>LPNX010125090.1:3811-89507 GCA_001517045.1 Pseudotsuga menziesii | reverse complement strand
TATGCTAATAAAAAACTATTAATTTAAATATTGATTTTTCTCTTTATTATTTAAAGAGTAAAATTTATAAATATTTCATTAAATTTTTACTAACCATTTTTTGTTATGATATAAAAATATTATTATTGTAACAATTAAGTATATTGATATATAATAAATCATAATTTAATGATAGGGTTATTTTTAAAATATGAATAATTTAGAAAGTTTTAAAATTAATAATTTTTTTTATTGAATAATAATAAATTGTATATTTCATATCTTTAAAATAAATTTGTAATATAAAATTTATTATAAAATATTATTATTATTATATATATGGAAAAAAGTGTATTTCCATTCAATTATGATTAGGATTTACAATTTCCAGTGCTCAATAGCAATAAAGTATTGACCAGTAAGAGTATTGGGAGGATTCTAAGATAAGAAAAAACTCAGATGCAGCTGGAAGAGAGTCCTAGCAGAGCTCCAAAAACTCTTAGAAATGAGATCACTACTCAAAAATTAACTAAAGGTATCTCCAAAGGAGGTAAATAGGTTCCCCCTTGAAATTCTTCTATCCTCGAGAGGTTGATATGCAGAGATAAACTATGTTTTGACATATCATCTGAAATTTAGATAAGATTTCTAAAAACATGCTTAAATTGAACAGAATGAAATGACTCTCTAATCGACTTCAATTGATCCACCAAATAGATCAGGACATTACTCCTTATCTCCACCAAACTCATCATGCTATATATCACCAACTGCGAGTCTCCATACACCTGCAAGTTTTGGATGCCACACCTATTTGCTTGCTTAAGTAAATAATACATGTGCCTTTGAATTTATCCAAATTGTTCATTCCAGGCCCTAAACATCCTTTCCCTTGGAAATTATGATTTTTCGATAGAAATAAAATAAATCCAAAGCCACTCTTCTAATTATTCTCTTGTTTATCCTCGTCAAAAAATACCCAAATCTGATTCTCTATAATCATCAAAGGAGCTACCATTCTCATAGGCCCAGAAATAGACTTGGGTCAAAAGGTATGAAAAATGGATAGGGCCTATAAAGAAACCTATAATGGATCCATTACATGTTCCTTAAAAATGAATTTCTTTCTTGCAATCCAAATTCCCCATACAAATAATAGCAGAAGTGCTCTAAAAGATTTTAGACCTAGGGCTCTGAAAAACATCATGAAAGCACAAATCAAGTTCTTTCCCCAACCACATATATGGAATATTTAGCACCCTTTCGACCTCTTTCCACATCGTACTAGAGAAGGGGAATTCTAGAAACAAATGTGTCATTGTTTCTTCTGCCTTCTTGCATATAACACAAATGATCAATCCTTGAAAATTAAATTTATTGAACCTATCCCAAGTTAACACGCGGTTTTACATAACTAGCCAAAAATGCAGAATGATTTTAGGGGGAGGTTTAATTTTCCACAGTATACTCCACCACCACCTTAGCTCCACTTGATTCATTTAGAAAATAGAGTTGTACCCAAACTTGATTGTATAGAAATCTCCTTCTATATTATAATCCATTTTAATGCAATTGCTTCACCCAAAACTTCAATATGATCCTAACTGAGCATAAGGTAGTAATTATCCCAAATATCTCTAAGACCTAATGCTTTAGAGAAAATCCATCCTTGCTTCCAAATCATTGTCTCCATTGGTTTGTTGAATTTATCTAGTGCTGCTTTCCCTAGAGACTACAAATTCCTAACAAAATCCATCAGTAGATGATCATTACCATGACTCCCCAAAACAACATGACATCCTACCTGAATAGATTTCTCATTACCTACTTTTCAATATAAGAACGAAGCTAAAATTGAGAATGCATCTTGAAGCGCTTTCCATTGATTAGAGATCATCTAATAATTTTTCTCCCTTCTCCCCACCCAATCAGTTACAGTGTCGGGGGTTGTATACTTTTCAATAAGGATATATTTCTAGAAACTCTCCTTTGAAACAAAATTCCATAGATATTTTGTGGAAAAAACCTTATTGAATTTGAATATATTCTTGAATCCCAAACCACCAAAATATTTGGGGAAAACTAAATCTTTCCAACCAACCAGGTGAAATCCATGGAAGTCCTTGTTATTACTCCATAAAAAATAAAGCAAATTTTTTGAATGGAGTCCAATGTGGATTTAGGGATAGAGGCTAAAAAATGTTAGCATACCAGTATGTCTTCTAATACTGGTTTTATTAGTACTAGTCTACCTCTCTCGGAGATTCATTATTGCACCACATGTAAATTCTATATTCCACTTTTGAAACCAACCAAAGCCAATCCTATTTTCCATACTTGTTGGTATTGAGGAGGAAACCTAGATAAAGAACATGCTCTTCCATCTTTCAACATTCAAAAGGAATTAACCTCTCCAAAAAAAAAACCGCCAGTTGGTTCTTAAGGATATAAAGATCATATTTATGTTCATTTATCTCCATATCAATTTACTTGCAAAACAAAGCCAAATTTTCCTCCAAACCTTTACATTCCACGATAGATTGTGCACAAAAAAGAAATATTTTATCCACGGACATGAGGTGAGTTATGACTTCTCTACAATTTAAGGAAACCCGTGTAATTCTTCTTCTAGATCTATCAAAATGCAATAATCTACTTAAACTTTCAATTACCATAAAAACAGACAAGGGGAAAGAGGACATCCTTGCCTTAATCCATGAGAATATTTGAAAAAAATCCATCTAGATCCATTGATTAATATTTCAAACTAATGGGAGACCACACATCCCATTATCCAATTCGTCAATTCAACATTGAATCTTTCATGCAAGAGAACCAACTTAATAAAAGGCAAAGAAGCTTTTTCCTATGTTTTTGACAAATCCAGTTTTAGAGCATCCACCCTTTGATTTTGTATTTTAATATTATGAAATACCTCTTGAGCTGAACCTGCATCTTTATGAATCAACCATCCTTTGAAAAATCAAATTTCTTTCTTGAAACATATCTGGAAAGATGAGGCTTTATATGAACTGCAATGATTTTAGCAATAATTTTATAAACCATGTTGCATAATGGAAAAGGTCTAAACTCAGAAAACAAGGTCATCCAATCATTCTTAGGAACCAGAGTAATAAAAGTGGAAATCAAAGAACCAATAATAGCACCTAATAAGTGAACTTATTCAACAAACTTCAGTAAATTATCTCTTAACAATTCAAAGAAATCCACAAAGAATTCTAGCGGCCACTTGTTTGGACCGTGGATTTTATCTTTTTGAAATGTTTTTAAGACAACTAATAGTTCCTCCTCTGTAATGACATGAAACATATCCGCGTTCTCCTCTACTTAAGCAAATGTGAGAACTTTCCAATTATCTACAACATGCCCCCCATATCTTGATTCCCAAGGTTTGAGTATAAATCCTTGAAATGATCCACTCCTAACCCTGCCAATTAGTAAGACCCCTGACTTGAATACTGAATGAATACTAAATCTCCCAAATGGTTTTATAATTCCTTCAATATTTCGATGCACTACTTCTATCCAAAGGGACCGACTTTTTAATCTTCATTCCAATTATGCTTCCCCAATAATATTTTGTTTATTGTTCTCAAGCGAGACCACCTCTTACCTAATACTTTTAGAGAAAAAGACAATGGGGGATGTTGAGTATACAGCTTCCCATTGACTCTCAATCCCCACTAAATGATCATATTCCTTTTTTCACTTCTCAATATTACAACATATCACTGCTTCTTCTACTACAAATTGGGCACAAGCACTAGCCCCTTCACTAACTTTAAAATCCCTCCACTTTTGCTTCACTGGGACTTGGAATTCAAGATCTACAACCCATTTATAATTATACTTAATAGGAGAACCAGGTTTTCCATTAGTTTTTCATATTTCTAAGAAAATTGAAAAGTGATATGATAATAAACTAGACCCTACCCATGACCGAAATATATCCAATTCCATTGATAAATTTTCATGTATAAAAAATATATACAAAAATTTGGAATATCTTGGTCGTTGATACACTTTTTGTTCCTCGTTGGCTTGAGATCCAACGGTTTTATATCTATCCATCCATTGTCTTCAAAAAGATATTCGAAAAAAAGGGGAGAAATGGTCTGCCCGAGCCAACGAACCCCATACTTCCTCCATAGATAGGGTCATATTTAAATACCATCATGTTATGATTCCACTTGATTTCCATACATCTCTGAGCTAATAAATACAACCAAAAATCCTATCGATTTTCATATGGTCCATAAATATTCAAGATAATAAATCCTTTGTTCATTTCCTAGATAAACACTTTGGCCCCTAGCACAGAATTACAAGAAAATTAATTATCAACACAAATACTTCAAGAGAAACCCAATATTAAACCTCCTAATTGGTGTACAAAATCCAAAGAAAAAATTATATCTACGGGAAAATTCATCTCCATATTAGTGATAGCTTCAAACCCCACCACCATAGTTTCTTGTAATAACATAATATCAGGATTTCCTAACTCTACTAACCTCTTGAGGGCTCTTATCTTGGATTTCCCTCTTAAGCCACACAAGTTTATGGATGTAATCTTAATTAGGGAACACTTGTTGGGGTTTTTCAAAATCTAAGAACCCCTAATATACTCATATGTCTACCCTGTGATATTTCTCTCATAGCCTTCTCCCTCGCATGGAACATATATGACTTTTAGCTAACCTTTCTAGAAATGGAACTTGAAGGCTCATTCATACCCAAACCTCCTATTTCTAAATTAACTTTAGTTCTTGAACGCGAAAAGTAGGGTCCTCTTGAATTCCCCTCTAAGGTCTAACTACCTCCTATTGAGTAGAATGCCCCGATTTGTTAAGTGGGATAGAATCATCGTCTCCTTATTGGGAGATTCACTGAACAATTCAATAATCATGTCTTCCTTCCTAGTGAATTTTATGGATTCAGACATCTCTCTTTGAAATTTAGGACTAGTGTCGGTTAGACCCAGTTCAAAATAGGGCTTGTTTCTAAAGAAAAAATATGCCTCAAAGAGGACTCAAACTCCTTTTCCTTCTCACCATATCTTTTCCAAATGTCTGCCAATTTTTCTACATAGCTACTTGACATGGTTAATCCTTTTACCATCTTGTGTACCGAAGGGACCTTTTCTTTTGGATCTAGAGTGTCCGAATGGAGGATAAACTCCCAAATGAAATCATCTTTTTATGCTCCTTCTTGCTCCACCACCTTTTCTCCTACCCCCGACATGGGCCTTGTGTCAACCAGATAGTGAGAAACACTTTAATCACTCAACTGTGGCTCCTTGTGATTCCAAATGTGTTTCCTGAAAGACAGAGAGCAATCTACAACCACGTGCCCATATAAGTGACATCTGGAACATTAAGATAATCCAGTTGTTGTGTGAAAATAAAATTGCCCACAAGTAGATTTATTAATTCAAACAACGCCTTACAAGCGCCTACCTCCACCAAGATTCATGCCATCGATCTCTTCTAGGAGTTGAAAATATATGCATCTATCACCATGAATTTATCGAACACATATCCTATGGATTTAAACCCTTGTGTAAACCGAAATTACAAAGGAAAGAAAGACAACTTGATCCAGATTGGAAAATATGCCAAATTGTCCTTACCAGGATCAAATAGCGGATGTCAATGCTTCAAGATAAGAGGGGCCTTACCATGCATCCAGACCCTATGCATAATTTTATCTCTTTGTCTTGGATTTTAAAATTGAACCCTATCCACCATCTCCCTAACCACGAGAGTTATGGCATCTCTACAATCAAAGGGCTCCAATTATCTTTCGCCCAATCCACCATAGCATCCCCATAAATCCTTTGGCCACAAAATTTCCCAATTGACATCCTTCCAGTTAGCTACAATATTTCCATGATTTAAATTTCCCTTCCTACCACAAGTGCAGCTTTGGATCCCCTAAAGTCCAACACTTTCTTCTACTTTCTTTTATGCACTGATACATTTTGTGATTCAGGATGTGCTTCCAATTACACCAACTCCAATATGATCCCAATATATCTTCCAACTCAGGGATCTAAACAACAATGGGAATCAACATAGGGGTAGTTAATGCATGCTTCATGTCAGGGGCGTCATGGATAATTGTGGGGAATGACTCTTATTCATGATCAGGATTGTGGAGGTACAATGTATCTGTACCATCCCTCGTCTCTGACTTGAGCTTAGATAACTCCTATAAATAACGATAATCCATCCTCTCCTATTTATAATGCCACAATCCATGTTCAGGACTCCATATTTTGATAAATGATGGCTTGTACTCCATAGCAATCATTCAAGATCGATCATAAAATGTCTATGGATAAGATCATCATTGGCTCAAGGAAATATCCAAACCAAGATAAAATATTGACATCTGATGGATTATCCTGGCATCTTCCTAGGCTCTTATAACCTTGACCTAACCCAGAAGTGTGCACATCCCAAGAATGAGTGGGGCCATAATTTCCATGACTAGGTTTGAAGAAATAATTTTCCTCCTCATATGAGTAGAAAATGTCGGACTCTGGTAGGGAATCATCCAAGTAGTCAACTAACTGGCCACAAATATCCTCCATTTTTCCTTGATCTCAACCAAAATTCAAACACTCTACCTCTATCCCTAACTAGGGATGGGAAAAACCCTAGTTCTCTTCATCTCCACTCAACCAGAAAGTCCATATGTGTGTGTGTGGGTGGGTGTGTGTGTGTTGTGTGTATATGTGTGTGTGTGTGTGTGTGTGTAATTTAAAAAGGACGTGGACAAGTTGGTTGATATTCTTGAACTATTTAGCATAGCTACAAGCATGGTGATAAATGAAATGAAATCTACTTTTTCATGTCTGAATTTAGATAAGGAGGATGAAAGATATATTCAATCAAAACTTCATTTTCAGAAGCTTTCCTTTGGCAAAGCTCACAAGTACTTGATATTTCACTTAAAGACCAATAATTAGAAAAAAATGGATTGAATGTGGTTGCTAGCAAAGGTCAACAAAAGGTTACAGTCATGGAGGCATAAGTGGTTATCAAGAGTAGGGAGATTAGTATTGATCAAATCAGTCCTATACGCCATCCCAGTTTACTATATTTCTCAGGCATAGATTCCAAAAGGAATATTGAAAAATGTGTCCAATAAATGTTTCCCCTTTATGTGGAGGGGGAAAAAGAATCAAGGTAACTTTTCTTGGGTGAATTGGGAAAGAATTTCTATTCCGAAAGCAACATGTAGATGGGACCTTAAGAACATTTTCTATTTTCAAAAGCTCTGGTGGATGTCAACTCACAACCTATGGACTGATGTTGTCTTTTATAAATATATTTCTCTTAATAGAAGAGTTGATCAAAAATTCCAATAAAAGGCAGTCAAACAGCTCAATCAATTGGAAAAAAAAATTTCCAATCATTTGAGTTAATTAGGGAGGAACTTGAATGGAAAGTGGAAAATGGAAAAAGGATTAGACTAGGGTCATAACCTTGTACTAGAAGCGGTAGAGCTCATATTCGTCCTCTGACTATGAAATCATCTCTCTGAGATCAATTTTATTATTATATTTCTCATATGGTTGATCCCTTATCCATGACTTTGTGGAATCAAGGATGGAAGTCATCAACTCAGCTAAATTTGGAAAGAGAAGATGCAAGGGTATGGTCTAACTACACAATGGAATTGAATTGAAGGCACATTAGAATTTTAGAGCAGGAGGATGAATTAATTTGGGCTCAGCATGCTATAGGATCCTCAAA
Source organism: Pseudotsuga menziesii (assembly GCA_001517045.1). NCBI lineage: Eukaryota > Viridiplantae > Streptophyta > Pinopsida > Pinales > Pinaceae > Pseudotsuga > Pseudotsuga menziesii. Next base: position 81,741 of record LPNX010125090.1, on the reverse strand, counting down.
GGGTACATTAAAATTATTAAATAAATCCTCAATCGGGATCCTGTATGGTGGTGGAAAAGAATTTGGAATTTAAATTCTCTTCCAAGGAAAAACTGTTTATGTGGTGTATTCTGGAAAACAAATCCCTAAACTGGGAAAATTTACAAAAGCGACAGTTTGTTGGTGTGGGGTGGTGCTCTCAATGTAAGGATAGATCAAAAAATGTTCACCGCCAATTCCTCTCTTCTCTATACACAAAGATTGTTTGGTCTAAAATATGTAGGCTATTATCAAAAGACTTAATATGTAGGGGAGATAGTTTGGTTGAAGCCCTACATAACTGGATCCACATTCCTATCAAGGACCTCACAATTATCATTTGTTGGGGCTTGTGGTTGTCTTGGAATAGTCTTATTTTCCTCGATAAGTTAAAAACTACCAAATGGGTAGCCTCATAAGGTTTGGTCATTCTATCTTACATGCTAGTGCCATCAGGGCCATTTTTTAGGAATATGTTAATAAACTAATCCCCTAGATATACTTCGATCGTCTATCCCAAGGTGAGTCTTTAGTTTATGGGGGAGTTTGTGTGCTTCATATCTTTGATTCATACTTATTTAAGATTAAATTTGGTATGGGTGAAGGCACAAACAATTTTGTGGAATTGTTATCCTTAAAAATATTCCTTTTGTTTTCCCTGAAAAAAGGTTACAGAAACATCGAAGTCTATGGGGATTCAATGCTTGTTATCAACTAGGTGAAGGAAGTCCAAAGGTGTCACAATGTATGGTTAGCTACTATTTTAGAATAAATAAGTTTAATCCAAATAATATTTGACTCTTCCACTTGCCAGCATGTTTATAGGGAGTGAAACAAGAATGTTGATGCCCTTTCTAAAGAAGGTTTGTAAATGGATGTAGGGAAATGGAAAATTTATAAGTATCAAGATGGAGAATGTTTTGAATACTATCACAAAACCTTCATTAAATGAACAAGTCTACAACAAGGGAAACAAATCTAAGTAGGATACTTTTGTTTATGTTGTTCTTACATGATATAAGACTCGTGTCCATATCATCATATACGTTTTAGAAGAACTTTCCAGAACTATGTTTATATATATATTTGGAATAGATGGCAACAACCATCCCTATTTTTGTTAGAAATATATGCAGAGCATACATTTACATCATCCATAATTTTTTGGAATATATATATATATAAGGAGTATATCATCTATTAACCATGTTCTCACGAGGAGAAATTTTGTTGTTAATGCTCTCACCAAGAGAAATTGTATCCCTAATGCTCTTTGAGAAATTTTGTTGTTAATGCTCTTTTAAAATATGGTTGGACGTTAGTGACATATTTAATAGGATGGAGAATGCACACCTCTCTCAGTATTATCACTCACCTTCCCATAATTTAACTATATATATATATATATATATATTTTATAGCTGTTGTTATGGAAATTGTGTTTCGTTAGCTTTTTGTTTGGGTTTATTTAAAAGTAGTTAAATCATTGTTAAAGAATGAAACATTTTCATTGTGACTTGATGTATTTAACTCTTTCAAGTGATGGGGTTTTCTTAATTAAGGTTTGTTAGGGTTAACCTTGACTTGGGAATGAGTTAAAGGTGGTTTAGGTCTAACACATGGTTTCTTTTATCCCATGGTATTGACCCAAGGTATTGCATGTAAAGAAACCTTTATAAGGATTGAGGAGGCTCCATTGTAAAGTGGCCTGGAATTGAGCGACTCTACTTACTTGGCCCATCTTGGATGGTTTAGGTTAAGGTAGATAATAGATCTATTATGGTGGTTTTTCACAATTTTGGTTTTTCCAGATAAACATTGTGTGCATATATTTAATGGTTGCTTGAGTCTATTTTATTTCTCTTGCAAGTAATTATATGTATGCTTGTTAAAATCCTAAAAGTCATGCCAGATCCATGGTTTGGAATATAGTTGTGATTGTTGTGTTGTACCTGATTTTTTGAATTAATTATGGGGTGCATGTTTAGTGGTACCTGACACCCCAACAATTTTTGCTTCATGTTAAAATGTAATTTCCCCAGGTGCTAGAAGCATAAGGTATCCCTCTTATGTGCAGAGAAGCGATGTTTCATAAGTGTGGAATGAACAACTAGGTAGGTACGAGGGTGGCAAGTGTGCTTGTTTCCTAGCTTGATGTGGAATCATAGAATTTGATTATTCAATTGCAAGAGGAATGTGAGATGGTTAAATATCATTTGTGGGAGCAAGATTGATGAACCATATACCTGAAGAGAATTCCTAGAGAACTAGCGGTTACAGATGTTTCATAAGTGTCGAATGAACAACTAGGTAGGTACGAGGGTGGGAAGTGTGCTTGTTTCCTAGCTTGATGTGGAATCATAGAAGTTTATTCTTCAACTGCAAGAGGAATGTGAGATGGTTAAATATCATTTTTGGGAGCAATATTGATGAACCATATACTTGAAGAGAATTCCTAGAGAACTAGCGGTTACAGCGACTGAGGAGCCATGTAATCCGATAAACAGATTCTTCTTTATATGGATGTCAATGAAAAGGTTGGATACAACTACAAAAGGACCATGGAATAAAACTAGCAAGAAAGAAAGCATAGAAAAGCGAGAGGATAAAGCAATGGATTGTGATGGTGTAATCACCATAAAGACACATGAAAAAAGAATTAATGGAGTAGTTTGCATGTAAATAGGGATATGGTTGTAAGACCTGGTAAGGCATGCATACCCATGGTAACTCGTCGGGAAAGTCAAAAGATAGACCTAGGTTATAGGGGTTGTATGTGAGATCCCCAGGGGATTGTTAGGGTTAACCTTGACTCGAGACTGAGTTAAAAGTGATTTAGGTGTAGCACATTGCTTTGGACACATGGATTATAGTATCCAATGGTATTGTCCCAAGGTATTGCATGTAAAGAAGCTTTTATAAGGGTTGAGGAGGATCCAGTGTAAAGTGGAATGGAAGTGAGGGGTGGCTAGCTCACTTGGCCCAACTTGGTTGGTTTAGGTAAAGAAAGATAATAGATCTTTTATGGTGGTTTTCCCTAGTTTTGGGATTTCAACCTAAACATTGTGTGTGTATATTTAATGGTTACCTGTCTATTTTATTTCCCTTGCAAGTAATTATATGTATGCCCCTTAAAATCCTAAAATGGTTGGGATAAATAAATGATTATATGATTATTTATAGTACTTTATACTTTGTGATGAGGAATAGTAATGGGATTCTCTTAGTTAGGATTGGTGATAAATATAGGATTGCATGGCATCTTTTTAGGACATTATACTTTTTATGAGGAATAGTGATGGGATTCTTTTAGTTAGGATTGGTGATAAATATAGGATTGCATGGTTACTTATAGGACTTTATACTTCCTAATGAGGAATAGTGATGGAATTGATGAGGAATGGTGATGGGATTCTCTAAGCTACGATTGGTGATAAATATAAGATTGCATGGTTAGTTATAGGACTTTATACTTCTTGATAAGGAATGTTTAATTTTTTTAGGTGTTCACTTAATTATTTATGCATGCTGCTAGAATGTTATATTAAATTTTTTTTAAATCTTTCATTAAACACTACCTTTTAATGTTATTACTACACACTTTTAATTTATATTAATATTTTTTATGAACATTTCCAAATCATTACAATATCATTTTATTAGTATTTCAGGTATATTAATTAATAATTCAAACTTATTATTTTATGAATGATAATTTCTACTTCATCCTTAATATCAGGTTTCCTTATAGGGGTGGTAGGTGTAGGGGCATAATTCTTTATCACAAAGAAATAAAATAAATACAAGAAATGAACTTTGAGTGGGTCTCGGGGCAGCCATGAACAAACACATAGGCATATCTTATTCTACAAGTATCAGTGCTCACCCATTTAATCTAGCCAACCTCTCTTATAGTTATCGGAAACTCATCAGCAATTATAAAACTTACGCATTCCTCAAAAACCCCTACAAATGGAACCCTAGCTTGTCTCCTAAGTAAAAAAAATCATGAAAGAGACAACTTCAACGACATTCAGTTAAATTCCATGTGTTAAGAAATAATAATCGGATCACCATGCTAACAATGCTTCAAGATTGAATGCAGTAGAGCTTAAAAAAATGAGGATCTAGTATATCATCATATACCTTAAGGTCAATATTCATGGCATGAAATTCCTCCATAAGTCAAAACACTAAATGTTCAAACCAACCAGGGTTTGAAGTATATCAAGGAAGGAAAGACACAAGTCGTAATAATCCACAAATACACACAGTTGGTCTTAACTTTGCCTCGAATTATCAAGGAAATTGTAGTTTTAGCATGGAATTTAGGTGGGATATTGCTTGCAGTGTCCCTATAACTTGGTGGAAATTTTCATAGTTTCATAATGGTTTAAGCCATGCCTCTCCTTGTCTAGGCACATTGGGTAGTCTTGTTCTGGGTTCTCTCTAGTTCATGTGATCTTCATATTTTCTCCCATAATTAAAATTTGGATTGTGTTTTTTGTTCTATAGAGTGTATCATCATCTATCAATGCTATCTATGTTTTTATCCTAGTTATTATTCTTAGAATTTTGGGAAGTTCTATTGCAGGATTGACCAAGCACATACTACACATTATAGTCATCATGGAATAGTTGTAGCACTTATAAAATATCCATGAACAAGGCCCCTTAGTGCTCTATTTTTCTCTATAACGTTGGTTTCCCTTCCTTGTTGGAAAATGGATTGTCCTTATTTTAATGGTTGGAATGTATGCAAGGAAATTCAGGAGACATGGAGGGTCCTTATATGTCATAAATAACTCATTAACAATAAAAGGACATCCATCTTCTTAGTAGCCACCAAGGTCTATGGAAATGAACATATATGCACCTCTTAAAAGCCCTTAATAATGGAAATTTTGGTTCACCAGAAGAAGAAAAAAACAAAATTCAAATATTAAAGAAAAAAATATCTATAGTCATAAATATGGTAGGCAACCTCAATAAAAGATCTCACTTAACATCATCCAATCCAAGAATATCCATGGGATCTACCTTAGAAACTTTAAAAAAAAATATTCTATTCGGGAAATAGGAACATGAATATATGCCTTTGAAATAGATTCAATTCTTACCTTTTTCCGTCAATTTCTTCATCATTCTCCCACCCATCACAGGTGGAAGACCAAAGGACCGAACAACAAATACAATCAATTCTAATTGATTCACATATTCTTGTTCATTTTTTCCATGGCTTATTACAAAGTGAATTCCATGAAATGTTACTGTAATGTCTATTGATAATATTTTGTATTAATCAAGTATGCGAGAAAGAATGTGATTGGGTCCCAAACTACCCAATTTAAGATATGAGTCTAAACTCATATTATAGAATGAATATGTTGATGATCTTTATCCAGCATCCATGGCTGAATGGTTAAAGCGCCCAACTCATAATTGGCGAACTCGCGGGTTCGACAAAGAAGAAAAAACATACCAACACCCTTTATCATGATGAAGCACTCAAGAAGCATGCTTTTCCATAGAAATTCCTTAACTTATGTTTTGTAAATCAATTTCAATTAGGCACATTTTCTATAGGCTTTACACCAACAAATATTTAGAAAATCCTTTATGAAAGATGAAATAGATATTTTATTATCACTTTCCATTTTTATTTTTTTTAGAATGGAATATGTCTCATTAAATAATTTCATTTTTTTAATTTTATGTTGAATTTTGTAAAATTTTGTTAATACAAAATATACACATTTCTATTTTTTTTTTAAATCCTTATTTCTTACTTATATAATATATTATTTATATTATATTCTTAATTTTCTCAATTTTATGAGACCCATAGCTTATTTGGCTAAGTCCTTATATTAATATAATATTTTACTATTTTATTAAAAAACATGTCCTCTCATAAATATTTTATTATATTTCTCAACCAATTCTCAAGGGTTATTTTATCTCATCTTTTATTTATTTTGTTTGAAACTTCACTTGTTTTTTATATTTTTAATGAGCTTTGGTTGAACACCTAATGGTAGGTAGGTCTAGTGGCCTAATGATAGGTAGAGATTCCACTCTACAACATTTCAGAACCACAACGTAGTTAAATTAAAAAAAACGCATGCAATTATGTTCTGTCAAAATCTTCATTAGTTTATTTTTTAAATAAATTTATAACTTTTTCAAAAATAAAAAATAATGAATATATTACTTTTCTTGTATCTATAAAAGGATAAAAATATATATTTTATTAAAATACAAGTTTTATATATATAAACAATTTAGATAAAAATATTTTTACAATGACTTAGAAGGAGATATTTACATCTTATGAATGAAGGCAATATACTCTTGCTAAAAGATTTTAATGTTAGAACATCAACTAACCAAGTTATTATCTCAAACAATGATTCCAACCCCAATCCTTTATGGCTAAATGAGGACCTTATGTTAGCTAGAAGATACAAAAGAAATGTTGAAGACTTCATTGAGAATTTGTTTGATACTGAGTTAATTGTTGGTCTCTCAACAACCCCTTACATTTTGTTTAACCTAATGAAGGGACTCCTACCTAAATTCAATGGTTATTGAAGACTTAATGATTCATTTGAAGGCCTTAGGATCTTCTGGTTTAACCATTTTCCTAACACTTTGTTTTATTTTTGATGCCATGAATTATGGTTATAAAAGATTATATTCATTATGATTTCGTCCTAATAAGGGATGTATGTTTCATTCCTTAAGGCGTAGGTCATTTTATTAATGAGTCAAATTATTGCATGATATATGATGCTTTTGTTTGATTTTTTCTAAACTTTCTTTCGATTGCTTTTGGTTTGATTGACATTTCTTTTTGACTTCTTCTTATTTTGAGTGCTTATTTATCTATCTTTTTTACTAAATTTTGAGATGAAAAGAAATGTAGATGAGTTAGATTATCATATTGGGTCGCCACAAACCCATTTTTGTCAAATGTTTGCAATCAAAGGAAATTCCAAAGTTTGTTGTTTTGTTAGTTGGTTTCTCCAGTCTATATTAATCTTCGATAGCTACTATACATTTTCTCGCTCTAATTCTTGAAGAATTATTAGGAGTTGACTAATCAAACATGTGACAAGATATTAACATCGATTAAGAAGTTCATGCATCATGTCATACAATTAAGATTGAATTTTGTCAGTAAATAATATTTCAAATTATTTTATTTTCAGTAGCATTAATTATCTATTATTATTTCTTTGACTGATTTCGGTTTTGTAATGAAAGAATAAGCCTTGGGATTTCTAACAAGATTATCATTCAATCTTGATTTGTTTCAATTCCAATTTCAACAAGGCTTTGACTAATTTGATTATTGGTAAAACCAAAGGGTAATGATTCTTGAGTTTAATCTTATTTGAATTATGGTTTATATGGTTGAAACTTTCCTAAGTATAATATTTTATTTAAATTCTAAATGTTTCATCCTATTTCCCAAAGCCTTAAACCTTATGTATTTCGAATTCGTTATATTCCCTTATTTTTATTATATCCCTTTGGTGATTTTCTCTTAAAGCCATGTCTTTGATTCATTTCAAATTATTGTCATGTACTTAAAACCATAATTACAAATTTGTCATAATTATTATTTGACATTGGCTTAAATGAATAATGAACTAAACATATTTAACCTTAGACAACAGTTCGATCATATGGTAATATCGCTCCTAATTTGATATGATTTTACATACTAAGGTTATTATGATTACAATAAAGTTACATGAGCTTTTGATATTTTCCCTTTGTCATTTCTAATGTTTTTCATTTTCCTTTACAGCAAGAACGACATTCAGACTTAGGTTCTCTCAAACCCTAACTTTCTATCATGACACCCATGGTAAGACTAGAGACAAGTGGCATTGAGGCTCTTTTGATATTTTCCCTTTGTCATTTCTAATGTTTTTCATTTTCCTTTACAGCAAGAACGACATTCAGACTTAGGTTCTCTCAAACCCTAGTTTTATATCATGACACCCATGGTAAGACTAGAGACAAGTGGCATTGAGGCTCTTGAATATAATGTGAAGTGTTTGAAGTGATTTCGTAAGGTAGGATGGTTTCCTTTTCTCTAGAAGTTTCAGGGCTACAACACTCAAGTCGCTAATGCTTTCGCTCAAATGTTTAATGGTGGATGGACACAGATTGGAGACATTGAGCTCGATCTTTCTGAAGGATTCATCTCACAAGCCATGGGACTCCCTCAACTGGGTGAGAAATGGTTTAAGAACCAAAGGATAAAGAATGAATCCTGGAATCAATTTCTAAAAAAAACCTTCACAAGTGGCTAAATGGAACAAGGGTATGTCGGTCAAGGATTTCAAGAAGAAGTGGTGATTTACACTATTCATAGTACATAGGCATGTTACTTGTAAGAGTATACTTGGTATTGTCCTATATTACCATGTTAGGATTCTGATGATTTTCATTGGATATGAGTTAAACATGTTGTATTATTTGTTGAATGGCCTCAATAAAATGGCATTGTATGTTCAGCGTGGTCATAAAAATACGAATAGGATTTCGTTCCATTGTAGTTCAATTAAAATTTTAGTTGATGCAAAATTAATGTATTTAAATGATTCTTGGGACCAATTCCTTACAAGAAATCATTTTATTTAAACCCTTGTGCAACATGAGGTCAAGCATTTGGAACCCCAAGAAACTATGGTTTTTGAAAATAAGGTTTTTGAGACGAATATTAGGGAAACTAAGTTAGGATAAGATGAGACTCGGAGTAAATAGTCAAAACCCTAAGAACAAAGATGATCCCTACTCTAAATTCATGCAAAAGTGAAAACAAAAACAGGGTATGGCTCAAGGAGACAAGATTTTGAACCCTGAAGCTAACAGAATATGAATACTACCTACAAAAAGTGCTAAGGGAAAATTCGACTCATCCCCCATAGACTCACATGTAGTATGTCCAAATCCACATATTATGATCAAACCCCTCATATGGAAAACCCATAGGTCATTCATGTTGCAGAATCTGATGATGAGAAACTAAATAGCTTAAAAGGGGCAGATGTGAGTAAGAAATTTAGTGTCAATTATACCTTTGACTCTACTTATGCCACAAGAAATAGGCATGAGTTTACTAATAAACATGTTATCTTTAAAAGAATAACAAGCAAAGAAGATCTATTGGTTAGAAGGTGAATTAAAATAATTGGAGATAATCAACCAATACATCAAGACTGAGAATGAAATATTAAAAGCTAACTTTGTTTTGGTGTAGAAGCACAAATGTATATATTGAAATCCCAAAAGGGAACTGTTTTGCAGGAATGCTCGCAAGTGATACCTACAGAATAAACAGAGTAAGATAAGGATCAAAAAATTGAAATCAGAATTAAATGAAGCAATAAGAAGAGTTCCACCTTCACCTGTGGGACTGAATATATTGATCAACTCTCCTTAAAGAGTTTGGGAGTCTGTAGTTTGGAATTTTGTAATTTTAGTCAACTTATAGGGAGATTTTGAAATAAGATCATTTCCCTGTTTTTCTTCAAAGATTTATAACTAGGGTTCAAATTTCATCCTTTAGGAAATCATTTTTGTTATCTAATCATATACATGAATTGTATGTTTAGAGATGAAGCTAAGGTAAATGAGTTAAACATATCTTCGCCTTCTCTATTTAGTTTCTATTTGATTATCCATTTTATATAGAAGCTACAGAATCATAAATTATGTAGTAACTGTAATATTAAATAATAATAATAACAACAAAAAAATAGTTTTTTATGGAAAGTGTCACTTGTCCTTATTATATTATATCTATATAATAGATCACAATTGGCTCATTCAAAGCATCAAGTTAAGTTTGAGGAGAAGATTCGTTGTCCAGATCGTGTTGAAGAAGAAGAAGAAGAAGTAATTATTTTAACGTCCATGAGGCTAAAAATATCCTATAGGACAGACTGCCTTGCCTGTTGATTTTTGCATTTCCACCCTTTTCCTGTTCAGCTTGATGAGCTCCCCTAATTTCACCATTGTCCCTTTATTGAATAAATTAACCCAAGAACTAGTTTTCAAGATATTCACATAACTGTCCCTGTTGTCCTTGAAGGCCTCGCACTCTAAAATGAAGTTCTTTTCTGTTTCCACTTTTCCAAAGGTGCAAAAAGTACACACTCTTTATTCCCAAGCTTCCTTTGGTCTTTTCCAACGTCCAGTTTCACAACACATTTGGTGGGAATTGGTTCTTAGTTGAGCAATAAGCATTTTGGCCCTCCATGATATATTAGCCCCTATATACTATTTTTTATGGTTGTTTTAGGTGGGATTAAACTCTTCAATATAGTACTTTTTCTTTCTCCTTATCCCTTTTCCCCAAATTTTCTTATGGAACTTGTTGATAACAAAGGCCTTTATCAATTTATTGTTTGTAGGACATGTGTTCAAGTAAATATCCCATTTACTAAGCCATTTGTTCTTTTGCCACATCCAAGTCTTTTTTCTTTTGCATAATATGTCATTGAAGACCACCTTAGGCCATCTCTTGTCTTCCATTTTCTCAATCTTTTTTAGATATCTTATGAGTTGCACCATAGCAATTGCTTCAATGGGGGCTGCCCCCACTTCACGAAGCATGATATCATAGGGGATTCAGCTTTTAATTTTGAAATTGTTGATAATCAAGCGTTTTTTAATATTCTCAATTTGTTGTCACTGTAAGTCAAAGGTACTATTGTCCCACGCTTCGCACCCATAGAGACCAAACAGGATCACTAACAGCCAAAAAAGAGTTTGTGTAGCCTTCCAATCCCATAGCTATGCTTCTCTGCATCTATTTTTAAAGGTGTATAATGATTTCCATCCTCCCAAAGTTCTTTTCTTTTTGCTACCTTCCCAACTTAAATTTTTGTTGAAGTCAATCCCAAGATATTTGTAATCTACCACTTCTTTAAGAGTGTTGCCTTCAAAGTAGAAATCATGTTGGTTATGTTTTCTCTTGCTATAGAAGACTACTACCTTGTATTGCTAGTATTAACTTGCATCCCCACTGCTCTACAAAAGTGCTCAAGAGAAAGTAAGTGCTCTTGCAAGCCAAGAGCAGATTTTGCAATCAAAATAAGGTCATCTGCATACAAAATAAGCCTTATCACAAACTCGCCCAGAAGATCACCTTCCCCATACTGTATGTTTAACCATTCTTCAAGTTTGTCAATATATAATCCAAACAGGGCAGGGGAAAATGGGCACCCCTGCTTGACCCCAATATCGCTCCTGAAACTTTCAGAGATACCAGCTGACGTTCTGATTTTGACTTTAACCTCCTCGTATAATCTATGAATAGCTTCTCTAAGATGCAGAGGAACCCCAAGTTCTTCCATTCTATTCCATAGCTTATCCCTATAAATATTCTCAAATCAACATTGATCGAGTATCAAAGTTTCTATTTGTTCATTGACAAACGGTTTTATCCTATAAGCTCAACTATTGTTGAGATAACATAACTGAACTATGATAACACAAAAGGATAAATTTATGTGTTTCATGTTACAAACTTCTTCAATTCAATGATGACAAATGTTAATATGTCATCATCCATGAATTATTTGATTGGTTAGTGAATTAATTCTCATGTTGTTTGTGTATATTATACGATCCTGGAAATTTGGGGGATTAGTTTTTGTCTCTTTTGTATAAATAGAAGTTGTCAAGACTTTGAAGGGGTCAATGGATAATATAAGGATAGAGACAAAAGTTGGGATTAGTCTGCAAAACATGTTCAGCTCTGATGAAACTCTTTTGTGGAGCTACTAAAATATGTTTTCAATAGTTTAATCGGAATTGTTATTTCAGTTTAATACTTTTACTTGTTTTCATGTATCTTCTAATTATTATATGTCTTCAAATTCTTTCAGTTTATGAATGATATATTGATTAAATATGTTGGTTGTCATTAAATTGTTTTGCTTATTATAGCTATGCAATGGATTGCTAATTTCTTCTATTCAATTTTCAAGTATAGCTTAATGTATAATGTGTATTAATTAAGATTTTAAAACTAATTCTGAATCTTTTTATTTTATAATTTATCTTTGAATACAAACTGATTTGATTTTAAATTTATCACATTCTCGATCAAGATAGGATAATATCGATTAAATTTTATTTACTCTTGTATATTAATTTACTTTGCATTTAGAATAATATTGCATATTAGGAAATTAAACTTAAACCAAAAATCAATTCTTTCATTAGAGAGAAAAATCATTTAGTGGCAATAGGGCCCTTATTCCCATCATAAGTGACTATTCCAAATGACTAGAGGTTAACTTCATACTTTTAAATCGGGTTAATTCTCTCACATTGATGACAAGTTAAGTCTTTCAGTCAACACTAATCAAGATGTGTAGTTATAAACATATAATAATTTGTAATGGCCTTATGAAGTGACCAAAATCTAACCAAATGACTTGTATCCATGGGTGTGGTAGTAGTGTCATAGCTTATGTGATAGATGATATCCTCGTATACAACCAAATAGTAAATTTTGATATCTTGGATGACCATGGTCGTGACTCTAACCATAGACCCCAAACCCTAACTCTAAAATTTGGCACACACATAAGCCCCATAATAGATAATTGTAATAACCAAAAGCACTTGATCTTCGATAAAACTAGTATGTTTTTAAGGGATTTAAATAATGAAGTAAATCTACTATTAATTAAGGAAAATATTGAATACCTATGTAATAGTTTTACCACAACCCTATCTACTTCCATTAACATTTTTTCTATTCTGATTTCATGTAGAAAGGAAAATAGAATGACCAACCCTTAGTATGATAAAGTGTGCAAGCATGTTAGAAATTCCATAAGGGATGCTTCTAATGAGTCCTTAAAATCCAACAAGATATATAAGTACAAATCCCTAATTAAAAGGGGGGAAATGTACTATATAAATATAAAGGAAGAGAATATTTTGCACCTCTCTAAGATAGAACCTAAGAAATTCTAGAGGCAAATTCTTTGTTATAAAAATAAAGAAAACAATATGATTCCCTTGAGGGACTGTAATTTATGCCTTAAAAAGTTGTATGAATCCCCTAATGTCATGGACAACATTCAAGCCCTTTATATAGAGAAAGAATTATTCTCTTTAGAAGACTTAGAGATTAGGGTTAAACAACTCTTAAAAGGGAAAGTTAAGGACATATAAGGATACCAAGAAAAAATATTAAAATTGGTGGGTCTATCATCATCCCTCACATCCACAAGCTCTTCAATTTAGTAGTGAATGGTTTCCCTAAACCCTGGATAGAAAGATTATGTGTTCCTATTGTTAAAAGTGGATATAAAAACATTCAATCTAATTAAATCACCATTATGATTATCCCTATTTTAGCAACGTTATATGGAATTATTTTGGGAAAGAAGATTAGCATATGGATAGAAAGTCATGAAAAAAGAGCTAAAGACCAAGCATGATTCAGCAACTATCATTCAACGACAAACCACCTCGTTATGCTTAAGGTCATTGATGATTAGTGTCATAGTAATAAATCCAATCTTATGTGTTGCATTTTTTACTTTAGAAAAAAATTTGACACAGTGCCCAAAACTAACCTTTGGAATAGATTAGAAGAGATGAAAGTCCCTTTTGAGTTCAAGGATGCTATGATAAGGTTGTATGAAAGGTTATTGATATGTTTAAGAAATCTAAGGCTTGGTCAAAAAAAAATTTGTAACATTAGAGTCAGGAACGTTTGCCCCAAGGTTGAAATCTGACGGGTAAATAACCGTCATTTGCCATTTTACACGTCAAAATACTGTCGCTTCATAAAATTAACACTCTTTCATTTTTCTTAAACTTCTCTCTATTATGGAAACTAAACTATAGAAGCTTAAATTTTTAAAATCTTATAAACTGTAAGTGTTTTCAATGAGCAACTCCATTATGATTCATAGATTTTTATGTAAACCATGGTCTTGTTGTCTTCCCTTGACTCCATCTCCCATAAACTCAGTAAATAATTGATGCATTTTTGCTACAATTTCATATATATTTTGAAATCTTTGAATGAATTTTAGTTGTGTATAATTTGTTTATTTTATATTGATATGCTTTGTAGATCAAGTAATAGGTGAAGATTCCAAAAAAATCCTCCAAAAATAAATTGTAGAATTTCATCAAGTTAAGTTGGAGAAAAAGGTAAATTAACACACATGATGCTATTACTCGTGAGAGCATCTCAGTTTGTTGGATTGGTATAGTTCTTCAACATTTATAGCATGCTTCATGTGATGACAATGTCGATGCACCTTAATTTGATATTGCAGCGTGTAAAAGAGAACTACATGAATTTATTGATGCACTTCATTTAGGTTGTGAAGGATTCTCTATGAAAGATAAATGTTAAGTTCTTTGTTTGTGAAATACTTTGCAAACAAAAAATTTCCAAATATGTTAAAGTTATGTCAAGCCATACTGATAATCCCTACAAACATTATGAAATGTGAACGTGTATTTTTGAAGCAAAATCTAATCAGAGATATAAGGAGAATACGCTTGTCAATAAATACATTGGATGCTTTTATGTGAGTATCATTGATATGCCCTGGTTCATCTTTGATAGGTTGGAAGAGATCTTATCAAATTTGGAAGCAAGCAAAAAAAAGACAAAATAAAATTCCATTTACAGTGTATTTTTGTAATGGTGTTGTATCATATATGAGGCAAGACACACCAAGTATTTTACATGAATTTTATAATTTGTTGTGTTTGAAAAGTCTTACTTGTGTTAAGATATAAAGTTATATTGAACTTTATTTTTGTGAACTTTTTCTTTAAAGCATTGTTGTGTTTCACAAGTCTTACTCAAGTTAAGATATAAAAAAAAAAGGTTATGTTATGATATGTTGAACTATAGTTTTGTATTATATCAGGAAATATATGAGAATTCAATGTTTTATATAGTTTAAAACACTTCAATTCAACGTCCTACTTTGCACTTCAAGAAATTTTTATATGACATTTTAATTTTAACATTGCCTTTCATTTGATATTTAAATCTTAAGTTTACCAGTCATAATATATATATATATATATATATATATATATATATTATGACTGGTAAACTTAAGATTTAAATATCAAATGAAAGGCAATGTTAAAATTAAAATGTCATATAAAAATTTCTTGAAGTGCAAAGTAGGACGTCGAATTTCAGCCCTGGTGATGCAAGGGAATCCAATCCCAAGGAAGATAGTCATAGATATAATGATTGAATTCCTCTTGTGGATGGTAGACGACCCCAAGAGAGCATCGAACTAGATTGGACGACAGGTAGTATGGAGATTCTGGTCAGTCGTGGTTGATGACAGAAGACTAACAAAGTAAGGTGAGTGGGCACGAGAAAGGAAATAGAGTTCAGTCATGCATGATGACTGAAGAGGAAAGAGATGGTCAAATACTCTGTTGAATGAAGAGATGGAAGGATTTGAAAGGTGAGCCGACAAGGAAACAAGAATTCGATGAGTTGACCAAAGCAGAAGCATGCATAACTGTGGAGGTAGTTGGAGCAGTTACTGTGCAGTTATGGCTATTGTAGCAGAATGTCAGATGGTAAGACATCGCAAAAGGAGGCAAAGGAGGATTTAATGCAGGAGGACCATAGCAAAAAGCATCATGAGGCTTCTAGAAGAAGGTTTGAGTGGGACCTTGAACCCAAAAAATGCGTATAAATATGAGTGCATGACATGATAAAGAGGTTGTGGACCCGTTGTTGCTATCACCTAAAATAAAAACCATTTCCTTTGAGTGGACTTGTTGCTAATAGTTACCATTTACTGTTACGACCAAAAAGAGTATTGACTCTGTGTTCTAAATCATCCTTGTATTTGATTCAAATTAATATAAATCCATAATTCTTGGCATCTGCAATTATGTTGTGTGATTCTGGTCCATTGTTTTCTATTGTGGACTTTGATACTGTAGTCGGCCAAGGTTGCACCTGCATCAGTTGTTATCAGAGCAGGAAGTATTATATGCAGAAGTCCATCTTTGATTGAACATGGAGAGAAAATCCAGTTGTTATTGAGTAGATTTGAAGAGGCCATGGTAACCCAATTGTGATTGGTGTAGTGGTGATTTAGTCAATTAAGCAAGGGAAAATGCAAAGGGGCATAAATTTCCATGGTAGAGGACAAAGGGTACATGAAGGAGAAGGTGTAACTATAAACTATGAGATGTTTGAAGAATGTGTTCATACCATGAGGAGTCTGAAGAGTGATTTGGCATCAATAAAGGAATCTTGGAAGAGAGGACTAGGGATAGAAACCCTTGACCACAATGATGAAAAGGTTAAGGATGAAGCAAATTCCCTTGAGGCTAAAGAGGAAGAAGAACCAGGAGAAAAACTATTGAAAATATTTTCTAAGATGAAGGGTAGGTCAAATATGGAAGTGTACACCTACTCTAAGAGTCTAAACCCTGAAGAGTTGAAATAATGGATAAGAGAAATGGAAAAATATTTTGATATGGAGCAGATAGAAGATCCTAAAAGGGTGAAAGTTTTCACGTTTGAAGTTGAAAGGTCATAACTCATTGTGGTGGGACAATGTAAAAGATGATAGAGTGAAGAAAGGAAAGGACAAGGTGAAAACTTAGGATAGGATGGATGCCAAACTAAAGGATAAGTTCCTTCCCACTGACCACATGATTTCTCTATTCAAGAAGTTGCAAAATATCTAGAAGAAGAAGTTATTTGTGGAAGAATTCACAAAGGAATTCTATCAAATGTTTATTAGGTCAAGACAGGCCAATAAGGGAGAAGAGGTAGTAGTAAGGTATGTGAATGGATTGAGGTATGCTATTCAGTATGAGTTGAACCTACCAAGGTTCAGAACAATCGGAGAGGCTTACCAACTAGCCTTGAAGGAAGAAGTGAATTTGTTTTGAAAGACTTTGACAACCATAGGAAAGCTAAAGGCCCAAATTCAGAAGTTTGTTTCCATCAAAGGAAAGACCAATGGATCGTGGAAGGAGGAAATTTGTGAAGAATGATGGGATGGAGGCATGACCAGAGATGGTGCTCTAGAATACTGACGGGGAGGTGATAAACCCAGGATTCAAGGCACATACAGTGAAAGAGGATATTTTGGAGGAAAGTGTGCAGACCAACCCAAATTCATCTTCTATAAGTGTCAGGAACTTGCATATTGCAAGTCGGAAAGAGACCAATAGTCGAGGATCCCACGATAAGACCATTTTAGTTATGAGAGAAAGCATAATAGAGATTGCATCAGAGGGAGGCAGAAATATGGCAACTTGACGGACGTTGTTGTATCCAGTGTGACAGGAGGATAAGGAACCATTGCAGAGGAAGTCTATCTTCTAGATGAAGGTGAAGATATGGGATAGGTGTTGTATGACCAACTTTGATGGAGGAAGCAAAAATAATTTGGTCTCTATGGAAGTAATTAACAAGTTGGGTCTAAAGTTTCAACTCCACCCAAATGCTTGCCGAGTTTCATGGTTGTAGAAGGGACACCATGTCAGTGTAACCAGGCGATGCCTGATAAATTTCAATATTGGAAAGATATTTGATAGTATACTATGCAACAAGATCCCAATGGATACATGTCACCTATTGCTGGGACAACCATGGAAATACAACCAGAATATGGTGAATGATGGTCAAAAGAATACTATCACAGTTGAGAAGGATGGAAGGAAGTTTTGATTGATTCCCTTGGTCGAAGACCAGAATAGCCATAGAAATGAGAAAAAATATTTGGAAAGGAGAGTGTTGATGTGTTCAACCAAGGAGTTCCTAAAGGAGGAAAAGAAGCAATAATATTGCTTCGCAGTTATTTCAAAAGGTGCGAGTGTCCAAAAATCGATGGAGGATAATCCTACTTAATTCAAACAGGTGTTGTTGAAATTCAAGGTCATAATGGTCAATTAAATGCTAACATGATTTATGCTAACAAGAATCATATCGCACCGGATTGACCTGATTCTAGGTTCAATTTTGTCAAACAAGGCATCGCAAAGAATGACACTGACGGAAAATGCTAAGTTAAAACAACAAGTCTAGGAATTATTGGAAAGGGGACTGATCAAAGAGAGTCTGATTCCATGTGCAGTACCATCTATATTGGAATGAAAGAAGTGAGGAGAATGGAGGATGTGCACCGATTCTAGGTCCATTAATAGGATCACCATCAAGTATAGGTTTCCATTACCAAGGATGGACAACCTGATTGATTGATTGAGTGCAGCGACGTACTTCTCCAAGATCGAATTGAAGAGTGGATATCACCATATTAGGATTAGATAAGGTTATGAGTGGAAGACGTCATTCAAGACTAAGGAAGGGTTGTATGAGCGGTTGGTTATATCATTTGCATTGAACAATGCATCGGCTATGTTCATGAGGATGATGAACGATGTGTTGAATCCATTTTTGGGAAGGTTTTTCATGGTATATCTCTACGATATTTTGATTTTCAACAAGACAAAGGTCGAACACTTGGTTCACTTTCAACAAGTGTTGCAGAGGATGAGTTAAGAGAAGTTGTTGGTGAATCTGTAGAAGTGTTCCTTCATGCAGAAGGAGCTGGAATACTTAGGACTTATAATCTCAAGCTAGGGGTTGAAGATGGACCTAGAAACAGTGAAGGTAATCTTAGAGTGGTATGAACCGATAAGCAACACGGAGTTGAGGATTTTTCATGGACTTGTGCACCGCTGACGATGTACATGATGAAAGGTGAGTTCAAGTGGACGGAGGCCGCTCAACGATATTTTGAGAAGTTGAATCAGAAGGTGATGGAGCGACTAGTTCTATCTCTCCCAAATTTCTAACAATAGTGGCTAGGAGGAAGTGACATCATACAAATATCTCAAAATTGATATTCATTGCAATATTAAATGGAACTATAGCATTGAGAAAAGGATAAATGGAGGGGGAAGGCTTAGTAAGGGAAAACAATTGTAAATTAATAGAGCTTTGGCTTTGAAATATGAAGTCCTTCATACTCTCATTACTCATGTTATCTTATATGGTTGTGAATATTAGGTATGCAACATCTATAGAGAAACATGGAGAATGATAAAGAGAACTTAAAAGTGTCTTATTACCTATAATCTCAAAGTTAAAGGAAATAAACCTTATTTTATCCTCCTCATAGAAGTGAAACTCTCCTCCGATGAGAGAATGGCTATGACTAGGTACCTAATGTATAGGAACATGATAAATTTCCATGTACCTAGTAGCATATTTACTATTGAGACCACAGGGAACTCAAATATGTGCATACAATCCTGCTCTTGCTTCCAATTATGGATTTACTTTTCAATGGATTACTAAAATACATATTTCTAACAGCATAAGTAATATATATATAACAATTATTTAAACTAAAATTGTACATTCTAACTATGTAATCATTCCTAACATGAATTCATCAACCCATGCTCAGTCAATCCATACATAGAATCGTCTCTAGAACAATAATTGAAACTTCACATAATAAAACTGAAATCCATGGCATTCATACATAATTAGCAGTTATCTTATGAAAGCGTCCTCCAAACATCTATAAGCTGAGAATGTTCCTCCCAACCATAAGCACTCTGGAAATCCTTCTCTTTTTTATTAGATGCCACCCTTGAGCTAGGGCTATCAATCCACAAGAGGGGGGGATTTTCCACCCTTCAATTTAGGGCCACACTTCTCACAGTGTGCTCCCCACTCAATCCACCTACCATATACATTAGAGGAAATTTCAACTCAAAATGGGTCTTTCAACACTAATTCAAATTCCATGTCATCATGTGTTATCCAATGAAATTGCTTTAAATTTGAAATACTGTATAGACCTTAAACAATTTTTTAATATAAATTTGGTGATAGGTATCATAAAAAAATCTACTTTTTTTGTTCATATTTTCGACATATCTCCTTGTGTTTTTACTCAAATTTCGATCAGGAGATCTTGTTGGATGTGGAATTTAATTCTGTATCCAACGATCTCTCCCGATCAAAATTTGAGTAAAAACACAAAGAGATATGTCTAAAATACAAACAAAAAAGTAGTTTTTTCTTTTCTTCTTCCAAAATTAATAAATACTATTTTATTAATTTTCCTTAGGAGGCCCATTTTGAGTTGAAATTTCCTCTAATTCCCAAGTGGTTTGGATAACCCCATCTAGAGCTAACCCCAACCCCTCACTCATTTCCCATCTACCTACACAATGCCAGGGAATGCACCCCTTGTTTGCACCACAATCCCTCAAGTTAACCCCCCACCCCCACCCCCCCCCCTTCCGGCATTCCAGTACAAATCAACAAGGAAGTCTCTATTATAAGGCTCCATGGTTTTCAGACTATAGGCTAGGTTTTCTAATCTCAGACACCAGTTTATCATGGTATCTAGGCTATCGTTTATCAAGGTGGGCTCCAGTGTAGCTTCTAGAAAACTAATCTTCCTTTGGTTTACCCATCGAAACTACCATTGCATGGGTGCTCTTCCTCTCTCTATGCTAAAATGAATGAGTGATAAATGAAGTACATTTCTAAATTTAAATATGCATGGTTTTTATTTGACACATGGCTTCCCTACAAGAGGCTGCTTTTCCTCTTAATTCCCATTTAGATAATTAATCTCATGATTAATTAAGGTGACCCTGAGAATTATCATTAAGGGACCTTGGGTTACAATGGTTAATGAAGGATAAGGAATAGTTGAAGCATACTAGGTTCATCACCCCTTATCCCCTCTCACTACCCCCACCTGTGGATTCATAGAGCCCCATCTCTTTCTCATCTTATTCCACTTGCAAGTATCGAGTATTTTTATATTAAAAAGAAAATGTACATATTTACAATATATTTGATCATTCTCGGCCATTATTATCCGGCTTCTAACCTTTACATATTTACATCTTGCGGTAAAAAATAGGGCGTTATTTAAACAAAATGGGAGATAATAGGCTTCCTAATATTGCTTCAAACTCTAGTCAAACCAATTGCAACTCAAACCAGGTTGCCATAAAGATGCGAAAGCTTGGTTAAATCATTGAGGAATCAAGGAAGAGGTCACTATATTGAATATGATAATATTAAAAATATTTTTGCATCTAAATTTAATGAGAAATTATGATATGATTAAGAATTAGAGGATAATAGAAAATTAAGATACTAAATGAGGTGAATGACGCTTATCTAGAAGAAAAAAAAAGTCTCTTTATAAATAAGAAAATCAACATTTCTATAAAAAGAAAAAAATCCCATGAGCTCCATAGTGAAGCAATGCATTGGAAAATTCCTAAAACGTTGTGGGTCAAAAGAACTTATCATCTTTGTCACACTAAGAGGGTTGAAGATGAAAATAACGCTCTTAGAATATCATGTGTATACACACATTAGATTGCAATTTCAAATTACTTATTACATTACCATGACATTTTAAGTCATCAAAATTGTGGTGATCTAAGAATGCTTCTCTTAAAACATTTTTAACAAAGAAATAGAATTATGAAAAAAACCAAGTGATTCCTTACCTTTTTTAAAGTCTAATAAGCCAAACTGGGTCTCAATGGACGTTAATAACCATGTCATAATTCTTTTGTATATGCTCTCCAACCCATTGGATCACTAATTTGAAAATGCAACCAATATTACTTAAACTTTAAATATTGAATTTGTTATTTCAAGTAAACAAAAATTAATATTATGATATTTTTATGATTATATATATATAGAAGCACCCACGGATTTTTGAACCAACAACCTTACACAAGGATTTCCTTAACGTTACACCCATTCACCTCCTATTTTACGCTCCATGGGCATATATATATATTATGGGGGAAACACCATAAGCACTTTCCCTCATTTTGAAGATGGTACCCAAGGTAAACCCTAGATTCTTTAGGGCGCAGGGCCAATCAACAAGAACTCGAAGCCATTACAATAATATACTCATTATGAGCTCAGCATGTGACTCAAGCGAATAGAACCTAGATGGACTGGATAACGCTCCATCCCACAACCACTCGTGTTAAACCCAATTAACTCTCTCTCTCTCTCTCTCTCTCTCTCTCTCTCTCTCTCTCTCTCTCTCTCTCTCACACACACACACACATGTTTTGAGTTGCAGGTGTGGGTAGGGATTTCTTTAATCCAAGTTAAACTGTGAATTAATTTATGCATGGGATTACATGAATTCGCTAATAATCAAGAAAAATCACTAGTGTTGTAACAAAGGTCGAATATCCTCAAATAAAAAGAGATTAAAACCTTTATAACAATCTTATATTCTTCAATAATAATTTGCCAAGTTCCAAATCCTTCTCTCTTAGAACACAAATCTCACCACATTGATCATAAGAATCCAAGGGTTGATGAGAGGTTTTGAATCTATAAGTTCTTCTAGGTACTTGGGTACTTCAATAATCTAGCGAACTCCATGGAAAATAAAGGAGAGTTGCTAAACATTGAAAGGTTAAGCCATAATGGGGGTGGGGGGCTCACTACTCTTCTTTATCTACCGTGAAATGTTTCCATCTAAACATTAAAATTGGCATGTACTTGAAGGTGAAGAACATGTACCACAGTGCATCAATTCAAATGAAATTGGCCATAACTCAACATCCTCTCGTGTACACCCCCTCATTCTCCAAGCACAAAAGTAGGAACACTTTTAAGCCTAAAGAGTGTTCTCGAACAATAGAGGTGGAATGTTCTTAATGATTTCTTTTAGTTTTTTTCTTTAACTAGCCTAGTAATATTTTTTCCCATTTTGTCTTCAATGAGACCCATATGTTGGGTTAGGTTTGTTTTATTTTGTTGGAAATGGCTCATTTTCAAATTGTGTTTAGTTCAATGGGTGGTTTCTTCTTCAAATTCTTAGTTTGGAATTCATTCATTTCTTCCCTCGGCTCAAGTTCTTATCCCCTTTTCTCAATTCATTTCAAGATGGAGGATCATAGACACTCAAGTCATTGTGTTCCATGTGAAATATATTATCTTTGTCGAGTTCAAGAGAGGATACTACAAACTGAGGACTTATAGTATGCATTTTCCCATTATAATAGCAATATGACTTACCAATTTGAGGCTCAAAGAGTTAGGAATGTAGAATTAGAAGCAAAGGTTGTTAGCAAAAAAAACAAAGTGAGAAATTAATTGTAGACCATAACATCCTAAATAAATTGATTCTACGACTCACTAAGAGGTCTAAGTCCTTGGCTTCTTTCCCAAAGGTTGAGATACAAGAGATAGGAATATGAAAATGCATCCTAAGAACTCAATTTTAAGCAAAAACATTAAGAAAAAACCCTTTATGGACATTACTTCTTTTAAAACTCAGATTTTTTATTATTATGCAAAATCGTTTTCTTATTAGGCAAATACATTAGAATTTATAGTTACAAGCTTTTCAATTATTGTTGAAAGAGCTATAAAAACTTAACTTATTGGTAGTTTCTACAACTTCTTTTAAATACAATCTATACATGTTTCAGTTTCCTTTTTAAATAGAAAATTATCCATTACTATATAAAAAAATATTAAAAATTAAAAAAAAACTTGTTAAACATTTCAATGCTCTTATATTTTGAGCTTTTTGAATATTAAAAGCTTAAAGAAACTTGTTAAACATTCCAATGCTCTTATGGTTTGAACCTTTTTAACATAAAAACGCTTGCAATACAATTAACTAGCTAACTAACATACCATTAAGTCGTGAAGTGGCATGTTTGATTTCCTCTATCATATGGACTCAATTAGTTAGTCTCTTGCAAAATGGTATAACCATTTTCATATGTATAAAGTATATACAACAAAATTTGCGATATGTTTAGTAGATAATTATTTAAATTTAACCAATATATTTAATATTTATGTTATTAATAGCAAAATTAGATTAATTATTTGTAATTTAATAATTTTTATAAATATTAAATAAAGTTTGTTAAATTTAATAAAATTAAGAACCAAAAACACTCATTTTCAATAAATAAAAAATGAAATATTACAAGAAATTTTATAAATATCAGGACGGGACTGTATATAGTGGATATATTTCATTGCTAATTTAAAGGGGTGTCATGTGTTTTCAATGGAGTAAGCTATCTACCCGACCATTTGCACCGGGGCTCACTTGACTCCGTCTGGTGATAGATTACTCCGTTATCTTTCCGTAACAATGAGACCAAGAACAACTTTTCTTGCATTTTCATTGCAGATCAATTCTACAACAGACTACTATTACACTCCGGTATAATGCAATAATGAAAAATACCAATTTACCAAATCAAATTGAATCTACAGACTGAACCGATCTAAACCTAATCTGAAATTGTGTTGTAAAAACTTGTAATTTGAAATTCAATTGTTATGGATTTGATAACGCCAATGTTTTGTGTGTATGCTAGTTTAAAACTTTAACCTCCGTGATCATGAAGGATAAAGAATCCAAGGTTCAAACCTGGATCGGGTTCCATAAAACAAACAAAGGAGTTGATTAATTGTTACAAAGGAAGTTGGTAAAACTTTCTAAGTTTTAGATCTTTCCAGTTATTTTTATGAAGTTAGACTAAAATTATACAGTTCTAAACATACATTTGCAATTTTCATAAAAATTCCAATCAAAACTTACAATTTTAAACTTGCATTTAAAAAACAAGAATTTCCATGGCTAAATGTATGGATGGATGAATTTGAGAGTGCGGTTGATGTGATAGTAGGTGTTGGAATTGGTTGTTCTTGGTCTCACAGAAAGGTAATGGAGTAAGCTATCACCCGACAGCATTAGGTGGGCCCCAGTGCAAATGGTCGGGTAGATAGCTTACTTTGTTTTCAATACTGTCGGGACACTCTTGTTGGGCCAATAAACCCTCATGGTTGTTATTCGCCCAAAGTAGGTTATGAAAAGTTAATATCTACAATCATTATGAGGAACCGATGTGGTGGTGGTGGGCTATCTGGAAATTCCACTATCCTTCTATGGAAAAAATACTAATGTGGTGTATGCTTCGAAACAAATCTCTAACATGGGACATGATGCAAAGAAAGAACCAGGTTGGGCCTCATATATGCCATTTGTAAAAGTGAAGAGTAGACAAACCTACATCTAATAATATATTGTAGTTATATGCACAAAGTATGGAAAGAAATTGCACTTTTACTTTGTATTGACTGTCGTTGGGATGGATATATCATGTTTGAGTGTTTATGGTCCTAGTGTTATAACCTATCCTTGAGAAAATACAGGGCATTGCCTTTAATTGTAGATTGGAAAATCTGGACAATGTGGAATATGTGCTTTTATGAGGATAAATTGATTTCTCCTCTTGAATGTGCATGTCAAAGTATTCCCATTCTCCATTGTTTTCAACAGAGAAGTTCGATAACCACAAGTCAACAGGTGCAAATAGAAGAAATTGACAGGAATGTTCCCTGGGCATTATTTGATGGAGTAGTGCAAGAAGATCACCGTGCATGTGGAGTGGGAGGAACTCTTAATTTGTCAAAAGATCAAAAGATAAAATTCAAAGTGAGTCTCATATCGGGCACAAATAATTAGGTGAATTTGACTGCACATTGGTTATTGTTAGGACTAACAAAATAAAAACATATAAAGTGTTTGCAGGTATATCGTGATTCGATGCTAATTATCAAATGGTAAATAAAAGACCAGGTGTGTAGGAATATATATTTAATGCAGCTCTTGGAGGAAACCAAAAGGTTAAAATCTAATATGGAGATGATTACCTTCACCCATGTTTATAGAGAGGAACTTTAAAGCTAATGATATATCAAAAATTGGAATATCCATGCAGTATGACTGCTAGTACATAAACGAGTTGATGGAAACATATTAGAGTATTATCATGCTACACTTCATGAACTTTAGGGAAAGATCCAATATACAATAATGAAACATACAATTTAAGTTAATTTTGATGAGTGCTACAATGCTATCATGCTCCATTTCATAAACTTAAGGGGAAGATCCAATATATAGTAATGAAACATAAAATTTAAGCTTGATGCGTTCTACAATACCTTATTCTAATATATGGTGATGCAATATTGATGTGTAGATCTGAGAAATGATTTTATTTTAGGTACTTACGGATAGATACCACTATGAAGATGTGTAATAGGTGTTGCTTCCTACTCGCACCTCGGGTCACGTGGCAGAAATCTTCAAGCCATTGGGTGCGACCTTGGGGTGAAGCAAGAGTCAAGTACTGTCACTTTATCTTGACTCCTTCATCTAGCCTATCTCCTAGTGAAGCCAAGGGGGGTGGCCCCTAGTAAAAATATCTAAGGTTGTTTTAAAGTGAGTCTCATATCGGGCACAAATAATTAGGCGAATTTGACTGCACTCTAGTTATTGTTAGGACTAGCAAAATAGAAACATATAAAGTGTTTGCAGGTATATCATGATTCGATGCTAATTATCAAATGGTCTATAAAATACCGGGTGTGTAGGAATATATATTTGATGCAGCTCTTGGAGGAAACCAAAAGGTTAAAATCTAATATGGAGAGGATTACCTTCACCCATGTTTATAGAGAGAAACTTTAAAGCTAATGATATATCAAAAATTGGAATATCCATGCAGTATGGCTACTAGTACATAAACAAAGTTGATGGAAACATATTAGAGTATTATCATGCTACATTTCATGAACTTTAGGGAAAGATCCAATATACAATAATGAAACATACAATTTAAGTTTAAGTTTGATGAGTTCTACAATGTTATCATGCTCCATTTCATAAACTTTAGGGGAAGATCCAATATATAGTAATGAAACATACAATTTAAGCTTGATGAGTTCTACAAGACCTTATTCTAATATATGGTGATGCAATATTGATGTGTAGATATGAGAAATGATTTTATTTTAGGTACTTTCAGATAGATACCACTATGAAGATGTGTAATAGGTGTTGCATCCTAATTTGCACCTCGATTCATGTGGCAGAAATATTCAAGCCGTTGGGTGCAACCTTGGGGGGAAGAAAGAGTCAAGTACTGTCACTTGATCTTGACTCCTCCGTCTAGGCGATCTCCTAGCGAAGCCAAGCGGGGTGGCCCCTAGTAAAAAGATTTAAGATTGCTTTAATATATGAAAATAAAACAACTATTCTAGGAGATGATAACTTAAATACTGAAACTAAAATGAACTGCAAATAACTTAAATAACTAGCATATAAAATAACATTCCATACAACACATTGATTAACTTAAATATCAACGATATATAAAAATGCCAGATAGACCAATGCTAATGGAGTGCTTGTGTAAAGGGGGTTGCTAGTGGTGTCTCAAGAAATATTGTAGTTGTTTCGGTTGATCGATTTTAGAATTATTAAGTGAGTAATTAAGGAGTGGGTTAATTGTGGATCAATTATATTAACATTGTGGTAATGATCTGATTATTAAAGGGAAAATGGCATTCCAAATATACATGAGGGGCACAAGGAATATGTCCGGATTTACTCAGAAGTGGCTCTCAAAGTGACATGTGGGCTATATGGAATCATGGGGTTGTGTTCAACACTACACCAACAAGGGTGAAACCTAACGGCACCCCACAGTCACTTTCTAGTAGTTCCTGCTTCACTTGAAAAATTTCCCCACTAAAGAGTAATTTCAAGTAAGTGTTGGATTTTCACTTTTGGGATTAATTGAAGTGTTAGACTAATTACTAGTCACTCCAATCCATTTCTGATTGTCCCATCGATCCAACCAATGGACTGCAGTGTTCACAAGAGCATATAGGAATTGAAACCTTGTTTATTTTAAGGATTTAAGACTTTTAAATACGATTTGGTTAAAATCTCAGTACCGATACTCTTATTTCTGAGAACATGGATGGATTTGTTAATTTTAAAGCAAGAAAGTAAAAACTTGAAAATGAAAATAAAAAAAGATGTGAAAACCCCCTAGGGGGATGGGGTGTGGGAAATTGGCTGCCCACTTGCTTCTCTTTTTTACAATGACTATGATAAGAATAATTGTGTTCCTTTGTAGGATAGGAAACAAAAAATTACAAGATTTGAGGCCTTAGGAAATTAGCCACAGAAGAAGTAGTAAGATGAGGGGTCTTCGGATAGTTTAGATCTTCAAAATTTCACTAGAGTGTCTCTCTATTCGACCACCTTTTGCTGCAAAACAGTGAGTAAATATGAACCAAAGATGCTAGATAATCATTTAAAGGCATAAAAAGGTTAAGAAAATTTTCAAGTACTTTAAAGATAGAAAATTTTAAATGCCATATTAGTACTTGTTAGAAGCTAGATCCTATAAAATATTACTTTTTAAAATCAGATCTAAACTTTCAAGTGCATATGTAAATCAGATTGATAAGATAGTCTCTAATATATTAATGATATTCAACTATGCACTAAGAACCAGTAACTGGAGAAAAAATCTTAAAATTTTTGTGAGAAAAAGTGAGAGAAAGAATTCCCCCAAAGCTTGGAAACTTTGGGCAATGGAGTCCTCAAGTAGATACTAGAGGGAATTAGATCTTCTTCAAATGAACGTAGAGATATGATGGAATCAAACAAGAATCAACACTCCTTTACCCTAGATATCCCTGCACAGTTTGAACAATGACTACACCAAAGCGTTATATCCGGGTGTACCTATGAAAAAGATTAGAACATATGCATACAAACAAGTAAAAAATGCAAATATAATATCTACTCACACAAAAAAATCAGAGAAACAAATAAGAAACTACTTATTTATCATCTTCTACCAATTATCATTAATCCTTCAAAGAACAGTTAGAACAACAAAGAATGTAGCAAGAAACCGCCACAGTTATACCTCATGCAACACCAAAAAATCACCACACACCGATTCCCGACACAAGTATGCCTGCAATTCCTTTTGATTTCATTCAATAAATTCAATAAACGATTACAAGCTATAGGAGCATAAGTTCCATACAATTTCTTATGTCGAAATGAAGAGAACTTGCTCTCTTAAATAGAAAAACTCAACATGAGGGGGCACACTTGCTAAAGGATGAGCTTGATAGCTTGGCGTGAACTGGATGTGAGTTGGATCCCCATGCTTTGGGGCATAAAGAAGGCAATTACCAAAATGCCAAAAGCTTAACCTCAAACCAAATCTTTCTTTCTTAGGAAAAGCACCCCTCTTTTGGGAAAAAAAATCCAATTTAATATTTAGAAACCATTTCTTTCCTTTTGGTGACTTGTAAATCCTTAGGAATAATTCTATTTACCTTTTCCAACTCACAGAATCAATTTTCTTGAAGTTTCCATTTTTTATGAGTTGTCGAATTTCTCATTTTTTCCAATTTTTTGGTCTTTTTTTTGTTTTTTCGAGTAATAATTAATTTTGGAGATAAATGATTACTCAAAATCTTAGGAAAGTGGAATTAGAGGTTAAGTGGGTTCTCTTAGTTAGAAAACAATCACCCTCATGGCAAAAAAAACCTCATATCCCCACTTTTATCACTTCTTGAACTTTTACAATTAACTTATTAAAATTAAGTCTATAAAAACGAAGAAAAAAAATCCTGGAATTTAAAAAAAACTATGGGAGACTTAATACATGTTCATAATGACTCAAAAAAATGATTAGCATGGTAATATACATCGACACCTAGGTTTTAATAACCTCCTAGAGCCTAACCACCAAGACAATTATTCCAGCTTTGGAGGCTTGAGTGAAAAACTCGAAAATTATTTATCCCTAAAAACGATATATAATTTACAAGGAAAATACACCCTGGAATAATGTATTGATGACTAAGTCCTAGGGAACCAAACATTTTACATGAATTCATCATGCTAAGTCATTTTATTGCAATTTCCCATGGGGTATGAACATGTTTTAAAAAAAAAATTAAAACCTAGGAAGGTCTGCATGGACTTTTGAACTCAAAATTTGAACAAGTAATTTTTCATCTTTGGTGGCTCACTTGAAAGTCCAACAAAGTGAAACTCAAGTGGTAACATTTGGCTCCTACTGCAGCATGCATGCTTGATCTGGTCTTAGGCAAGGAAAGCATGCGAGAACCATAGAATCTTTGGTTTCAATAATCTGTATAAACATCTCAACTTAACAATCCAGCCTTAGTAGCACCAAACCTTGTAAAAAACCAACGAACCATTAAGTTGCTTTATTAGAATGTGAAAAAAAAAACTTTAACTAACGAAAAATAATGTTATTCCTAAGTACATAAAAGAAATACAGAAAGTAAATGTTCACTTTAAGGAGCTTATTTTCCTACTCTAAGCATAACATAATTAAAATGTTAAGTGAAATGATAAATCCAATGCAACCACCTTAAAATTTTATAAAGTTTTAAATTTTTTCCTTTGTCTTTGGTTACCAGCCAAAGAAAGGACATATTTATTAGAAAGTGCAAACCTGTGGGATAGTCAGGATGGGCGGGTTGGATGGGAGATCATAAGCATGTAACACATCATCAAATTTCTTCCCAAACTAGCATGTGCCTTCGCAGGATTCTTCTATCCAAGCTTGGATAGGGATAATGTACACATTTTTATGATGAAGTAGGTCGGTAACTCCATCTTATATATCAAAAGGGATTTTTAGTTGATAACTCTCTATGTAAACCCTAGGATGGTCCAAATCATAAGGAACCTATGAATGCAAAATGCAGGCTCATGATGACCCTCCATTGGTTGTATCAAATCTGACGCTTTGATGCACTGCCTCTCAAAATTCTTACTGTTAATACTTGTGTAAGATTTGGGATGATATGGCTTTGAATGATCATAAGAAAAATATGAATTCTCCTCTTTACAACTTTCAAAAGTCTCTGAATAAACACTCCCCTCATTAAACATATCATAGATAGGATTCTTAATAAGATTTTCAAGAGACTCATAGATTGGATTTTCAATAAAAGTCCAATAGTCATCATCCTTACCTTTGTCGGATATGAGGGAGTCATTATCACTGGCATCAAAACCATGGATATATCCATGCTCCTCATCACAATCCTCTTCAAAGAGATGGGTTTCAAGTATTTCACAAGAGTCCCAACTTTCCAAACCTTCATCACCATGCGAGGAACATGGAGTGTCATCATACACCATATAGACTTTATCATGATTTTCTTTATAAGTTTCTGTGATGGTTTCTTCTTGAAAAAAATATGGAACACACATGTGATCACCTTCATCGAAATAATCCTGAGGATACTTCAAATATTCAATAGTTTCTATTATGGCAACATGAAAAGGATCTTCAATAATATCTTCAATCAAGACACCTTCATGAACATCTTCAATGGGGTCGCTTGGGATGTGTTTCTCAATGGGTTTCTCTAGATTTTTTAAATCTTCGTTACTTTTTGTTAAAGTGATATAAGGATGGTTTTCAACAATGTCTCCAAATAAGGGTTCTTCGAGAAACTCTTCAACGGGATTGTCATGGATGTGCCCATCTTCAAAATCTTGTTGTGTATTGAGAAAGACTTCATATTCTTTAATAAGCTGGTTAATCTCTTCCTTTCTTAAAAACTTGGAGGGAGTTCCACACATTCAGCGTTGTCTACGATAGCACAAGGAAGTTCNATGGATCTCCTCTTCACTTAAATGTTCAAGAAGTGATTCCAAGTCTTCAATACTTTGTATCATGGAAAAAGGTCCATCATATGTTTCCATGTGATACTATGTCCCAGATAGGTAGAAGGTAAAGATAATTTTAAGAATTTTTTTCAAACCATTCATACTACCCCTACCATCATGCAATTGCTCTAAAAACATCCAAAGGAAGCCTGGAAAGGAGGTTATACATTTATTAGGAAGGCCCTAATAAAACCAGCAACAAGCATCTCCTTGACTCAGTACTAGCAAACATTTCCATCATATTGTCCTCATAAATAACATTGGAGTCAACCAACAATTAAAGGAAATACTTGATATACTAGATGGTCGAATCACCATAATTTCCATGAAAGATGGGAAGCCACTTATATACATCCCCCACATCATGACCAAAGTTAGGAAAACCCAGGATGTTTGTGAAATCGATAGGATGAAAAATTTCGTCTATTTGGGCACCACACTGCTCCCTTAATTCATCCATATCGGAAATTAATAGCATGCATTTGATATAACCATTGAACCTTGTACTGGACATGTGGAGTTGTCAAATAATGAGCTTTAAAGGTTTTCATAAGTCGCATGGGCTCATCTACACGCAACAAAACTTCACAATTTTATGAGATAACAAGGTTTTATCCCTTCAATGGAGTCACCATGTGAGAAGAAAAATATGCATCAAAATTTTCTCACAAAAAATTATTTTTTGCTTTTCCTTGTAAATTTATGAAAAAAGAAAAAGGTTAGTGGAGTTGTCACATGAAAAATTAAAAACTAATCGAAAAAATCATCAAACAAAGGAAAAACAAAAAGAGAAAACAAAAATTGTATTCCGAGAATAGAAAGATTTATACCCGACAACGGCGCCAAAATGTTGTCGCCTAATTCACACCTCAGGTCACATGGCAGAAATCATCAAGCCACTTGATGCGACCTTGGAGGCAAGCAAGAGTCAAGTACTGCCACTTGATCTTGACTCCTCCATCTAGGCTCTCTCCTAGCGAAGCCAAGGGGGATGGTCCATAGTAAAAAGATCTAAGTTTGTTTTAATCTATGAAAATAAAACAACTATTCTAGGAGATGATAACATAAATACTGAAACGAAGATGAACTGCAAATAACTTAAATAACTAGCATATAAAATAACATTCCATACAACACATTGATTAACTTAAATATCAATGATAAATAAGAATGTCAGATAGACCAGTGCTAATGGATTGCTTGTGTAAAGGGGGTTGCTAGTGATGTCTCAAGAAGTATTGCAATTGTCTCGATTGATCAGTTTTAGAGTTATTAAGTGATTAATTAAGTAGTGGGTTAATTGTTGAACAATTTTATAAAAATGTGGTAATGATCTGATTATTAAAGAGAAAATGGTATTCCAAATATACCCGAGGGCTACGAGGAATATATCTGGATTTACTCGGAAGTGGCCCTCACAGTGACATGTAGGCTAGATGGAGTCATGGGGTTTTTTTCAACTCTACACCAACAAGGGTGTAGCCTAACAGGGCCCCACAATCACTTTCTAGTAGTTCCCGCTTCACTTGAAAAATTTTCCCACTAAAGAGTAATTTCAAATAAGTGCCGGATTTTCACTTTTGGGATTAATTGAAGTGTTAGACTAATTACTAGTCACTCCAATCCCTTTCTGATTGTCCTACTGATCCAACCAATGGTCTACAGTGTTCACAAGAGCATATGGGAATTGAAGCCTTGTTTATTTTAAGGATTTTAGACTTTTAAATATGAGTTGGTTAAAATATTAGTACCAGTACTATCATTTCCAAGAACACGGTCGGATTTGTTAATTTTAAAACAAGAAAGTAAAAACTTGAAAATTTTGAAAAAATAAAGAAAATAAAAAAAGATGTGAATCTCCCTTGGGGGATGGGGTGCAGGAATTTGGCTGCCCACTTGATTCTCTTTTTTACAATGATTATGTTAAGAATATTTGTGTTCCTTTGTAGGATATGAAACACAAATTTACAAGATTTGAGGCCTTAGAAAATTAGCAACATAAGAAGTAGTAAGATGAGGGGTCTCTAAATAGCTTAGATCTTTGAAATTTCGTCAGAGTGCCTCTACTCGATCACCTTTTGTTGCAAAACAACGAGTAAATATGAACCAAAGATGCTAGATAACCATCCTAGATCCAAATCCTAGGCTCTGTCAAGCGTCGAGAGGGATCAAATCTCCCGAGGTGCAAACCTCTTTTCGAATAACTCCTTGCGTGCAATACCTGAGAAGAGGTTTGCACCTCGAGAGATTTTATCCCTCTCGGTGCTTGATAGAGCCTAGGATTTGGATCTAGGCTGGTTCCAATCGTGGGCGGTGACACAAAACTGGAGTTTGATCAACATTGAAAGGAACAAGTTAAGTTGAAAACATAGATACAATTATGAGAATTATCATCATGTAAGTAATAAGTAATAAGGATTGAGTAAATTATTAAATGGAAAATAGGGACAATGATTTTGTAAGGATTAAATAAATGAAAATATGGTTCACATTGTGATCATTCTTGATCTATCTTCTTCATCTTTTCTTATCTTCACACCTGGTAGTTTTGACATCTTCTCATATCGATCATATGAGAATGGAGGTTGAAATCGTAAACCTACCAAATCTTTAACTCGAGATATTGTTGTAAAAGGCATACCCTGCCTCTCTTGCTTTCCAATACTAGTAGTAGCTTTCTCCAATGTCAATCCTTGTGACTTATGGATTGTTAAATCCCAAGCGAGTTTCAATGGAAGTTGTTTTTTATTACCCCTTTTGATAGATGTAATAGGAACAACTTGAGGAAATGATTCATCCCATGGTACCCCCACATAATTATCAAATTTTATTAAAACATACGTGGGTGGTTCTAGAGGTGAACTTCCAGGGTTATATACAATTTGTTGTATAACTCCAAGAGCACCATTGACGAGTCCTGCATCAGTCCATAGGTTTGATGTGAGCATTACCCCTTGATCCTATGGCTATAAGTAATTCAAGTTCCAAACCTTCTTCATCTCCTTCCATAGAAGAGTTGCTCCTTACAGATGTAGCAATATTGGTTGCAATGGGACAGTTTAAGCTTCTTATTAAATGCTTGTTATGAGAGTTTACATCATCATTTGTCGCAAACAAATGTATCTCCTTATCAAAGAACTTTTTCGTTGAAGCATGTAAGGAAGTATCTGTACAGGTCATCAGTAATTTCCAATCCTTTATTGTTGGAATTGCATCTCTAATATTCATTAACAAATTACGAAAAGATATTTGTTCGTTGCTTTGTCCATTTTGTCGAAACACAGTATCGAGGGTCACAACTGTTGTGAATGTGTTCCACAATTCTTTTGCAATACCTTCTGATGCATATACAGGCTTATCCATGATAGGTGGCAATTGTCCCAAATCACCGACCAGTATAATTGATCTTCCACCAACATGTATATTAGCATT
Source organism: Pseudotsuga menziesii (assembly GCA_001517045.1). Taxonomy (NCBI): domain Eukaryota; kingdom Viridiplantae; phylum Streptophyta; class Pinopsida; order Pinales; family Pinaceae; genus Pseudotsuga; species Pseudotsuga menziesii. The sequence continues at coordinate 46,618 of LPNX010125090.1, read as the reverse complement.
TTCTGGGAAGGCTTAGCGAAGTCTTGAATCTATTCTGATTAATAGATTTTTTCCAATAAAACTCATTTCATCGATTAAAACATATTTAACATTCCTCAACTCTTCTTGTAAGTTAATTAAACTCGGTCCTCGTAAATTAAACTCGGTCCTCGTAAATCATTAATTTCTTTGATCAGTATATGAAGTGCAGAATGAATTGTTGTTGCGGATATGTTGAAAGCTGCCACCCCTGTAGGAGCTAGAAGAAGTAATGGACTTTTCCCTGGATGCGAGATATTTTCAAGTGTATTTTTAATGGCTCCAATCAAATACGACTTTCCTGTACCTCCAGTTCCTTGGATTATCATGTGTAGTGGATCAACACCCATTCTATAATGCTCAAGGATAACATTGTATGTGATTCTTTGCTTATCCCCCAAACTATCAATCGAGTAAGAATTTGCATGTTGATTAGTAGAAATCTTTTTCAATTTTCGCATATCAGAGATGAAATGAATTGCAAGACTGGAGGTCTCTTCATCTACAAAAGCAGTGTTCCAATCATTCATACGATCAATATCCCTATGTCCAAGCATCTCAAAATCATTATAATTTATAAATTGATTTTTATATAATCCACATATGATCTCCCATTCATGTTTCCTGGAATCTCTTTGTGGATTTGGATGTTCTTCTTCTTCTTTGGATTCAACTCGAGCATCTGTAGGAACAGGTTTGCGATCAACATGCCAAGGTATATATTACAATTTTTGCCAATTTTGTTCTATTTCATCAGAGGTGTGGCCTATATCTTTTCGAAAGTCACGAAATGCCTTGTACAAAACCAAATCTGACCAACAAAATTCAACAAACTTCTAATATTTTCGGTGAGGAATAGAGTTATATCTAGGAAATACATGTACAATAGATGAATTCTTTCGTGGTAACCATTTTTCCCCTCGTCGACGTTTGTCATATGACCAATATTTTACAACTTCTATCAATGTAAGTTGCTCCATATTCTCAGGTCGCTTAGTATAAACATCAATCAGAGAATTATCATTGTCACCATTATATGTATCAACTTGTACTTGTTTGAAAACCTTCATACCAACATTTAGAACCACAAAATGACAACTACATTTTGAAAGAGGAAGCTCTAGAAGCAAATGACATGTCTCTTGTGCACCAATGTCCCTATCAATAATGGATTCACACAACAAACTTTTATATGCACATGCTGCTAGTTCGTTGGGATTCTGGATAGAAGAGACACGCATCAACATATTGTAGAAAAGTTTCAGACCCCTTTTCAGATTTAGCAGCGTATTTTGCTATGTAATTAATAACAATGTGCTTGGAAAGTACAGGCTACCAATCTATATTATCCCTCCACATCATTAGTGTTTCACAATTGTGTGTATTCACTCTATCATCATTTCGTCTAGGTTCATACTTTTTTCTCCTTGTTCATCAATGTAAAGTTTTGAATGGTCACATAGATCCCATGGGGCGTGGTATCGACATACCAGTTTTCCTCCCTTCTTTCGAAGACAACTTTTCTCATTGCAAGTAATATGACGCTCAACACAGTTAAGAAGTTCTTCATAATCATCCATTGGATCCAATTGAAATATTTGTTTTGTGTCTTTTACAGAAGGATGATTGTGTACATTATCTCCAATTTGAATCTTTTGTTTATGTCCCTCACGTGGATTTATTGCATGCACACATCTATCGAAATAATTTTTTGCAGATATAACTTCTCTAGGATCATCCCAATTCAAAGTGTCCATGTTGGGAGCATTTTTTAACCAAAGAAATCCATGGACATGAGGAGATCCACGATGTTGCTATTCATAGCGACTCCAATAATCTATAGCCTGATGAAAATGTTCAAAACCCTCTTCTCTAAACATTGTATGTCTCAAGTGCATATAATGTGCTACGATGTGAGGATTATCAATTATATTTTGACGTTGCCATTTTCTCGCTTCACATGGATCTTTAGGACTTTTTCCTGGCATTAATTTATGCAAATCAAGCCACTGCATATCCGTTGCACTCAATGTGAAGAATATTGTCGGACAACCTATCTGTTGAATCAAGTCAGATAACTCTTGACGGCATTTGCTCCAATATGCACGTGTACCTCTTAAAACCGTTCCAAATCTCATTAATCTTTCTCCCAATCTTGAATCTGGAATATTTTGTAAATGTTGTCATAACTCTTCCATTGTTGTCGGTAGGTCACTAATAATTTTTTTCACAAAAACTGTTGAGCAAGCTTGAGCACGATGTCTCATTATGATATTTAGTAAAAAATATCTAAAGCGAGGGTGCCTTCCAAATCTGTTATCATGATATCTGAGAAGATGTTTTGCATACTCATGTAGATGGACATGCTGCATTCGCGATTGTGACCAATCTGCCTCTCCTTTAGGGAACAATGATGGAAACGTCATATCAAATAATCCAACAATGGTATACTCATTAATCGGAGATGATCCAATGCCATGCCAGTTAAGCACATCAGTTGATTCATCATTTGTGTTATTTTCATCCTGATTAGGATTATTTGCCCATGCTCTAATAATTTCTATCTCTCATGGTGCACTTGGAAGCCCTGATGCAAATGAAGTTGTTTGTAAACCATCTAACATGTCGTCAACTCCTGGTATCCCTTCCAACATTGTAAATTATGTTTCATCTTCAATATTAGGAAGAGTAATAGAATTAAGCATATGTGAGATATATGTTGCATTTACAGGTAACTATTCTACTACGTCATAATCAACTCGAACATCTCCATAATATGGATCATTCTGAATCTTATATAGTAATGCATCCATAACTCTTTGTTTTCTTACACTGAAATCATAACTAGATCCTCGTCGTCCTTTTTTTCGCACAACGACCATTAAGTCCAAGTTGTTAATATGACGTGGTAATGTCTTGGCAACATCTTTAATCTCTTGCGTAAAACTAATGGTGTCCTCGATATTTGTATTGTCCACCTATTGAATGCATCACCAGTAAAATTGGACTTGCACGTGCTATCAACATCTCTTCAACTTGTGTGAGATCTTCAAGGACATGATGTTGAGTTCCTGGATCCATATGGTTCCTAGCTGAGAATCTGTTATTAGATCTCTCTCTTAGACATTGCATGCACATTAGACCTGTACTTGAATTACGTACTTGTATTCCAGCATACGACTCTTGGCAGACATGACACACTTGAAGTTCTGCTAATTAATCAATTTGTTCACGAAATTTTCGATATCTAGTATACATTTCTTCATATGGTACTGATATATTATCATCAACACGTTGCTCTCTGACCATTACGGGTTGAGAATCTCCCACAGTTGGTTCCATAGGTATATTGGTTGAATATTGTCTTTGTTGTCCTACATTTTGATTTGTTTGTTGTTCTAGAAACCGATTTCTTTGTTCTTCCAATTGCTTCAAGTTTCTCTCTCGATATGCTCTTTGTTGGTCAACATTTTGTTTTCTTAGTTCTTCTCATTCTTCTGATGTCAATCCCTCAAACTTTCTTTTTCGATATTCTTTTTGTTGTTCTGCAATTCGTTTTCTTCATTCTTCTCATTCTTCTGTTGTCATATCTTCCAAAAAAAAAAATCGATATTCTTTTTCTTGTCCTGCTTTTCGTTTCAAGTGTTCTTTTCATTCTTTAGATGGTACCGATATATTATTATCAATTTCAATCTCCTTATCTCGAACAACATTAGTAATTTGAGTTGCTTGAAATTGGACCATTTCATCAACATGTTGCTCTTTGACTATTACATGTTGAGCATCTCCCACAGTTGGTTCTACGAGTATATTGGTTGAATATTATTTTGTTGTTGTACATTTTGATTTATTTGTTGTTCTACAAATTCTTTTCTTTGCTCTTCCAATTGCTTCGAGTTTCTCTCTCAATATGCTCTTTGTCGCTCAAGGTTTCGTTTTCTTAGTTCTTCTCGTTCTTTTGCTGTCATTCCCTCTAACTTTTTTTTTCGATATTCTTTTTGTTGTTCTGCATTTCATTTTCTTCTTTCTTCCCGTTCTTCTGTTGTCATTTCGTCCAACTTTCTTTTCCGATATTCTGTTTTTTGTTCTACTTTTCGTTTCATGTCTTCTTCTCGTTCAGTTGTTGTCATTTCGCTATATTTTCTTCCTTGATATTGTTTCTAGCATTCGACATGCTGTAATTTTTGTTCTTCTCCTGTTTGTCTCATAGCACCTTCTGCATGCATATCTTCCATTTCTAGTTCACACTTTATATAAAAAATGTCAAGCATTAAAATTAACACCGAAATTTATGCATCTATCAAATCCACAATAAAATTTATGCAAGTATAAAACAATATACATTGAATCTATGCAAATATTAAATTCAATATATTTACAAAATTCTATATATTTTCTAAAAAAATTCAAGATTTGAGAGGATTGAACCTTGGACCTCATACCAATTATCCCAACAACCTTACCACTATTCCACAAACAACTCTTATTATACATAGTAAAGAAATTATTTATAAACTTTAACACTGAAATCTATGCAAGTATAAATTCAATATTTTTCTAAAAAATTAGGTGATCTACAAGAATTGAACCTTAGACCTCACAGCCATTATCCCAACAACTTTACCACTATTCCAGAAGTATTTCTTATTACACATAGTAAAGAAATTATATATAAACTTGAACACCAAAATCTATACCAGTTTAAAATTCAGTTTATTTTCTAAAATTTTAGGTGATATAAGAGAATTAAACCTTGGACCTCATGATCATCCCAACACCCTTACCACTATTCCACAACTTGTTACAAAAAGTAAATAAATTATAATAAACCTTGAAACATCTCTTTGAATTCAAAACTAAATGAATTATGTAGGTTTGAATTTAAAACTGAATAAATTAATTAATAAATAAAAGGATTTTAATATTCTTAATACTAATAACAATGTAATTTCAAACTTGAATTGGAGTCTATAAATTATGATTATGAGTTTGGTTGACACGAGATTTTAAATAATGTGCATTAAAACATGAGAAAATAAAAATACTTTTTTTAATGATATATTAAATGGGATCAAAACTATGGAATTAAGAGTATTTTGCTAAATTTGAATGATTATTAAAATATTCATAAACAAAGAGAAAAGTTTCAGAAATGAGGTGATAAAAGACATTTTTTAATGATATATTAAATGGGATCAAAACTATGGAGTTGATAGTATTTTTCTAAATTTGAAGGATTATTAAAATATTCATAAACGGAGATAAAAGTTTGAAGCCATCCATGAAAAAAATATATATTACACGTGAATAGTTTAAGAAGCATTTGGAGATGGAGTAATCCATTCAAATGGATAAAAACCATATTTAAAAATTATTGTATTGCACGTGAATAGTTTAAGAAGCAGACGGGGATGGAGTAATCCTTTAAAATGGATAAAACCATATTTAAAAAATATTGTATTACAAGTGAATAGTTTAAGAAGCAGACGAGGACGGAGTAATCCATTAAAATGGATAAATACAAGTGAATAGTTTGAGAAGCAGACGCCAGGGATGCAGTAAAGCAGTAAGATAGCCCTCCTGAATTGTAATTTGACTGTATAAATGACCGAATACACTAATTTAACGCTAATTTAAAGACATTTCTTTCATGAAAACGTGAGTATTTTGAGAAGCAGACGCACGGGATGGAGTAGATAGCGCTCGTTCCGTTGGTAGTTTTTAATGCTTGAAGAGATGTGATCATAGAGAATTTTTTATTTATATAATAGGGCACTGTATTAATTTCTATATCAATATGCGGCTAATTCGCAAGTATGCGGCTAATTCGCAAGTCTGGTTTTTATTTTAAATGTTTGTTATGGCAAAAATACAGCCAGCTTTAAAACTCAAGCATGGTTTTGCAATTAAAATTCAGGAAACATTTTGCAATTAATCTTGGAGCTGGAGATGGTGAATGGCGAGGAGATTACCTGTTCAGATTTCCTTGCTTTGCTTTTCTTTGCTGCTTCTCTTTGCCAGGATATTCTGGATTTTATTAATTTTTATGGTGTTTATATGGCTATTGAGTGAAAATACACATCTTTTTATTTTATTCTTAGCCGACATAATATTTTTTTATGATTAGACAAACGTTACAAATTATGATTAGACAAACGTTACAAGATCTCCCTCATACAAGATTAGACAAACGTTACAAAATCTTCCTCATATTAATAGCCGACATAATATAGACAAACGTTACAAGATCTCCCTCGTATTAATAGCTGACATAACCTCATATTAATAGCCGGTATAATATAAACAAACGTTACAACTTCTTCCTCATACTTGGCAATACTATTTTTGGCCTACAATATCGACAAATATTACATCCACAAACGTTACAAGATCTCCCTCATACTAGGCTTACATCCACAAACGTTACAAAATCTCCCTCATACTAGGCTGTAGAGCGCTTCTCGACGCAATCTTTTAAAAGCATAAAAATTGTCAAATACTTTAAAGATAGAAAAATTTAAATGTCAGATTAGTACTTGTTAGAAGCTAGATCCTATCAAATATTACTTTTTAAAATCAGATATAAAATGTCAAGTACATATGTAAATCAGATTGATAAGATATTCTCTAATATATTAATGAGATTCAACTATGCACTAAGAAACAGTAACCAAAGAAAGAATCTTAAAATTATTGTGAGGAAAAGTGAGAGAAATGATGCCCCAAAGCTTGGAAACTTTGGGCAATGGAGTCCTCAAGTGGAGAGCAGAGGGACTTGGATCTTCTTCAAATGAACGTAGAGATATAATGGTATCAAACAAGAACCAACACTCATTCAGGCTAGATATCCTTGCACAGTTTGAATAATGACTACACCAAAGCTAGATATCCTTGCATAGTTTGAATAATGACTACACCAAAACATTATATCCAGGAGTATCCATGCAAAAGATTAGAACGTATGCATACAAGCAAGTAAATCATACAAATCTAAGATCTACTCACATATATAACTTAGAGAAACAAATAAGAAACTACTTATTTATCATCTTCTACCAATTATCAGTTATCCTTCAAAGACCGGTTAGAGCAACAAAGAATGTAGCAAGAAACCGATACAGTTATGCCTCATGCAACACCAAAAAATCACCACATTGATGCTCGACATAAGTATGCATGCAAATCCTTTTGATTTCATTCAATAAATTCAATAAACAATTGAAAGATATAAGAGCATAAGTTCCATACAAATTATTATGTCCAAATGAAGAGGACTTGTTCTCTTAAATAGAAAAACTCAACATGAGGGGGGACATTTGCTAAAGGATGAGCTTGATACCTTGGCGTCAATTAGATGTACAGTTGGATCCCAATACTTTGCAGCATAAAGAAGGCAATTACCAAAATGCCAAAAACTTAACCTCAAACCAAATCTTCTTTTCTTGGGAAAAACGTCCATCTTGGGAAAATCCCAATTTGATATTTAGCAACCATTTCTTTCCTTTTGGTGACTTGTAACTCTTTAAAAATAATTCTATTGAAACTCACGGAATCAATTTTCATCAAGTTTTCATTTTTTATGAGTTGCCAGATTTCTTATTTTTTCTTATATTTTGGTATTTTTTTTGTTTTTTCTAGTAATAATTAATTTTGGAGATAAATTACTGGAAACTAGTACCCACTAGTAGCCCCACTATTTGAACTTTTACAATTAATTTATTAAAAATAAGCCTATATATATATATAATTTTTCCCAAAAATTAAAAAAAAAACTATGGGAACTTAATACATGTTCATAATGACTCAAGATAATGATTAGTATAGTAATATACATCGACACTTAGTTTTTAATAACCTCCCAAAGTCTAACCACCAAGACAATTATTCCAGCTTTGAAGAGGATTGAAAAACTCAAAAATTATTTATCATTAAAAAACCATAAATAATTAACAAGAAAAAAACAGCTTGAAATAATATGCTGACTAGTAAGTTTTAGGAATCCAAACATTTTACATAAAAATAATGTATTGATGAGTAAGTTTTATGAATCCAAACATTTTATATAAAATCATGGTGCCAAGTCATTTTATTACAATTCCTCATATGGTATGAATATGTTAAAAAAAAAATGACCTAGGTATCACTATGATGTGTAATATGATGTTTCTTGTTTTGATGTATCTAAGCCATATGAAAAATGCTACTTGTTTTATTATTAAACAAAGTTGGTTTTGGTTTTTGTTTTCTGCCCAAAAAATATATAATAAAATTTTTATAAATATGATTAAACTATTTATTAAGCATTAAAAACTAAATAACAAAATGAATATTGCCAAAATCAAGCAATATTCAAAATTAGATTAACTGAAATATAAATATTGTTAAAACCAATTCAATATTCAAAATCTTTCTAGTGAAATTGTCATTAAATTAAATAAAAATGAAATAATTATTTGTATAATTTGAGTATTGAAAAATAGATCTTAAAATAAATGTAAATAGAATTTGTGATTATAGAAACAAATGATATTGTTATGAGATTAAAACAAAAATAAATATTTGTAAATTTTGTAATTTAAAAAATAAATCTTGAAATAAATATTTATAGAATTTGAAATTAAAAAAATAAAAATAAACATAATTGATTTGATTTGAACGGATAAGCATCATCAAATTATTTTATCCTTGTTAAAACACATATTAGGATGACAATAATAAAATAAATAAGAAATAAAATTTTATTATAACATTATAAATCATTGTACCCTAAACCTTATAGTCATCATACCATTTTAAATATGAAAACCAAATAATTTTATTTCTTAATTATTATAATCGATCAAAACTAATTGAATTATATCATTTTATTACATCCAACATCAATAAGCCAAATTTAATTGATCACTATCACCTTATAATATATTAACCCATGTTTTTTTTTAAAAACTAAATAATTTTATGTACGGAATTTTATTTCCAAAATATTTTAATTCATCACCATCACCTCATAACATGTTCACCCGTGAACTTTAAAAATAACTGAATAATTTTAACTCCAATTATTTCTTACAAAATTTTATTTCCAAAATATTACATCTTAATGTTGATCCATGAAAACATAACATGTTAATTTCTAGTGGTGAACTAAAAGGTTAGCCCATAGAAATCTCATATATTTTACAATTATTTCTCAAATATTTTACAATTATTTCATTATCATCGTAAAAGATACCCGTAAATTCTAAAAATCGATGTGTCTACAATATTTCCAAGTTACTCCATTGCAGCAAAGATAGATCAAAGGTGGCTTTCAATAAATGTCAACTTCCTCAAGATCACTACCAATAAAGTACCAACCTCATAGTTACACGCAAAAGAAGTGGGATATCTCCCTGTAGTTTGGTTGTAAAATGGCCGTTTCCACGTAATAAAGAGAATATTATACAACCAAATTAATATGATAATTAAAATTCAAGAGTATATTTTACGAGGGAACTCGACGACTCTCTTACAATTGATAAAATTAAGTCTCCAATAATATGTGACTGAACCACAATTTGTATAAGAAAACCAACCAAAACTTAAATTAAACTCGAAAATTAGAAAAAATATATAAATGCCGTTATGCGAACTCTTGATTTTGAGATAAAGAAGCATTTCTTTCCCACCAAGGTTCTAAATCAAATTAAAATTAAAATAGTCATAATAGTTTTAAATGGTTTTAAAACTAATTAGTTAAATTCTTTCTAGATTTCGAGTAAATGGTAAACAACATCATAACAAAGTCAAAATAATAATAATTTTAATCATAAAATCTACATAATATAACTTTGACCAGTATAATTATAAAAGATTGAAATTATATAAAGTTGCAATTATGTAGAAATTATTGAAATCTCTCCACTGACTGGTAAACAACCACATCAACATCATCACAATAATTAACTATAAGATAATTTTAATTATGGAATTTACTTTATTCAACTGCCACAATTATAAGAAAAGTTGAAATGACTGAACTCTCTCCACTGAAATCTGGAATATGTTACTAACAATACAGAGTTGGCACCTGACTATATAGCTTTTGACTCCATACAAGCTAAGACAAATGGGTTTGCAACAAATGTTCACTTTAAGCTAATAAGAGATAGTTGGCACTTAAACAAAAGGGTTTTGCAAGAAATGTTCACTTTAAGCTAATAAGAGATAGTAGGCAGTTAGCTACACCTTAAAAACTGAGAATAAAAGGGCTTAAATTGCACATGTTGACCTTAGCTTTTCCATTCATATGAATAAAAGGGCTTAAATTGCGCATGATGACCTTAGCTTAGCTTTTCCATTCATACGATTCCTACAAATGAAGGATTGTAGGAAATCAAGCATGTTAATTCTAAGTTACATACTCATCTTAAAACACATGTTCATACTGCAAATAAAATATTAAAAAAATCTGTACATCCAATAAACATTCAAATGTTAAATAATAATAATAATAATAATACATGTTGCATGTTTGTGCTTTGCAAAATATCTTGTACATCTTCAGTGTACGAAAGGTTAACAAATACAAACACCTGCAACAAAACCAAATTTCATAATAAACTAAAACCAAATTTCATAATAACCTAAAAACACTTCCGCAAAATCTCTTTTTCATAATCATGTACACTTGTAATTTTCTGGGAGAGTAGATTTAACAATCCGTCAAAGTTCGACACTCCTACCTTCTAAAGCATGTGCCCTGTGAGAACAAATAAGAAACAACCCTACCCATCATATAAATTCACAGAAACAAATTTTAGAGCTAAAATAGAACCCTATATGTCGAAGATCAATCCTCCAATGCTTCATCTACAATCTTCCTTTGCACAACCTAGTTTTCACAAAATATAAATTCGTCAAAACACTAGCGTGCGTCAAGCGAAAACGCAAACAAAAAAAGAAACCTATTCTCTGCATTTCAGGTTATCTACATCAAGTACTTCAGCTCGATGACAACGCTCATAGCCACCAATTGCATGTAATGATCCAGGAATATTTCTGCAGACCACCTCGCATAACTTGAGCTATCATCCATTTTGGTGAAATTCTGAAATGTATCAGGAAGTTGACTATTATATTCTCTTTCGGAAGTTGACTATTTATCTTGGGATTTATTCTACATACTGAGAGATTATGTTGAAAGCCTTCATAACGTCATATAGTAAATAGGAACGGCGCTGGCAACAGTAGCAATAACCATTTCTCCTTGGCCTTTCTGTAATCAGAGAATCATTAAAAGTAATAATTCATTAAGCAAAACAATAACAGTGAGGGTCTTAAATACCAAGAACCAAGAGCCTTATCGAACTAACTGGTGACTAAATGACCCGTGCAAAAACCTGCCAAAGAACATCTAAGTACACAATTCTGCCAGAAAACGTATTTACAATTAGAAAATCAGTTGAAAAGCATGAGATCGGATTTCCATGGATTCAGGTGAACGATTATCGGAACGGAGTTCCCAAGACGTTATTAAACGTCCAAGGAGAAAATGATAGGAGAAAAGTACCCAAAATTGAGAACAGTCCTTTCGCTGTTCTTTACTCAAGGGCTAACCAGTGCTCATATAAACAATTAGGTTAATATTGTTGTACAGCAAAAATCTTATTCTTAGTAGGAACATTAGAATAGAGAATAGCCTTTTTCGCTGCATACAACTATGTTTATATATATCCCAAAGTTTCAAAGGGAAACCTACAGGCCGGAGGTTATATAGGCTAACGAGTGTTTAAGTGCTTATAAACGCGCTAGTACCGGAATCTGCTTACTTTTGAAACACAGTTGTGCCGGACCAGAAGGATTCACATCATCTTCTACCGCATTAATATATTATTGATACTTCGAAGCTAAACTAGTTGATGTCCTTGGTTTTCTACGTGAAACTGTAAGCTACTGACATGTCGAAAGAAAATAAGAATAACTAGCAGCAGCTATCTGTTCTAAAAAAGAAACTTCTTTATCAGAATAAAGACCATTTTACCAATCTGTGAGGATAAGTTGCATTGTGCAATAAAATCGCTATGGCAGAATCAATTGAAGAGAAATCTACAAGTACAATCAGAACTTAGCCTAAAGGGACAACTCAAATACGCAGGATTTGGTCAAACAGTTGCCTCTACTACAAACAGCAGTTGAAAACAGAATTCCACGCTAATGGATTCTGATGAACTCTACTTTTTATTTCGTTATAACTGTAAAATGGTCGCCAAGAGGATGGGAGAATAAGCATGGACCTCTACTTACTACCTTACGCTTGAGACCCTGGCTTTGGGAAGAGCGACAAAATTAAAGGCTTCTGGTTGCACCTTCTTGGCAAATTCTTAAATTTATGAAACAGGCCAAGGGCACAGGTGACAAAATCTTCTGAGGAGATAATTCAAAAGATGCTGATAGAGAAAAACTGAATGGGAGGCACAGATAAACAGCTCCTACTCGATTTTAAAATTTCAATGCATTTCAATTCTCAACGTCGCATTTTCCAGAACCTTAAAGAAAATGCTATATGTATTATGGACAAAGACTGTTTAAAACGACAAGGTACCAAAGAACACAATAATAATGTACATTCAAATCGTCCAAATTTCTGTTCGTTTAACAAAGCTTCCAGGCTTTGGAAATGAAATAAGGGCACAAGACACAAGCCAGAATTTTTCATAGACAACAACAGCAGGCAATCTTCTCCGAGTGGCTCAAAAGGACAGTAATTAGATTCATTATTATGGAGCATTAAATGATTAAGAGAAAAAAAAAACTATATTAAACACTCATTCATTAGCTGTGATAGAATGAATAAGCATTAGCAAGTTAGCACAAATACAATACAGCCATATCCAGCATTTATCATTACATATCGTAGGCTGCCCACAACGCAGTTGCATGTAGACTATGAAGAAAGCCATGTCTCGCAGGCCTTCACAGGAAATCTTTGAATTGTTCTTTTTCACAGTGTTCAAGCGTACCTGGACAAATTTAAATATGCATCATATAAATGGATTCTTCACTTACTGACTAGCTACACGCGCTTTAAACAAGAATGTTAACAGGTCCATATACCAACAAAGTTTGCCTGCTGTATCGATCAAGTATATGGAGAAATCTAATGGCCAGGCATTGTTCTGATGAGAGAAGTGAGGTGCTCTACAGCCCAGGTGGGGCAGATGAATATCCCATTACTTCATGTATTCAGATAACACTTTTTCTAATATATACATGTATATAGGGTAAAAGGAAAAAGAAATCTAACGGCCAGGCATTGTTCTGATGAGAGAAGTGAGGTGCTCTACAGCCCAGGTGGGGCAGATGAAGATCCCATTACTTCATGTATTCAGATAACACTTTGTCTAATATATACATGTATATAGGGTAAAAGAAAAAAGTAGCATAGACCCATCTTTGCCTGGATCCATTAAGAACACACCTCAAAGGTTTTTGATCTCTCTCAGCGGTTGATATATTTGGTGTTAAGATGGAGATATGAGAGACTACCACAACATAAAGCTAAAGAACAAAACGGCCCAAAGACGCATGTGGACATTATATACTCATGGATGACTATGAGATACTTAAGCAATATCTTACAGTTATAGCAAATGCAAATGGGTGACCTTCCACTTCCAGTAGAGCTCAAGTACTCCCACAGCAACACAACGAGCGACCATACAAAGATATTTCAAAGAAAGTATACCCATTGCACCACCTATAATGTCAGTTCTGATTTAATAGCCCTAAGGTGCAGTCTATAACATTTAAGTGTTTTACCCAACAACAAAAGTAAAACAAACTCTTTAATCAGCCAAGCAAAATTACCTTATACACTGTAGTGTAAACAAACATCATACTGTCAAACACAAATTAAATAAATAGCAGCCTGAAACAGAGTTGAAAACCATAGTCTCCACTATAAGTAAAACTAAGCTTGTATATCTACCCCATAATGAAGAAGAAAGTTTCTTTATCTGACAGTATTGCACAAAGTTCCCAAATACATAACATAAAGTTAAAATATCTGGGTTGTGCCACCAACTAAACCAAATTCCAAACTGCCAACCATTCCACACTGTACATCTAATAAGATATATGCTAGAGCCTGAAAATATTATGATATGGTTTTTAAAGAACATCTCCATCAAACAGTTGTTTATGGGATGACAATACAACCAACAGTAGCTTTGTACATTCAACTCTATAAATGTCAACGTCTACAAACTCAAAGCTTGCATGTTTAGGATGCCCATGCTTGATGCTAAGCACTGGTCAGAAGCATCTTTGTAAAAGTACTACAGAGAAAACTATAACTACTGTTAAGACACATTACAGAGCCTACCGTTAGAATATTCATCTGTTAGTTGAAGAGTACATATTATACAATTCACAGTCTACCATGCCCTCCTAACCAAGTGACCATATGTATTACTGAAAGATCCCTTTTCTCATACATGAATTTTAAGTACAAACCCTCTTCAGTCGCTTAGCAGCCTGCACAAATCCAGCAATAACCTGCAACTCATCCAATTGCTTTACAAAAGCAAAGCAAAGCAAAGCAATGACATTGTAAGTTAGGTGAGCCAAGGGCAACCTTAAACAACATTGTAGCCTGAAATATCAAGCAGATAACAGAATAAAGAAGACAGGAATCACAAGTTTTAAAATATTGCTTCCTAAAATAAAATGGCAAACCGTATGTGCAAATTGCAAAATGTGATAAAGCTTCAAAGCCTTAACATTATAATAATAATAGCAATACTAATAATAATAATAGTATTCTAATTTTAAGGTAGCAACCTAGACATACACCAAGTTGATAATGAAACCCCTTGTTCATAGGACAAGGGACCCCCTCTGCACAGCATTTGGCTGCTTAGTCTACAGAGGTGTACATACCCTACCCCCTCCTGATTTGAACCTGTGAACACCAAGGTGGAAACATATGTGCTTAACTCTTAGAGTCTTAGCCTGTTAGGCCCACTCAAGCTATACATAGTCTTCTAATATAGTGATTAATCAAGTTAAATCTAAAGTACGGAAGAGAGAGATGGAACACTGTCATCGTTATTACAAGGTAAGGTTTTCCTGTCGTAAGAAGCATGTTCCATCTTCTGGTAGACCTACAAATAATTTTTATTACTAAAGGTTATGCTTAAAAAAAATACTTCTTGGTAGCATGACTTTCTTTTCAATGAAACAAAATATGTCAATAAGTTAACACCATCTCTTCTGGAAAAAATAATTATAAACCCCAAGGTTGGGAATTAATAGTAGTTAACATTCAAAGGGAAATTAAGTCATTAATGACTATTAGGTTTGCATAAATGCTCAATAGCATACCCATGGACCATTAGCTATGTGGAGCCAACTCATTACAAATAAATATGGCACTGCTAAAATCGTGAAGATGGACTAGACTATCAAAGACAATTATGAAGAAACAAGACAGCTCAAAATGTCACAACTTCACAAGTACAGGCATGCGCATATACCTCTGATATAAAATGCTTTTCCACAGCATTAACCAGCTGCTCCTTTGATGAATTCAAACTCACATCAGCCTATTTCCCAAGCCAAAATATGGAAAAACAGAAGAAGAAAAAAATCGTCAGCCATAAACCACAAAATAAATCAATAAACAGGGCACAAACAGACAGCTAATGTTGTCACACAAATCTAAAATGATACGTACAAGATTAAAATGCCTCCAATATCTCCATAGAGCTGCTGTTTCCAATTTGCTCAAATCCACCGTCTGCATCAATCACTATATTCATTCAATTGTTGTGGAAGCTACGATTCAAGTTGCGACTGGTCAAACTAACCAACTCTCCACAAAACTGACTTTTACATAAAGGATACACAAAAATTCAGAAACAAATTGACTAACAAAGAAATGTTCGTGTCAGTTCTTATACAGTGAACAAGATTATCAAGCATGTGATTAGAGAAAACTTCAAAGGTGTGGTCATTTATGTAGTCATACAAGAATCACCTAAAAATTTCTCCTGGCAAACTATTAAAACTTCAGATACTACCCATTAGACTTAATCCTTTTACCCAAACTCGCTCAACATATTACCACATATTTAGAGTATGCATTTACTCTCAGTGGGAAAAAAAGATAGATATTACAGTTTGAAAAAGAGTATACCAGCATTCCATGTGAAGAAGACTTTGATTCAGTTGATTGCGAATCACTAGAATGATTTCTAGTTGCACCTTTTGGCACAGATACCACTAACTTGTGATGTTGCAATTTAGGCTTGTGAGACTTCTGAAAATCATCAGAAACTGGAACAGAAAATACCAGCATAAATAAAAATGCGTTAGAATAAGTGAAGAAAAAATACAGTAAAAGAACTCACGTGAACTTGGCAGAGAAATTAATCTCACTACCAGCATGCCAGGTAACAAATGTACCATAATCAAATTTCACTGTCACTGCAGCAAGTGATCCTAACAAAAACCTGACAAATTACAAGACTAAACATAAATCTAAAATTTAGTTTATTTTTTAATGTAGTGAATCAAATAAAAATATAAATCCACTCACCTAATTCTGAGCTACTCGACATCACATTATCACATCCATTTTCCTCATTATCTTCATGTCCAGTTGGCGGTTCAATCACACTTAGTGCATTTCTCTGGAGCTTCACCTCCTCTCCATTTGTCAGCACCTGAAACAAACATAACATCGCTAAACAATTTCATCTACTGACAACAATCCCATGCCACATTAAGATTTTTAAAAAATCGCCCAAAAAATGTAAAATGCAACAAAGAAATATTTCAGTTGATTTTAACAAATGTCACTGTGATTCAATCTTGACAGAAAGCTGAACATGTAACTAATCCAATGAAATTTTTAATACAAACTAGTACTTCTTTTTATAATCCTTGGTTTGTTTATCTAGCAGAACAGAGTAGCCCTAAATTGAGATCACCCATTTTCTTATAATGGATCGTGCTTCTTTTTATATTTTTTGGTTTATTTATCTGGCAGTACAGAGTAGCCCTAAATTGAGACCACTCATTTTCTTGTCATGGATCGCTGTCTCACAAAAGATTCCACCCCATGCTTAAATATCTGTCACTACGAAGTGACAGACAATATTGCTCCTTATCACAGACGATTCCTCTGAATGCTCAGCATATCAGCTAAATTCACCTAAGTGCACCCTACTATTATTGTAGGTCATTTTAGTGAATGCCATTGTAATTTAATCTTGATAGAAAGCTGAACAGGTGGCTATGCAATGAAAGTTTGTCAAAACAGACTGATACGTATTTTTTAATTTTCCTTGATTTATTTATCTACCAGTACAGTGTAGCATTAATATTGCTCACTGTCGCTGATAAATTCTCAGATTGTAGAACATATTAACCAAACCCAACTGAACACAATAGCCCGTCAGTCAATATTACTCAAATCTTCCAGAAAATAATTTATTATGACTCAGCCGTTCAAAACTATTACACAGATCTACCAATAAGAACAGAAATTCCAATTTTGATTGACAAAACAGTAAAGGCAAGATTAAATGAAGCGAAATTGAGATTACCAGCCAATGCCAGCCACCGAGGCCCACGGCCTTCTTGACCACGCCACGAAGCCCAACCAGAACGGATTTCGTTCGATTATTTCCAGTCACCATAACCTTCGTATGCCTTGGCAACACAGTCAGCTCCTCCTCCCCGCTCTCTTCACCGCACGGAGAGCCGGCTCCCGGCGGAAAACCTGCAGACTCCAGCATTTGCATCCTCCGTCGGGAACTCGATCCCTGGACCCTCAATTTCGACACAAATTATTTTCCCCAAATAACACAGAGGAGGCGAGACACTGAATCCTGTCACATGCAATGACAGAAGAAGATCCGGCACCTTCTACCTGTGATCCTGCAGTGAATTGGCGTTCAAAATGCAGAAAATCCCAAAAGCAGGGCCGCTGGATATAATGCAGGGGACATTTCTATTTAAACGAGGCATAGCGGCCGCGGCCAGGCGTGAATTCAGTGAATTTTCCCTGAGTCGAACCTCAGGAATCGATCTGCGCGCTCGAAATTGCCTGAAAATTAGCCAATCGTCTTCAACTCTGACCCAGGGTTTGACGCACGCCCAGATAGCTCGGGAAGCCCACAACAAAAGATTTTCGATCTTCCTCCTCTCACAGCCTCTACGGGACACAGAACCCCGCAATTGGAAATGTTCAGTATCACAGTAGTGGGCTTTATTGCACAAAGTCCAGGCAATGGCCACCTGCCACGTGTCGGACCCGAGGTATGCTGCCCTGTGGCCAATGCTAAACCTGAAAACCCAGACCCGCAGTATCTAACCATGGTTTTCTTTTGACCTAGGGTTAAGGTTAAAGGGTTTTGGACCCGCTGAACCGTGTGCGTTCGCTCTGTGGTTAATTCAATTTTCCTTTTCCGTTTACCGGGTCCACTTTAAGCGAGTGGACACGTGGAGAACATTCGGGTGCAGGCGCCATGGGTTATGGCATGCATGGCGGGCAGATGTCGCTATCTTCTCATGCATCCATGTATGTATGTATGTGTGGGGGTCGTTGGAGGGTGGGTCCATGTGGGGGTCGTTGGAAGGTGGGCCCCACCCATACGTTGAAAGAGGAGAGAGAAGGGTGCGAGTACTTCATTCTACGGACTATTCCCAGATGTGACGTGACATGACCCGCGTGGATCTCAACAAATTAATTAATACCATAGAGGGAAGCCTTAAGCCCCCTTGGAGCTCTGATTTAACATAGAGGTATTCATTTCTCAGCCCATATGATCAAAGGCTAAGGTTAAACATCGTAAGTCGGGGTTAACACATTTTTACTAATATGGGGAAGTTAGCGCAACATTGTACGTTTTAATTTTGATACGGCAGTTTCCCTTTAGCGACACATCTCACCATTCAACGACAACCTCATTCGTACAATCCTTTTATTGTTGGAATGTGGCACATGAACATGTGGGTACAATGAGAAAGCAAGAAGAACTTCAAATCTCATTTAGGTTTGTAAAGTTGAGAGTATTTTACCCTGTTTGTGAGGTGCACATAAGAGGTATATCACTTTATTTATAACTTTGGAATCCAAGCTTGATTTAGATGATGTCTCAATATAGTTGGTCAAACATGATAGTGTTTCAAACAATTCTGCATCGTATATGGACTTATTTCTTGTCCGTTTAAGTTCAAATCTCATTGAGGTTTATTTTAAAGGAAAATGGGGAGAAGGGTCATTAAGCTCATCCAGGAACATATGAAAGGTGTTTCAAACAATTTTGCATCGTATATATTCATGTAACAAGAATGTAAGAGGACTTCTTCCTTATCCATCTAAATTCAAATCCCAGTAAGGTTTACTTCAAAGGAAAACTGGGAGAAAGGTCGTTAAGCCCATCCAAAAACATATGAAAGGTGCACAAAAGGGATATAATCCATGATTTATAACCATGGGACCCAATCTTAACTTGAATAATGCTCTAATACTATGAAAGTTTCAAAACATTAATTCTAAAAATATATATTGAATGTATATCTTACTTTTTTCTACGATTCGAGATTGAATGTAAGTATTCAAATTGTTCCAATAACATATCTCCCTCCATTTCTAATGGGTATGTATGTAATATTTAGTGTTGATCCTAAATGTTGTCTAGCGTACTTTTGAAATGCGTTATTTTTGTCTTTGTCATTTAAGAAGCAACATCTCCGTACATAAGGTAGTGCTATGTTGACAATTGGTAACATGTGGTGAACTATTTGACCAAGTTTTGTGTGATATTGTGCACCTTGGGCATGCAATGAACATAAGGATATCACCATGTGGCCATTACGATGTACGATAAGGTGGTAGAACCAATGCAAATTCAAGCTTTCCCCCAATGACATCTATCTCCGCCATGCATACACTACTTCAATTATATTAACCCATGCCCACCTATCCATGGGGACTTCTTCGCATTCTATAAAAGTTGATCATTTTAGAGATTACCTTGGGTTGCTTTCCAAAAATGATATTTAGTGTTTTCCATAAAATATTAGCTTATCTTTTGCAAAGTATAGATCATATCCACAGTCATGAGGAATTATGTGATGTCCTTCTAATGTTGATTCCACTTGCTGCACTATATTCTCATCTACTCCAAGCTCCCTTGCTAACCCAATTTCCATAAGAGGAGGAGGATCTTAAGTGTTATCCATGAGGGGAATGGATCCACAAAAAGGGTTATGGATGAGTGGTATCAATGTGATCAACTCGGTGCAATGATTTTGTTAATATGGGGTCGAAATAAGTGTCTAGAGATGTGGGTCAATAGAAAGGGTATCGAGAAATCTAAGGGTGTCCTCTTGGACTCACATTATTTTGAAGAAAGCAACTAAGAATTCCATCTATGGCTGGAAACTTATCTAACATAGTATTATCATGAAGGGAAAGCATGGAGAAAGGTCAACCAACCCTTCCTTTATGATAATATTAGCATCCTGGGGTATTCAATGGAAGGGTTACTTGACTGTTCCTCAACAATTGTATTCAAGTCGGTGGGATTAAGGGATTCCATCTCTATCATCTGATCCCTATAGCACATGTTTTCTTGTGCGTGATCTAGATCAATGCCTCCACGCGATTGTTTGATGTTGTTCCTAATCCCCGTGCAAACTTGATTTATTGAAATCGTTTAGGATCAATAATGATATCCCCCCTCCCCCCCTCACTTGCCACCCCTTGAACATATTAGATGTTATGAAAGAAAAAATGCATAAGGTAATAAGACTGGAATGTAAATTCCAAAAGATATATTTTATTTATTGAATTGATGATTCTTACAAGGAGTACAACGCGACTTTATACAAATCAAGGGTCATAATTAAATGATGTGGCCTATCAAGCCGTCCATTAATAAATAACGGATTACTAACTAAGTTACTAAACTATTTAGTTTTATTACAAGTCATCCCTCTCTTGAATACTTTGTCCACGAAGTATTGGTAAGGATGGGTGGCACAAACGAAAATCTTCATTCTCCCATGTACCTTCATCATCTGGTAAGTTTATCCACTTGATAAGGTATTCATTATTGATTTGGAGCAAAGTGTTCTAGTTTGAATTTCTAAAATGCATTTTGGTTCTAGCATTAATTTCCCTTCATCATCTAACATAGGAAATTCAGTTTGTATGTGAGTAGTTGAGCCCAATTTCTTCTTTAGGCATGACACATGGAAGACGTCATGTATTTTTCCTTTATTTTGGATGTCTAAAGTATAGGCCACTTGTCCCACTCACTTTCGAACTTGATATGGGCCATAGAACTTGGGTGCAAGTTTATGATTTTTGGAATTTTTAAGCAAAGTTTGTTTGTATGGTTGAAGGTGAACAAATACCCAATCGCCCACTTTAAATTCTCGATCGGCTCTTTTTGGGTATGCTTGTTGTTTCATGCAGTTTCTTACTTATTCAAGCTGGTTCTTCAAAATGCGGATGACCTCATCGGATGTCGCTAGGTAATCTCTTGTTGCTAGAACTTTGAAATTGTTAATGACATATCCCCTTGCTATAGGAGGTGGATACCCATATAAGCTTCAAAAGGTGACATTTTTGTTGATGTATGATATGTACTATTGTACAACCATTCTGCAAGGTGTAGCCATTGTACCCATTGAGTTTGTCAGTCATTCACAAAATTCCTCAGTTATCCTTCAAGGCATTTGTTTACTACTTCAGTTTGTCCATCTGCCTGGGGGTGGTACGAGGTACTCATAGTTAATAAAGTCCCAACTTGGTGGAACAATTCTTTCTAGAAGTTGCTGGTAAATTTGGGGTCCTTGTCACTAACAATAACCTTGGGAAACCCATGGAGCTTAAATATATTCTTTACATAACTATCCATGACTTGGCTTGCTTTTCCTTGGATGAAATACTAATGAAATGAGCATGTTTTGTCAATATGTCAACGACTACAAATATATTATCATTTCCTTCTGATGTAGGAAGGTTGGTGATAAAATCCATGGATACCTCAGACCATTTTTGGGTTGGAATATGAAGGGGTTGTAGGAAACCGAGAGGAGTCATCGTTTTAAACTTCTGCCTTTGACAAGTATCGCATTCAACCACATATTTCTATATAGCAGTCTTCATTCCCTTCCAAAAGAAGGATTGGTGGATATTGTGGTATGTTTTAAAGAAACCAACATGGCTCGCTGTCGGGGAGTCATGGTTCTCTTTTAAGACTTGAGTTTTGAATTTTGATGAACTGGGTAAATATATTCTTTGTTTGTACCATAGTACGCCTTTTTTCCGTGAATATTTGGATTTTGTTGATTTGTTGTTTTCAACTTCTTCAATTAGCTTCCTTGTCTATGGGTCTTTCACATACTCAATTTGGACTTCTGAAATCCATTTGGTGTCACATCCTATCAAAATCCCAAAATTTCCAAAAAATTTAAAACTTTTTAAAATACAGATAAACTTCACTAATGCACTCAGCTAATTGTTTTAATTAGTTATATGTTAATGATTTCATTATCTGAATTATCTACTTGATTATGTTTATCTTATAGAACAATTTTTTTTAGTTTAATGACTTGTTTTTCTTTGCGACCACAAGGTGGAACTGTCTTGGTATTATGGGCTTACTTAGCTTTTCAGCTAACGCAGAAAGTTTACCTGCTCTTACAGATTTACAGGTAAGAAGATCCGGTGTTGCTTGTCAATAAACAATACGCATACAGATATATGTTCGTTGTAAAAATAATAGCTCAGTAAAAGAATATAAATGCTATTCAATTTCAATGCTTTTATGAGGTAAAACCTTTAAATCGTTATTCTTTTTAAAGACGTCATGGAAACGAGATTCAATCCTATCAGTATTGGTGACAGTTGCTTTCTCTCTCTATTTGTAATTTACATTTTTTATTGCGTATTAATTCTTCGATGTTTATCAATGTTTACCATAGTCATTGTGTGTGTAGACGCCTTAAATTTTTCTTTCCACATAGACTAAAGATGGCAGGGTTATTACGTTTAAGGGTCTATCTCAAGTTGTGAACATAACCCCTTTATGTCATAATAAATTTTGGTTACTCCTTGCGATGTAATATACATTAGTTGATAAGTTTCTATACTATTAATCCATCTTCCAAAGCTTAAAGTTTGAAAGGAATTATATCCTCATTACATACTACTTCCAATTAGACTATAATAGTGTTGATGAGTTAAGTTCCTTCGCACATAATTTACTTGGAAAATATTATCCAGTTATGGTTAATAATTCATTAAAATTCCAATGTCAAGCCCCTTAAGCATGTTAAGACTTAACATGCTCAATAGCAAACCTTACTAGTTTAATAATTAAATATTTAAAGGCAAATGAGGTTAACATTAGCAAGAAGGATATTTACCATAAATTGATTCTATGCATTTCCTTTATAACATCAAATAGTTAAAACTTAGGATAGAGTTATAGTTGTTGGTTGAGTGAATACTTTGCAATGAATAAAAAGGTGCAATGTATAAATGCGAGGGGTCATAGAACAGACCACGTTCCATGATGAGTTTATGGTTTATCCTTTTGACAATAGTTATAATTGTTTGATTGAAATGTATGCCAAAATGTATAACGATGGGTCGTAAAATTCCCCACGCCTTTGATGATTTTTATGGCATAGTTTTTATAGTAATGAATCTTATGTTTACCATGCAACATGCATGTTAGGTTGACATTGGAGACAAGGATTATGGTGGAACCTCCGATTTATCAAATGATTGGAAATAATACTCTTGGTTGATTGCTCGCTGGGACTATATGATTTCACCCACTGCATGCAAATAATTTGCTTGGTAAACATGGCATCATCGTGGCCATGTGTTGCATAGTTAAAAGGGCAATTGCAACCCTAATTTGTCATTCCCTTCGTTGTTCTCGACCTCCGGCTGCTCTACTACTGCATTCGACCTCCATGACGATTTCTGCAACTAGTTTGAGTGACAGTCTCCTAACTTGCTTCTTGTCTTTCGCCCTTCGTAAAACTGCTTGCTTCTGCACCTCGTGAGCACGCCCCGAGTGCTCAATAGAGAAGTGTTGTAACAAAATTGTTGTTGCTTGGGCTAGGTTAGTGGTTTTGCTTCGGGGTTTCACCATCGCGGTTAGCTCAGACCAGAATCTTCAGACTGTGTAGTTCCATTTTTCTTTGGCTCGGTAGTGGTGCCGTGGCTTCACATCGTAAGATTTATTGGGTCTTAGGGTTTCCCCGCAGAGTGGTTTCTTAGGCTGGACATAAAGTGACATCCCAAGCGTTCTTACTTGCTTGGCTTACTGCTCCTACTCTCAGTCGTTGTTGGTCATTACTGTGTTAGTAATCTCCTCTTTCTTGCAGCAGATGAAAGGTTTATTCCTCCTCGCGTTGGTAGATGCTCTACTGCTTGTGGGTGGTCACGTTTCAGTGAAATTTTAGGTAAGAATTGCTATTATCATCTTCGTTATTTTTGCATTTCTATTTTGTTACAGGTCTACTTACATAAGCAAGGCATTGACAAAAACTGTTGATGTTCACAGGTATCGATTTATCCTACCACGTGGTTGGTGCAAGGTTGTGACAACTGCTTACTCACGGGTAAGCCTTGGATACCCCATGGCAGTTCTTCCTTGTTCAGTCCCTTATGGGACAATTGATGGTTAGTCGTTGTGGCCTGCAAAACCCTCGTGGTTTTGGTTTACCTGGGTTACTTGGTTCGTTGTTTTTCGTTGATGTAAAAACCCTTGCTTTATGCAGGGTTTCCGGCTTAGGCTGTGACTGTAAATTTTGATTTTTGTTATAGTACTTGTGTAAATATGTAAAAATGAAAGAAGGCTGGTAAAGCCTTACTCTGTTAATTGTGTTTGAAGCCGAGAGGCATTGGAAGAGCTTAAACTCTTTGGTTTTACACCTCTGTTGTAAATTTTGAGATATTAGGGTTTTACCCTAACTCGACGATATGAAAAAGTATTTACTGTTTCTTTAAATGATCTTTTCATTACAATGTACTACTGTAATTTATTTGATTATTACTTATATCGTGTAAATGGTTATTTAAGCTCAGTGAATCGAGCATGTTTATACTCTGTTAGTTTATTTCCTGCAAGTTATTGCATTTGAATTTAACCCTGTAATATTATTTAAATATTACTTATTAGGATATTTGTACATTATTTTTACTTTATCTTACTTTGATTCCCTCTATTCTAATAGAGTTTTAAATATTGTTTTATAATTCTTAATCTTCAGAAAATAAGTAATTTAATGTTCTTAATGTTGTACTTATGTAATTGTTAGTTACATCTTTTAAGTACATAATTTATATTTACTTGATATTTATTATAATGGGATAATAATGTTATTTTATTTTCATATCAATACTATTCCTATAATTATATATTACCTTATACTTAGTCTATTTATAGGTGTGTAATGAGAGAGTATTTTATTGTTGTATTCGTATTCTTTCTCTACTAAATAATTTATAAAAAGTTCTTTCTGTATTCTATGTTATCATATTTATGTTATAATATTAGTATTCATAAAAATAGAAGAAATAACAAACTATCTATATTCTTTCTTCTAAAATATATTGTAATGTTTGTTTTAAATTATAAAAGAAACAAGTTAATAGCTGTAGAACTTGTTCAAGTTCAGTTAGATAAAAATGAAAGAATTATTACATTACCAGCCGTAAATAAAATCTTAACCAATTAGTTTTATCTTTAGAAATAAATCTAGGTTTATCTATCCTTACTCACAGTTTGGTTGCTATAGATACAATAGTTATTTATCCTAAATAGGTGAAGAAATAAATTGTAGATTTGAAAAGCAATTTTATTTAACCTAACACTACACATTTTAACTATTTCTTTTGGTTTCAAAGATAAATAATAAGATTATTGAAATGAATGCTGTATAGATAACTGTTTATATGCCAAAACATACCACTGTTAATATAATGATATAGCTTCTTTTTCCCTTTACTAAAAATTCTGGCATTCATAGTCTAGGTCTAACCCTACTCCATGTACAAAATATTATTTCTTCTGATAACAAATAAAAGAAAACATTCTCATAATCAAGCTAACATCTTATTTTAAATTTACATCATACTATCTTCATTTAAATACACCACCTGTGCTAGAGTACAATCTAGATTACTCCGGATGGGGAAAAACACAAGTAGGATTTGTTTCTCATTCAGAATAAATTCATTATTAAACAAGCTAAGATATTCTATCCTCTAAGTTTTTACATTATAAACTACAAATGCATCATTCAATCACACACAGATAATAACATAGAAATTAATAAATAGCAGAACCTGTTCTTAAAGCTTGGTTGACAACAGCAATGGGAGGCCGTTCCTCCCTACCAACTCCTGGAGAGCGCTCAAACAACGCCTCCTCAGGACCCCCGAGCTTGCTCTGGTCTCCCTGGCTGGAACTAGGTGCAGCAAATAATCAAGTACCAGTCCTGAGACTCAATACCAGTCTGAACTTATCAGTCAAATCTCCCGGCTAGAAAGCTGTATCAGATCAAGTTATTGCAGTTTATCCCTCAAACACCTTCCTTACAGTTTTCCCTTTTTCCCAATGAATTCCTTGAAGTGCATTCCACCTGAATGATTCTTCTCCTGGAAAATATCTGAGCCCCTCAGCTCTCTACATTGGGTACTTTTTAAAAAATTGCCTAGGTCTTTTTGGGTTAGTTGTCATTAATTGAGCCACCTGCTCTGATCCCACTTTCTTGGGGGATCATGACCCCAAATGTAGGGAAGTTGCCACTTGCAACATAGGAAGTGTTTGAGGATGCTGCCACTTGTCCTTTTGCTCTCCACCTAGTTCCTTCCACCAGTTTGACCAGTAACACTCTTATTAACAGCTCTCCCAAGCTGTTGTCTCTACTTTTTATTTATTAAAAATAAAATATTCAGAATTACATTCCACATCTTTTGACTCTGCTAAGTCATCAGTTTCTACTTAGCATTAAATTTAACATAATGTCTTAGGAATCAAATTAAAAACAAATAACATTATTTTACAAAATTGGGGTATGTGACATACACACCCCCTTAAAATATAACATCGTCCTCGATGTTACTTATTCTTCATCGTCCGAAGTCCCCTAGAACAGATTTGGGTATGCTTCTCGCATCTTACTTTCCAGTTCCCAGGTGGCTTCTTCAGGACTAAGGTGCTTCCATTGCACCTTCACCTGTCCAATGGTGCGGTTCCGAAGTGTAATTTCCCTCCTCCCGAGGATACAGTCTGGTTCCACCAGAATTTCCCCTTCTGGTTCCACCTGTACAATATTCCAATCAACCACATGAGTAGCATCATGAACATATTTCTTTAAAACAGAGATATGAAAAACATTATGTACTTTCAAGTTAGGTGGTAATGCTAGTTGGTAAGCAACTTGACCAATCCTAAACAAAATTTCAAATGAACCACAGTAACGTGGTGCCAACTTTGCACAACTCCCCAATCTTAGAGAGCTTTTCTTGGGCCTTACCTTGATGAACACATGTTCACTTACCTAGAACTCCTTTGGAGTTCTTTTCAAGTCTGCTTGACTTTTCTGCCGATCCTGTGCCACCTTCAGATTTCCTTGCACTTGCTTCACAATTTCCTCCATTTCTTTCAACAATTCTGGACCTAACACTAATCTATCTACTGGATTATTCCAAGAGATAGGATTGTTGCATTTTCGTCCATATAAAATTTCAAACGGACTAAATTTAGCGAATGACTGATAGTTATTGTTATATGCAAACTCTGCTAGATGTAAATAATCCTCCCACTTACCTGGCTGATCTTTCACATACATTCTCAATAAATCCTCCAGTACCTGATTCACTCTTTCAGTTTGTCCATCTGTTTGAGGATGGAAGGAAGTACTAAAATTCAATGTTGTATTTAATCCTTTAAACAAGGAATTCCAAAAGTTCCCTGTAAACTTAGGATCTATGTCTGAGATTATAACTTTCGGTACTCCATGTAATCGAAAAATCTGCTTTAGGAAGATATCAGCTATGTTGGCAGCCTTGTAAGTAGTTTTAACAGGTATAAAATGTGCTGCCTTGCTTAACTTATCAACCACTACCATAATAGAGTCATTTTGATTCTGATTTCTAGGCAGTCTAGTAATAAAATCTAAGCTAATCACTTCCCATTTCCAGCTAGGAATAGGTAAAGGTTGTAGCAAACCAGCTGGGTGTTGGTGTTCGGTTTTCACTTGTTGACATTCTAAACACCTTGCAATGTATTCAGCTACTTCAGTTTTCATATTTGGCCAAAAAATTATTTTCTTAGCATGGTTATAGTCTTTTGATAACCTGAGTGTCCTGAATATGGTGTTTTATGGACTTCATCCAGAATTAACAACTTAACCTTAGGCACATTAGGTACATACAGTTTATCTTTAAATAATAAAAATTCATTTTCATTTAAACTATAACCTTTTATTAAGCTTTCTATAGGTTCTTCCTTAGCTGTAATTTGCAATTTCTGATAAATTTCATCTTGTTTTACCCCTTTCTTAAGCTGCTCATTTAAATATGAAACGTAAGTGCTAATTGCTGTTGTAAAGTTCAGCTTTGTGTTTCTGCTTAATGCATCAGCCACCTTATTTTCCTTGCCCTTTATATGCTGGATTTCAAAGTCATACTCGCTTAAGAAAGCTAACCACCTAGCTTGTCTAGCGTTTAAATTAGGCTGATCTAAAAGATATTTCAGTGCTTTATTATCAGTCATTAAAATAAATTTTCTGCTAATTAAATGACGTCGCCACATTTTTAAGGCGTGTATTACAACTGCTAGTTCTAGATCATAAGTTGCATAATTCTTTTTGTGAATTTTTAACTTTCTAGATTCATAGGCGATGACATGCCCTTCTTAAGTCAGAACACTGCCTAAGCCATCATTACAGGCATCATGCATACTACGAAGTCCTTATTAGGATCTACTATTCTTAGAATATGTGCACTAGTCAATAAGGTTTTTAACTTCTTAAAACTTTCTTCACATTTCAGGTTCCAGTCAAATTTCTTTCCTTTCTTTTGTAAGGAAGTTATCGGATTTGCTATCCTTGAAAAGCCTTCAATGAACCTCTGGTAATAACCGGTAATTCCCATGAACAACCTAACATCCGTTACATCTTTAGGAACCGGCCAATATTCGATTGCCCGTATCTTTTCAGGATCTACAGAAATCCCTTCTTTGGTCACTACGTGACCTAGATACTGAATTTTATCCTTAAAGAAGTCACACTTACTAAACTTCACGAAGAGTTGATGTTCCCGCAACTCTTGCAAAACAATTTTTAGGTGTTCTTTATGTTCTTCTTCTTTTTTTGAGTAAATTAAGATGTCGTCAATAAACACGACCATAAACTTATCTAAATACTTATGCATTATATTGTTCATTAAGCACATAAAGATAGCTGGGGTGTTAGTAAGCCCGAATGGCATTACGACAAACTCGTAGTGTCCATATCTTGTTCTAAAGGCTGTCTTGAAGATATCTTCATCTTTAATTCTTACTTGATGATATCCTAACCTCAAATCTATCTTCGAAAACACCGTGGCT
This sequence comes from Pseudotsuga menziesii, assembly GCA_001517045.1. NCBI lineage: Eukaryota > Viridiplantae > Streptophyta > Pinopsida > Pinales > Pinaceae > Pseudotsuga > Pseudotsuga menziesii. The sequence continues at coordinate 16,955 of LPNX010125090.1, read as the reverse complement.
CCACGTAGTTGATCAAATAGATCATCTATATGAGGCAACGGATATCTATTTTTAATAGTCATCTTGTTTAGTTGACGGTAGTCTATGCATAATCACATAGTTCCGTCTTTATTTTTAACAAAGATGACCGGTGCCCCCCAGGGAGACACACTAGGTCGAATGTACTTTTTATCAATTAACTCTTTTAATTGTGATTTTAACTCATTAAGTTCCAAAATGTTCATTCGATAAGGGGCCTTTGAACTAGGTACCGCATCTGGTACCAGTTCAATGGTGAAATCCAATTCCCTCCTTGGAGGTAATCCTGGAATTTCTTCTGGGAATACGTCAGTATATTCTTTTAAAACAGGAATATTTTCTATTTTTAACTTTTATGTTTTAGTTTTACCTTCCTCATATGTAATAGTTACTGCATAGGCTTTACATCATTTTCTAACAGTTCTCTTAAGTTGTAAAGCAGAAATCTGCCTTACTATAGTTTTTCTAGGAATACCCTTAACCTTTGTTGGTTGTTCATCATTATTTAAGCATGTGAAAGTTTTATCATAATAGTTTAAAATTACTTTATGCTGTTCTAACCAGTCCATACCAATCAACAAATCATATGAGCCAAGTGGCAAAACATTAAGCTTAGCTACAGTTTCAAATTCATCCATAAATAAAGCACACTCTTTCACAAAACAAGTTACTTTTTTTTTAGCCCCAGTGGCTAATTGAACTAACCAAGAATTCTCAAACTTATCAACAAACAACTTACATTTTTCCACTATCTGAGGTGCAATATAACTGAGACTAGCTCCTGGATCAATTAAAATGGTTACAGGGGTCTGATTAATCATACCTTCTACTTCCACCATGGAAGTCTGATAATCAGCTTGGCGGTTCTCTAAAGTCGTGTTAATTCTGGGCATGCTCCTAGCTAGTTCCCCAACGGTCATCTCCTCCTGTACAGTATGAATATTGCTGACAGTCTTTTTCCGGTTTGGACAGACCGAGGCATAGTGCGGGCCATTACATTCCCAGCACTTAACAGGCTCTTTATGTTCAAAACTCTTAGTAAAATTTCCATGGTTATTTGCAGTCTCCTTGCCCTTAAAATTATTCGAATTGTTGGAAGTATTATTCCTATTTCCTTGGAAATTCTTGTTGTTAGAATAATTTTTGGTCTTATTATTCTTGAAATTTCTATGAGGTACAAATTCCTTCTTCTTAAATTGAGGCTGATTATTATTTTTCTTAGCCTTCCAATTGGCCAAGCCTTCTTTCTTCCGGTTCTGCTCAAAACAAAAATTAGCCTTCCTCATAGCTTCCTCCAAAGTCTTCGGGTTATCATACTCAATTCTGTCTTTGATATGATATGGTAGACAACTAAGAAATCGCTGTACTTTAGGTTTCTCGTCTATTAGGTAGGGTACATACCTAAGTAAACTTAAGAATTTGTTGTTGAAATCCTTCATTGTCATTGAACCTAACTTCAATTCATAAAACTCTTTAGCTCTTTCCTCATAATATTGTTCAGACAGAAATTTCTTTTTGAAATACCTTTTAAAGGTACTCCAATTAACTTCCTTCTCTCTTATACCTTTGACTCTCTTCAAATCTTGCCACCATATGTCAGCTTTTCCTGAGAGGTTATATATAGCCATCCTTGCCTTTAACTGATTAGAGTAATTATATATATGAAAATACTTCTTCATCCTGGATAACCAGGACTCTGCTTCCTCCCCCTTCTCAGTCTCTCCATTAAAAGTTGGTGGCTTTATCTTTTTAAACTCCCCTGAAATCTCCTCATATGGTTTGTATTTTTTCTTTCTGTCATACAAATCATTTTCACTACTGTCACTAGTAGTATGGTAACTTTGTCGTTCACCAAACCTTTCACATGATGAACTACTTTCAGTTTTTGCAAGTTTCATCTTTTTGGATTTTCTTTGATGACTAACATCTTCAGATTCTGATCTCCTACTCCTTCCTTCAGTTTGGAACCTTTCTATTAAAATTTGGTTCAATTCTTCCTAAGCCTTTAGGATCCTTTGATCCACATGGGTTATTCGTCTTCAAAGATATACTGATCCAATATATGGTACAATGGCTATTACAATGGTTCTTACATATGGTTTTGCATAGAGAATGCTATGCACATAGGTTGTTGCTTGCCACATATCATGGTAACTAGCCTTAACACATGTTTTGAAGACTAAGCTTAGTATATGTTATAAACCCTATTCAAAGAATATGTTAAACGGTGCACATTCAACGGTTCTTAGCACATGAGACTATATAATATATGTCATAACCAAAGTTTGTATGACATAACATTTGGTTATATGTAATATATAGTCATTGCAATGTTGGCGGGTATTCCATATGAAGTCATCATACATATGCGTTGTAATGATTGGCGGGATGTAACATCATATGTGACATATACTGCATGGCTTGGCGACAGTTCATTAACATTTTGAAAAGCCCGCGCGGTTAAGTCATAACATCAAATGGTTAGTGCATGGGTGCGCAGTTAGTGGAATAGCCATGTCGCAGGGTTCGCGGTAACATCAAATGGTTAGTGCATGGGCGCGCAGTTAGTTGGTAACGTTCTGGCAGTCTGCGCATCGTCAAAGTGGAACATCGAATGGCTCGTGAAAAGCCCGCGTGGTCAAGTGTATACCCTCTATCGGTATTGTGCACGGTTAAATGGCCCTAGTCTGGCGGTTAGATGAGGGTGCGCAGTCACGTTTGCTGCGATATATATATATATATATATATATATATATATATATATATATATATCGCTTGCTGCGACATACATATCGCGCTTGCTGCGACATACATATCGCGCTTGCTGCGACATAGGTATCACGTTTGCTGCGACCTATATATATCTTTGCTGCAACATTGTGAAGTTAGTGGAGACATCAAACGGATACGTTACATGTGGCATAGCCCAGTTGCAAGGTGCGGTAACATTCAGTTGTGAATTGGTTGCGCGGTTAGTTATAGCAATCCAATGTAACATTTGGTGGTTTGCATTTGGTACGCGGTCTAGTTATAACATTTGTGGTAACATAATGTGACGCTATGGTATGGTGCAACATATGTGCGTGGCGGTCATTACAACGTGTTGTGAGTCAACATATGTGCGTGGAGTTGGTTGCAACGTTTGGATAACAGGAAATGTGTAACGTTCCATATTGTTCCATTTTTTGGCACAGCTCTGAGTTAGCAGATATTCATATGATTTGGAATATAGCATATGAACAGCCTTTGGCAACGTTTCAGGGATATGGAACGTCGTGGTAACATAACGCTTGGGCAGAGATTTGGCGGGATTGCATTGTTCAGTTTTAGCATATGGTTGTAACGATAATAAAGAAGATAACAGCTGTGATGATAAAAAAGGGAGTCAAGCCCGTTACTTATTGGCCACTGAACTCTTAAATAGAGGATTCTGGCCACATTAGAGGGGGGATTCAGATTGTTAGAGCACGGAGCATCGTTTTTCTGTTATGAGAAGTTTGCAGATGTTGTGGCTTGGGGAAGTCGACATTCTCTGTTATACTTTAGCTTTCTTTTCCTTTTGAAGGCTAATTGTAATTTCCAGAAGAGAGGTCTTAAATACTTTGTACAGTATTATGTTTACAGTTGCTGAAGTTGATTCCAGAACCATTTTTGTACCATTTTAAAGAGATTAATTGGATCGGTACCCATTGGAGAGGGGCCCGGAGACGTAGCCCAGTGAAGGGGGTGAACTGTGTTATCAACTTCTGTTTGTAACTCTCTGTTTCTATGCTCCTTTTTTATATCTGGTTATCAGTGTTGCTTTTTTTCATTTTGTTCTAAGCATTTAATTTCTGTTAATGCTGTCCCATGAATTAACCAAACTGATAAACACATTCTTTAAAAAAACTTTTAATGCACATAAGTTGAGATCCGACAGATCATGTTATGGTATCAGAGCTAGTTAACTGCGTGTGCAAGTTTGTGAATGCTTACCAGGTCCAGGTTAAGGTTTGGTGAAGGAGAATTAATTGAAGGAGATCTTGAGATTGGATCAAGGAGAACATTCTCAAGAACCATGTCTTCTCCATGAGGGGAAGAAGAAGGACATATAGAATGGGAAAAACTTGTTATTTCTGAAACTGAGTTTTTGGAGACTTTTATCAAAATGAAAGCCATGATGGAAATTCTACTCGATGAGCGAGCAGAAAGGAAGAAGAAGGAAGAAGGATCTTCATCCAAAGATGCAGAAGTGAAGAAGGAAGAAAAGGGTAAAGGAGTAGGAGGTGATGGTGATCCTCCTGAAACTAATCAAACTTTCTCTTCTTCTCATACTTCTCACTCAAATAATGCAAGTCCTAATATGCCTTATTTCAAATTGGATGTTAAATTCGAATTGCCAATTTATAATGGAGATTTAGATGCTGAAAAGTTAGACAATTGGATCAAGCAGCTTGAAGTATATTGCAAGGTGCAGGGAATTAATGATGACCCTTCCAGAATTCAATTGGCCACTCTGAGAATGAGTGGAATGGCTCTTACTTGGTGGGAGAGCAAGATTCAGCAAGATCTTCGAAAAAATGGTAAAATTATTTCAGTTTGGAATGAATTCATTGAAGTATTAAGGAAGCAATTTTATCGTTTAGGCCATATTCAACAATTAACCATGAGTTGGCAAACTTTTAGACAAGCTAAAGGACAAAGCATTCAAGATTATACTCATGAATTCAGAAAGAGAGCTATTGCATTGAATGTTTCATTAGATACACATGAAACTCTTCTTAAGTACATTGGTGGCATGCATTATTATTTGTGACATACCTTGTTGATGTTTAACCCCAGTAATTTGGATGATGTATGTGTTCAAGCTACACATTTAGAAGCTAGGGGGAAGCATGCTAATGATACTTTTGTGAAGAAATCATTTAAATTTGACAGCAAATCGAAAGGTAAAGATAAGGGGAAAAAGAAGATGGCTACTGTTAAGAAAGAGGGTGAAAATCCTTCATGTTCACATTGTCAGAAGGGACATGATGTCTCTAAGTGTTGGAAACTTCATCCCGAGTTAAGGCCAAAGAAGTACGGAGGAAACAAATATAAAGGCAAAGCAAAAGCTACTGCAGCAATAATTCAAGACTTGGAATCTGATTCAGGTGATGAGACTAAGATCACAGCAATAGGGATCCGAGGTAAATATAAAGGTATATCTCTTTCCATTGATGCAAGCTCAAGTTCTAATTCATGTGCAAGTACAAGTACAAATCTGCTATCTACTTCTATGCAAAGTGATAAAAGAAGAAGTGAATTGTTTCATGTTCGTGTCATTGCAAATCATACAAAGGTTGATACATTGTTTGATAATGGTTCTCAAGTTAATTTGATATCAGAAGAAGTGGTTAAGAAATTACATTTAATTACTATGCCTCATGAAAAACCCTATCCTCTTGGTTGGGTTACTAATGACACACAATTGCAAGTTACAAAGAAATGTGTTTTGAAATTTGCGATCACTGAAAAGTTTATGGATGAGGTAGAACTAGATGTAGTGCCACTTGACATTTGTGGAATTGTACTTGGGAGTCCATATTTGTATGATCGGAAAGTAGTCTTTTATAGAGAGCAAAACAAATATCATCTCTTTAAAGGTGGTGTGGAATACAATGTTCGTGCACATCGTATGAAAACAAATCTAGCATTAGTCACTACAAGTCAAATGAAAATGATAGTGAATGCTAGTAGGAAGTTTGCATTAATGGCAGTTAAATGTGAAAGTGGTAATCTGGAACATGGAATTGAATTGATTAAAAGTGTTCCCGAGTATGGTGCTTTGTTACAAGGACCTGAAAAACTATCACTTTCTAGAGATGTACAACATGAAGTGCAGTTGCAGCAAATCATGCCTTTTCCAAATCTTGGCATGAATCGGATGATTATTCAATTTCTTCAGAATTATTGTGATGAACATCCTAAGGTTTGGGATGAACAGTTGCAGCAGATGCAGTGCATTAAATCTCCTTTTGAGACTTGTTTTTGTTATCTGTTGAAGTCACATGTGAACTTTTCTTTCGGCACAAAAGATGTGATAGGTGGACATCATGATGCAAAGAAAACAGTGCAGCAGATAGTGCAAGAACAGCAGGAGAAGAGCCGGGTAATTTGCAAAGCCGGGCATGAAAATCATCATCCATTTGAAGTTGAAAAGCAAGTTTGGTTGCAGATCACCAAGGGAAGATTGAAAGGTAAAAAGATCAATTTTGTTTATGATCGTTTTGAGATCTTTGAAAAGAAGTGTAAACATTCTTTCTGTTTGAGCTTATCTCCAATGAATACAGTTGTATATGTGAAGAATTTTAAATGGTATGAACCTCCTTTGGTCATGGACAAGGAGACTAATATGCAGATTCTAAGCAAAGCAGGATGTATGGAGATTGGAAAGGTGAGGAAGCTGTACCCTCACTTACCTGTAGGGTGATCTAGGCTTTTGGAGGTCCAAAAGCTCTCCAATGGGGAGGAATGATCCAAATGGGTTATTCGTCTTCAAAGATATATGATCCAATATATGGTACAATGGCTATTACAATGGTTCTTACATATGGTTTTGCATAGAGAATGCTATGCGCATAGGTTGTTGCTTGCCACATATCATGGTAACTAGCCTTAACACATGTTTCGAAGACTAAGCTTAGTATATGTTATAAACCCCATTCAAAGAATATGTTAAACGGTGCAAATTCAACGGTTCTTAGCACATGAGACTATATAATATATGTCATAACCAAAGTTCGTATGACATAACATTTGGTTATATGTAATATATAGTCGTTGCAATGTTGGCGGGTATTCCATATGAAGTCATCATACATATGCGTTGTAATGATTGGCGGGATGTAACATCATATGTGACATATATTGCATGACTTGGCGACAGTTCATTAACATTTTGAAAAGCCTGCGCGGTTAAGTCATAACATCAAATGGTTAGTGCATGGGTGCACAGTTAGTGGAATAGCCATGTCGCAGGGTTCGCGGTAACATCAAATGGTTAGTGCATGGGCACACAGTTAGTTGGTAACGTTCTGGCGGTCTGCGCACCGTCAAAGTGGAACATCGAATGGCTCGTGAAAAGCCTGCGCGGTCAAGTGTATACCCTCTAGCGGTCTTGTGCACGGTTAAATGGCCCTAGTCTGGTGGTTAGATGAGGGTGCGCGGTCACGTTTGCTACGATATATATATATATATATATATATATATATCATGACATACATATCCCGCTTGCTGCGACATACATATCGCGGTCGCTGCGACATAGGTATCACGTTTGCTGCGACCTATATATATCATTGCTGCGACATTGTGAAGTTAGTGGAGACATCAAACGGATACGTTACATGTGGCATAGCCTAGTTGCAAGGTACGGTAACATTCAGTTGTGAATTGGTTGCACGGTTAGTTATAGCAATCCGATGTAACATTTGGCGGTTTGCATTTGGTACGCATTCTAGTTATAACATTTGTGGTAACACAATGTGACGCTATGGTATGGTGCAACATATGTGCGTGGCGGTCATTACAACGTGTTGTGAGTCAACATATGTGCGTGGAGTTGGTTGCAACGTTTGGATAACAGGAAATGTGTAACGTTCCATATTGTTCCGTTTTTTGGCACAGCTCTGAGGTAGCAGATATTCATATGATTTGGAATATAGCATATGAACAGCCTTTGGCAACGTTTTGGGGATATGGAACGTCGTGGTAACATAATGTTGGGGGAGCGATTTGGTGGGATTGCATGGTTCAGTTTTAGCATATGGTTGTAACGATAATAAAGAAGATAATGGCTGTGATGATAAAAAAAGGGAGTCAAACCCGTTACTTATCGGCCACTGAACTCTTAAATAGAGGATTCTGGCCACATTAGAGGGGGGATTCAGATTGTTAGAGTACGGAGCATCATTTTTCTGTTATGAGAAGTTTGCAGATGTTGTGGCTTGGGGAAGTTGACATTCTCTATTATACTTTAGCTTTCTTTGCCTTTTGAAGGCTAATTGTAATTTCCAGAAGAGAGGTCTTAAAGACTTTGTACAACATTCTGTTTACAGTTGCTGAAGTTGATTCCATAACCATTTTTGTACCATTTTAAAGAGATTAATTGGATCGGTACCCATTGGAGAGGGACCCGGAGACGTAGCCCAGTGAAGGGGGTGAACTCTGTTATCAACTTCTGTTTGTAACTCTCTGTTTCTATGCTCCTTTTTTATATCTAGTTATCAGTGTTGCTTTTTTTCATTTTGTTCTAAGCATTTAATTTCTGTTAATGCTGTCCCATGAATTAACCAAACTGATAAACACATTCTTTAAAAAAACTTTTAATGCACATAAGTTGAGATCCGACAGATCATCCTTTCATTCTCCTTCTTTACAGACTCCATTTCAGTTTTTAAATCTTTTACAGTCTGTAACAGCTCTGAGGAGTTGGCAGCCCCCTCTTCTAACATAGGTTCTCTGGGCAAATTTCTTGTTTATGTATCTGGAGACTCCTCCTGTGCATACTCCCCCAGCTTTTCCATACCTTCTTGTTGAACTTCAGAAAAAGGAAATTTTATGTTCTTAACATAAAACAAAATATATGTTAGCATGTTATTTTAATTTAATGTTCTATGAAAGCTAGTTGGGCTGCATCAAGGCCTAGTGTTTAAACCTTGTGCTCTGATACCACATGTCAAAATCCCAAAATTTCCAAAAAATTTAAAACTTTTTAAAATACAGATAAACTTCACTAATTCAGTCAGCTAATTGTTTTAATTAGTTATATGTTAATGATTTCATTATCTGAATTATCTACTTGATTATGTTTATCTTATAGAACAATTCTTTTTCAGTTTAATGACTTGTTTTTCTTTGCGACCACAAGGTGGAACTGTCTTGGTATTCTGGGCTTACTTAGCTTTTCAGCTAACACAGAAAGTTTACCTGCTCTTACAGATTTACAGGTAAGAAGATCCAGTGCTGCTTGTCAATAAACAATACGCATATAGATATATGTTCATTGTAAAAATAATAGCTCAGTAAAAGAATATAAATGCTATTCAATTTCAATGCTTTTATGAGGTAAAACCTTTAAATCGTTATTCTTTTTAAAGATGTCATGGAAACGAGATTCAGTCCTATCAGTACTGGCGACAGTTGCTTTCTCTCTCTAGTTGTAATTTACAGTTTTTATTGCGTATTAATTCTTCGATGTTTATCAATGTTTACCATAGTCATTGTGTGTGTAGACGCCTTAAATTTTTCTTTCTACATAGACTAAAGATGGCAGGGTTATTACGTTTAAGGGTCTATCTCAAGTTGTGAACATAACCCCTTTATGTCATAATAAATTTTGGTTACTCCTTGCGATGTAATATACATTAGTTGACAAGTTTCTATACTATTGATCCATCTTCCAAAGCTTAAAGTTTGAAAGGAATTATATCCTCATTACATACTACTTCCAATTAGACTATAATAGTGTTGATGAGTTAAGTTCCTTCGCACATAATTTACTTGGAAAATATTATCCAGTTATGGTTAATAATTCATTAAAATTCCAATGTCAAGCCCCTTAAGCATGTTAAGACTTAACATGCTCAATAGCAAACCTTACTAGTTTCATAATTAAATATTTAAAGGCAAATGAGGTTAACATTAGCAATAAGGATATTTACCATAAATTGATTCTATGAATTTCCTTTATAACATCAAATAGTTAAAGCTTAGGATAGAGTTATAGTTGTTGGTTGAGTGAATACTTTGCAATGAATAAAAAGGTGCAATGTATAAATGCAAGGGGTCATAGAATAGACCACGTTCCACGATGAGTTTATGGTTTATCCTTTTGACAATAGTTATAATTGTTTGATTGAAATGTATGCCAAAATGTATAACGATGGGTCGTAAAATTCCCCACGCCTTTGATGAGTTTTATGACATAGTTTTTATAGTAACGAATCTTATGTTTACCATGCGACGTGCATGTTAGGTTGACATTGGAAACAAGGATTATGGTGGAACCTCCGATTTACCAAATGATTGGAAATAATACTCTTGGTTGATTGCTCGTCGGGACTATATGATTTCACCCACTGCATGCAAATAATTTGCTTGGTGAACGTGGCATCATCGTGGCCATGTGTTGCGTAGTTAAAAGGGTAATTGCAACCCTAACTTGTCATTCCCTTCGTCGTTCTCGGCCTCCGGCTGCTCTACTACTGCATTCGACCTCCATGCCGATTTCTGCAACTAGTTTGAGTGACAGTCTCCTAACTTGCTTCTTGTCTTTCGCCCTTCGTAAACCTGCTTGCTTCTGCACCTCGTGAGCACGCCCCGAACGCTCAATAGAGAAGTGCTGTAACAAAATTGTTGTTGCTTGGGCTAGGTTAGTGGTTTTGTTCCGGGGTTTCACCATCGCGGTTAGCTCAGACCAGAATCTTTAGACTATGTAGTTCCATTTTTCTTTGGCTCGGTAGTGGGGCCGTGGCTTCACATCGTAAGATTTATTGGGTCTTAGGGTTTCCCCGTAGAGTGGTTTCTTAGGCTGGACATAAAGTGACGGCCCAGTGTTCTTACTTGCTTGGCTTACTACTCCTACTCTCAGTCGCTGTTGGTCGTTACTGTGTTAGTAATCTCCTCTTTCTTGCAGCAGATGAAAGGTTTATTCCTCCTCGTGTTGGTAGCTGCTCTACTGCTTGTGGGTGGTCACGTTTCAGTGAAATTTTAGGTAAGAATTGCTATTATCATCTTCGTTATTTTTGCATTTCTATTTTGTTACAGGTCTACTTACATAAGCAAGGCATTGACAAGAACTGTTGATGTTCATAGGTATCGACTTATCCTACCGCGTGGTTGGTGTGAGGTTGTGACAACTGCTTGCTCACAGGTAAGCCTTGGATACCCCATGGCAGTTCTTTCTTGTTCAGTCCCTTATGGGACAATTGATGGTTGGTCGCCGTGGCCTGCAAAACTCTCGTGGTTTTGGTTTACCTGGGTTACTTGGTTCGCTGTTTTTCGTTGATGTAAAAACCTTTGCTTTATGCGGGGTTTCCGGCTTAGGCCGTGACTGTAAATTTTGATTTTTGTTATAGTACTTGTGTAAATATGTAAAAATGAAAGAAGGCTGGTAAAGCCTTACTCTGTTAATTTTGTTTGAAGCCGAGAGGCATTGGAAGAGCTTAAACTCTTTGGTTTTACACCTCTGTTGTAAATTTTGAGATATTAGGGTTTTACCCTAACTCGACGATATGAAAAAGTATTTACTGTTTCTTTAAATTATCTTTTAATTACAATGTACTACTGTAATTTATTTGATTATTACTTATATTGTGTAAATGGTTATTTAAGCTCGGTGAATCGAGCATGTTTATACTCTGTTAGTTTATTTCCTACAAGTTATTGCATTTGAATTTTATCTTGTAATATTATTTAAATATTACCTCTTAGGATATTTGTACATTATTTTTACTTTATCTTACTTTGATTCCCTTTATTCTAATAAAGTTTTAAATATTGTTTTATAATTGTTAATCTTCAGAAAATAAGTAATTTAATGTTCTTAATGTTGTACTTATGTAACTGTTAGTTACATCTTTTAAGTACGTAATTTATATTTACTTGATATTTATTATAATGGGATAATAATGTTATTTTATTTTCATACCAATACTGTTCCTATAATTATATATTACCTTATACTTAGTCTATTTATAGGTGTGTAATGAGAGAGTATTTTATTGTTGTATTCGTATGCTTTCTATACTAAATAATTTATAAAAAATTCTTTCTGTATTCTATGTTATCCTATTTATGTTATAATATTAGTATTTATAAAAATAGAAGAAATAACAAACTATCTATATTCTTTCTTCTAAAATATATTGTAATGTTTGTTTTAAATTATAAAAGAAACAAGTTAGTAGCTGTAGAACTTGTTCAAGTTCAGTTAGATAAAAATGAAAGAATTATTACATTACCATCCATAAATAAAATCTTAACCAATTAGTTTTATCTTTAGAAATAAATCTAGGTTTATCTATCCTTACTCACAGTTTGGTTGCTATAGATACAGTAGTTATTTATCCTAAATAGGTGAAGAAATAAACTGTAGATTTGAAAAGCAATTTTATTTAACCTAACACTACACATTTTAACTATTATATTCTTTTCTTTTGGTTTCAAAGATAAATAATAAGATTACTGAAATGAATGTTGTATAGATAACTGTTTATCTGCCAAAACATACTACTGTTAATATAATGATATAGCTTCTTTTTCCCTTTACTAAAAATTCTGGCATTCACAGTCTAGGTCTAACCCTACTCCATGTACAGAATACTATTTCTTCTGATAACAAATAAAAGAAAACATTCTCATAATCAAGCTAACATCTTATTTTAAATTTACATCATACTATCTTCATTTAAATACAGCACCTGTGCTAGAGTACGATCTGGATTACTCCAGATGGGGAAAAACACAGGTAGGATTTGTTTCTCATTCAGAATAAATTCAGTATTAAAGAAGCTAAGATATTCTATCATCTAAGTTTTTACATTATAAACTGCAAATGCATCATTCAATCACACACATATAATAACACAGAAATTGATAAATAGCAGAACCTGTTCTTAAAGCTTGGTTGACAACAGCAATGGGAGGCCGTTCCTCCCTACGAACTCTTGGAGAGCGCTCAAACAACGACTCCTCAGGACCCCCGATCTTGCTCTGGTCTCCCTGGCTGGAACTAGGTGCAACAAATAATCAAGTACCAGTCCTAAGACTCAATACTAGTCTGAACTTATCATTCAAATTTCCCAGCTAGAAAGCTGTATCAGATCACACTACTACATTTCGATCCAAAATCCGACGGTTACTTCCGACGGCGCGTGGAATTTTTGTTTTAAACCTACCAAAAATTACAAAGTTCAATTTTTTTTTGTAAATGTGGCCATACGCGTCGGTTAAGCGACGGCTATTCTCATAACCGTCGCTTAACCAACGGCGAGTTGGTCAAAAAAGGTCAAAAAATCCAAAAGGTCATCCAAACAACAACAAAAAAAAGCCAAAAGGCGGGGCACCGTCGCTTAACCGACGGCTCGTTAGTAAAAAAGAAAGA
>LPNX010125078.1:119211-152591 GCA_001517045.1 Pseudotsuga menziesii | reverse complement strand
TGAATTACTGTATAAGAAGTATGTTTTCTCTGAATGACTTCTTGGATTTGCTTCTTTGTATCGAGGTGGCATCTAATTAGAATTTGTCTGAGGTGACTTATTGGATTTGTCTCAGGTATGCGAATTGTTGAAGCAGGGTTTGCACCTGGAAATATTTGATCCCTCTCGGTGCATGATAGAGCTGGGTAAAGCTGGATCTACACTAGTTACGTTTCCTCTTGCGTTGTGTCATGTGAACGTTTCAGCGGAATTCCCCAAGTTCCTTTCGAACATTTCGACAACACTTGTCAAGTTCCTCCGATGAAATGTGCCGATGCTAAGCTTATTGGCAAGAACATTTTCAATGACGACCATTTCAGCGGATTATCCTGAGTTGTCCCGAAAGCTCGACATTCGTCATTCATTCGAGATCATTCGCCAAGTTCCTCTGACCGTTTCAATGACATTTCATGAGTTTCTCCCGACAATGTCAGCAACATTCCTTGAGTTACATCGAAACGACGAGAGAATAAAACTATCTTTTGATCCAGTGGACCATGTCGGATGAACTGGATAAGTTCCACCGATACATTGGAGCAACTGGCCAAGTTCCTCAGATACGTTGGAGAAAAACTGTTCATTTTACTTATCCAAAAAACTTCTTTTGCTCAATCCCTTAGAAAAACTAAGTGTTTAGGGTGGAATTCTTCAAGTTAGAAAACTAGTCTAAGTATCCTTTTAAACAAAGTAGAAGGAGGGGCCCTAAAATACCAAAAAATTTGGAGAAGAAGTTGCACGAGCAACAATTGGTGACTAGCTGGTGAACACAGATCTCTGGAAAATTTATCTTTGGAAATCAGGACTGCTACATGGTACTAGATTCTAAGTATGCAATAATCATTTCAATGTATTCCCCAAGTCTCTTTAGAAATCCATACTTATCCAGGGATATAGCCTTTGTTCATCACATTGGTCATCACCTTTTCAGGAGTAGGGTAACCACAACTAGAGGTCTTGATAACTTTCCCAGGGCTGAAATATGAAATTCATTTCACTTTCGTCTTTTAGTTGCCACTAGATATGACTCCATAAGATCATAAAAGATTCAGACAGATGTATTCATTTGTTCCTCATTCCCATGCTATAAGCATTCTTTTGATGCTTCTTTTATGGATTAAATTTGTCTCCTGAGACTTCCTTGATTTCTTTCTTTACTGGGTTCTTCCATCCATAATGTCCTTTTGTGTGAGCGATCAATTTGTTTGTTCATCATGCTCATGGACGAAGAAGAAACTTTCTGATATTGGTTGTTTATGCATCCCTTTTGATCTGATGGTTTATTCCATCAGCATCATTTCTTTGATGGAGACTAAATATCCAGGAATTTCAACTCTTCAATATAAGCCTTTTGGATTTTTGATTTATAACATGGGATCATTTTGAATGTCATACATCCATCATACATGCTTCCTTTTTGTGGGTCTATCATGGTAGGCTTCCTCAAACAAATATTAATGTGAGAATGGATGGAGCCCCAGGATAGTAATCCAGAACTCATGAGTCTTAGTTATTTTACAGGGTTTATAATGACTCAAATGTGGATTGAAGTTGGTTTCCCTTTCTATAATTAGGAAACAACTGACGAATCTCATACTGATCAAACTTTACTATGCATGTATTCCCATAAGAAGTTCCTAACTTTCAAATATATTTGATATTATTCAGATTCATATACTTCCAAGCATCAAATATTGAGATGGTTTATTATAAGCAAACAAAAACTATGAACCTAGGAAAACTGAAAAAAGAAAAAAAACACTAGAAAAAACCATGAAAAATAAAGGATTTATTTATGTACAAAGTGCTCCTAGATATTAGGTAAAATATTGTTTGAGAATGAGGCCATTTACAGGAAGACTTTCTTCCTGTCCTTGTAAATCTTGAAGTTTGTAAGTTGAGGGGCCAAGCTTCTCAGCAATCTGATAGGGGCCAATCCATAAATGTTGAAATTTCGTGTGTTTTCCCTTTTCATCATGCGGGTGATCCCACTTTAGGACTAAGTATCCTACTTCAAAGTTCCTCTTACCATATTTTCATTTGTCGAACCATCTCTTGACAATATCCTTATGTTGATTGAATCTATCTTTGGCCTTTGTCTTGATTCTTCAAGCTTCAACAGAGTATTAATTCGTGATTGTAAAATTTCACTATTGGATCCTCTTGAGGCTTGAGCTAACTGCAAGGATGGAAGTAAACAAAATTAAAGGAGATTATATCAAACAAAATTCTTACTTTTATATTAAGACTTAAACATCCAGAAATTAAAGGAGATTATATCTTTTATAGTTATTGGCTACTTTTTGGTTATTATTCAATGAATGCAAAACTTCGTCCCCTCTCATATCAAAATTATTATATTTAGAATCTAGGGGTTATTAAGGAGTTTCAATTCTATTGAGTTCTACTAAGCCATTATATCTCTCCCCATCCCAATAAACTACATGATAAAGAAAGGTATGTTACTAATCAAAGAATGTTAAGTTAAATTTGGGCTTTTATTTTAGATTTCTTGGAGTTTATACAACTTTAGAAGCTATTCTTATTGTACTTGTATTGTTCTCTCTTGGGAGCTGAACTTGAACTGTAATTGTTCATACAAATCCTAAAACGAACAATGTAAACCTTGGAGTGGCTTCGTGAAAATCCAGTAAGAAAATAAATAAAATAAAGTTATAAAATATGAAATCATATTGCTCTCCCAAGTGAAGTTGACCCCAATTAAATTCTTAATGGAAAAACAGTATAAATAGGAGGCACCCCTCCTCATTATTTCATATAGAAGCAACACAACAGCTTAGAGAAGTTCGCAGTTTTCTAGGAGAGAGAGAAGCTCACATATACTACAGAAGAAAATTGTTTTCAGGGTTTCTATCTTTGGAAAGTTTTTCCATATTTTTCTCTTTCTTCTTCCTTGTACTCTGGACGAAGGTTGCTAGGTTTTCTCCAGGTAAAAAATACTTGTGTTATTGTTCTATGCTTTGTCTATCTTCTAGTGATCCTATTGATGAATGCAATTAAGATATACTGCTATAATCTTAAGAAAATCTAACATGGTTTCAGAATAGTACTAGAAGAAGCCATTGGCATAACCTTGTCGGAAACCTGTCGAAATTGGGGTTTCATCTTTCAAGGACTTCACTCAACGTTTTGGTAGAAAATGAACTTTGAGAATTTCTCTCTAAGAAGAGTGCATCTTTTGGTGAAGGAAGAATTCAATTCAATTTTTGACCCAATTCTATAGGTGCAACATAAATTAGGGTTTTAGTTTTTGACCTACTCCCTCCACAGTTTTGGCTCGACTCTACCTCTTCTCATCTCACCTCTTTAGGGCGCATTTATCTGTTGATTCGATTTTCCAAAACTCCAACCTTCAGTTTTGACCTAGTCTTTGCTACAGTTTCAGATCCAGATCTGCAGTCAAGATGATCAATATGAAGGTTGAAGATCGTCTAGAAGGGGCTTCCACCCCCCTAGATGTCTAGGGTTCTTATTCTACTAGAAGAAAATGACATATTACAGTTTGTAAATGAAAACGTCCCAAAACCAGAAGCCGAAGAACACAAACCTCGCTGGAGGAAGAATGATGCCAAAGCAAAAAGGATTTTGGTAGACTTAGCTAAAGAGCACTTGGTTCCTCTGATCTCAGAAAATACGATGGCGAGGAGGATGTTCAAAACCCTAAATAAGCTATTTGAACATATTAGCATCAATGTGACTCTCACATTGAGGAATCAACTATCGAATATGAATATGATGAAGTCTGAGAATATTGCCTCATATTTTATGAGGATCCTCGAGCTTCGGGACAAGCTAAAGTATAGTGGAGACAACCTTGAAGAAAAGGATCTCGTTATGACCACCTTAAATGCTCTCCCACTGTCTTGGGAGTCTTTCATCCAAACTATAAGTGGTTGAACCAAGTTGCCTAAATTTGATAAGCTATGGGCAGAATGCACTCAGGAAGAAATGAGAATCACAACACGCCAAAGACTTCATGGCACTCAACCTGAGGAAAATCAAGCGTTCGTATCTAATGCCAAGAAAGGAAAGGGAAGGGGAAGGAACCCGTACATTCACAAGCATCAAGATAAGAGATCAAGTCCTCCCACATATCAAAAGAAACAAGAGAATAAGGATTTGTCTAAAAAACAATGCTACAATTGCAAGAAATACGGTCATTATGCCAGTAGTTGTCGAAGTTCAATCAAAAGGAAGCATGAAGCTTCAACTGTTGATGTAGGAGAAGACCCTCCTCACAAGGAGCCAAGGAAGTATGATCATTTGTAGTTATTCTTCTGAGAAATGATATGAAGGTCCAGACTGTGATGATCATCAAGCAAGCATATGAATATCAATGGACTCTAACAATGGGAGCCCACCCACAAAACTAGAAAAGATAAGTATTTAATTTTACATGCTCTAAGTAGATTAGATCTGGTTGTTTTTTTAATATGTTTTACATAGATCTACATTTCTAAATTTAGGTAGTTAAATATTCTGTCATTCTACACAACCCATCTAGGATGACGACTCCTTTATAACATAATGGAGTAGTACACACTCTTAATAGTATACTATAATGGATACCATAAGCATCCAGACAATGGCCTTACATGTGTTGTGTCGAAGCTTTGACTAAAGGGTTTCCTACTATATTTTGTTAATACATTGATTATGAAATATTTCTAACCATCTGGTGGGTTTTGACTTGTAGGGAATGCCATGATCTACAAGGACAAGTGATCCCATTGATATAGGGATGGAATAGAAGCAGAAAGCCTCTAGAAGCATGTATTATGACTCTCAAACCCAGAATAATCTCATGCAAAGATTTGGTTATCAAAAGCAGAAATATTCTATGAATGTCGGTGTATCTGCTGCTTAAACATTATTTGCTCAATGAAATTTTGAGAGATAGAGGGAGTTATCCCTTAAAGACAAGGATTCTAGTCTACTACATGTGATAGAAACCTGACGACACTGTTTTCATGACTTGAACAAGAAAATTGAAGGGTCCTTGATGAACCTAGACGTCACCAGGATGGATAATTACTTTCCAGACTACATTCACGTGCCCAAGTTATAACCTTCAGGAAAGAAGGAAACATTCATGGGATATCACAAGTATTCAAAGGATTACCAAATATACATCTTGGGATTGATGCAAATCGAAGTCAGGAAGGATGCAACCTTTGAGGAAGAAATGAATATCCAAAAAGGATGAGGATAAGATATAGAGATCGATGAAAATGAAGATATGAGATCATATCCCCCTCCAAACATTAAGAGGGAGTCTGAAGAAAAGAATAAACCAATCAGTCCCATTGATCCAGTCGAGCTAGATGATGCTCCCATAGATATGACAGTAAGCCGAAAAAGACCTAGATGGGCACGACAGATTTTGCAGAAAATTCGCATGGAGCAGAAGGGAGCATTTATTAATACAAGGCCATATTGTTTCCAGATGTTTCTCTCATAAATAGGGAGTCAATTATGATGAGACATTTGCTCCTATGGCTTGACACACTTCCATCAGATCAATTATTTCTATTACTTCAACTATGGGATGGAAGTTGTATTAGATGGATGTCAAGACAACCTTACTCAATGACATTGTTGATGCATTACTTCTTAGGATTAGAAGTATGATAAAGGAAGAAGAATATTTTCCTAAGTCAAGGAAAATACACCATGAATATGATGAAGAGATTCTGAATGTTGGACTGGAAGCACATAGATACTCCGATGGATACAAATTTGAAGACGCTGAGAGATTCTACTTCAAATTCAAATTTGATCTATCCCAGTATGTATCACCAGTTTATTTGGACCTTGATGTATCTGACGAACACCAATCCAGATATTTATTTTGTTATGAATGCTCTCATTTAGTTCATGTGCGAACCGAGGCAGATTCACTGGATTGTTACAAAACATGTGCTCAGATACTTACATGGCATTGTGGGATATGGTCTACAATATGATTCAGAATGTGACTTGAAATTGCAAGGGTTTATAGACTTAGATTATGCCAAATCCACTACAAATAGAAAGAGCACTTCAGGATATTGTTTCAGTCTGTGTTTTGTAGTAATTTCCTGATGTAGTAGGAAGAAGAACCCAGTAGCTCTCAGTACTGCAGAGGCTGAGTATATCACTTCTATTTCAACATCCTAAGAAGAAGTTTGTCTTTGTAAAATTCTTGCAGGATTGTTTGGACAGATTCCAGAGCCAAATGTGATTCACTGTGATAGCTATATTTGTGTGCAGATGTCAGTGAATCTTGTATTTGATGACAAGTCTAAGCACATAGAGATTCAATATCACTTCATACGTGATATGGTGCAAAAATGTGCAGTCGAGCTACAGTATATTCCAACAGATGACTAGACTGCAGATGTTCTCACCAAGCCTCTTCCCAGGGTGAAATTTGAATAATTTCGCTAAAGACTTGGAATAGAAGAGAATGTATCCCTCCTTGAGAGGGAGAGATGACTGAGAGACACTTACCATACCTTTCCCCAGCTACCTCTTCTCATCTAGGTTCTCATCCAGGTTTGGGAGAAATCCCATTGGCATATGAGACAAACAAGTAGTAGATGGTCGACTTCACACAGCTGCCTCTACTCGTCCATATGCTTAGCCAGGTATGGGAGAAATCCCATCGGCAGATGAGTTGGACAGGTAGCATATGGTCGTTTGGTTGCACATGTACCTCTACTCATTCAGGTTCTCATCCGAGGATGTGAGTACCCCAGTATGGTCATATATAATTGCTTGTTCAAGATTCTCTATCCTGGTATGTAAGTTTCCCATTGGCAGTAGAGACAAACATGTAGCAAAATATTTTCTCTTATACATCCTAATAGAACAAATTCATAAAGACAACCTTCAGTACATTTAGAGATGATAGAGACAGTATAGATGTATAGATGAAACCCAGATGATCGTGATGCTGGTGAAGACCGCAGAATACCTTCCTTGTTGAGAGGGAGTGTTGCATTTTTTGCAACTTCAGAAGCTATTCTTATTATACTTCTATTGTCCTCCTTCGAGAGTTGAAATTGTTGTAATTATTCATACTAACCCTAGAAAGAACAATATAAACCTTGGGGTGAAAATCTAGCAAGAAAATAAATAAAATTAAATTAAAAAATATAAAATTATATTGCTCCCCCAAGTGAAGTCAGCCCCAGTTAAATTCATAATGGGAAAACATTATAAATAGGAGGTGCCCCTCCTCATTATTTCATATAGCAGCAACACAATAGCTCATAGAAGTTCGCAGTTTTCCAGGAGAGAGAGAAGTTCAAATATACCGCAGAAGAATATTGTTTCCAGGGTTTCTATATTTGGAAACCTTATCCATATTTTTCTCTTTCTTCTTCATTGTACTTCGATCTCTGAATTATTATCTCTAGACGAAGGTTGCTGGGTTTTCTCCCATTTGGGTTTCCCAGGTGAAAAATACGTGTGTCATTGTTATGTGATTTGCCTATATTCTAGTGATCCTATTGATGAATGCAATCAACATATACTGCTATAATCTTAAGAAAATATAACAATCTTTCATCCCACGAATTGTTCAAATCATTGTAGGATTGGTATGCACTTTGGAATCAAGGAAAATTGACACGACTCTTTAATTCAATTCACCATTAGATCTACTGTGTAATGATGAACCATCCATATTTACAACAAAATTACAATATTTTACTATGTTGGTTTTTCTTTTATTATTTTATGAGCAAACATGGAATTTTTTAATAACTTTTTATTAGGTTTGAAAATTTTATTTTATGAGTTGGCATATATTTTTTTACTTAATTTTAGTTTGGTTTTTATTATATTTTATGAGTTGACATGAATTTTTTTAATTACTTTTTATTTCTGGTAACATAATGTTACGTTACATTACAATACAATAAGTGACAACATCTCCTCTATACTGGGCTCTATAGCACCTCACTACTTGGTCCAATAATTTTTATTACCTATTTTTAATATATACTATTGGTGTGACATCAAATTGTATAATTTAACGCTTCTTTTCAAAATATTTTCCAATGTATTTTAGGAGAAATAGTTTTAACGAATTTTGTTTTTTAAAGTAAATTACTTTATGAATTTTTCATTTTTTATATATCAGTTTTCCATTGATGTACATAAACTAAAAGAATTAGATTACCTTGTTGTAAGAAAATTATTTTTATATATTTCTCAATAATATAGAAGTAAAAAGTGCATAAACTTATTTCCTTCTTAGTAAAATGGTATAAGTGATTAGTACCTATTGAATTATGCATCATCATTTTTTCATAGTGAAGAAAGTGAAACCCCGATGGTTATTGATGTTTTTTTGTTGTAAATAAGAAGTCATAGACTACTTATTTACAAAAAAACTACAAAAGAGTTCCTTTCATCTTTCTTGCTACCAGGCTAAAGGTTCAAAAAAACAATATGAGAACATAGCACAAATTACTCCCTAAGGCCCCTCCCCTGAAAGAGAAAATAGGGCATACATCCCTCCATCTACTCATCCATGCCTAGAGAACTAGTAAAATAGAACAACGCATAAAATCCAGACCGAGTATAAAACACAAAGTGAATAGTAAACCAGATATATATCCCTTTTCCAGCAAAAAAAACTCACCCAAATAAACGAGACTAAACCCAACAAGTATTAACGATAAACATGGATCTACCAAATCAAAAGACTTCCCACAGGACCATGAAAACATCTGTTACTTTGTGAATGAAAGAGAACCTCCATCGCTACCCAAATCACAATCCATCTTCCTATCATCCTTCGACACTGCCATAGGAGAAAGAATGAACTGACCCATATATGGGAGATAGGGGAGATGATCTCTTCCCCCACCGCATCAATTTTCATATGCAGGAGGCAAGTGTCAGAATACAACTCCTTCCAAAAGGCCACTTGAACTTTTCCACCCCATGCTTCTCCTCTCTTTCTAGTAGGACTCGACTCAGAAGACCTTTAATCACCCAATACAATGTGATAGTTTTTTCATACAGGCACTATCGAGCCCTCATGGATCCAAGGTCTTTTATCCAATTCTCTAGAACCACATAATCTAGTGAACGGGAATTCTCCAGGACCTCATACCAAACCCCATATTCCATTACTTCTAAGTCTGCTCAAATTGATTGGGGAATGGAAGTGTGATAATGGCATGCCACCTGTGTAACCCTGTTCTACACACACCTCACCATTGCTTCCTTCCATTCTCTGAGCCCCCTAATGCACCCATTGGTTCCATATTATAGCCGACAAACACACCAATCTTACCAAGACCATCCTCAAATCTAAACAGGAGGGTAGCACCACTACTCACAAAGAAAATAGAGATCCCCATTCGACACTTATAACTAAAGCCACACTGGATAAAGGATGTGGAAGCTACGCAGGAGGGAGATTCCAATACAGACCCAAAAATCCATAACTTGCCACACCAGTTTCCATAATTTCCCTCATCCTCGACCGCCTAATTATCATACCTCCATCTATGGAAATAATATTGTTTTTCCCTATTATCATACCCTTACCAACTTGGTAGATTTTCTGCCTGTGCAAGCACTCCAAGAAACCCACCTTACCACCTTCCTTTATAAAGCCACACTTGCATCATGTGTAATCCCATACATTACATGCATCCTATCCGCCATATCATTGCCTCTTCTGACCTCACCCACATCCAGGGATTGGTGGATACAAATAATGTAATTATAACTTATTTTATCAGAAGTAAGAAAATGGAAATGGAATTTAGAGATTTTGTATACGAGAAATGAAATTTAGAGATTTTGGTCTCGTGACACAAACATTTTAGATCCACAACATACTTTTGATTCATCTTGAGGCATATTTTCAAAGGAAACATAAAGCCTTCATTGAAGGACAAAGGAAACATAAAGCCTTGTGCTCATGCATATGATCTCCAAGATACAATGAAGGATCTCAAAGAATTTTAATGATCTAACTTATATTTAGAGTTGAAAGTTGAAAAGGAAATTGAGCTCGATCTTTCTTAATAATCGAGGATTATGGAAATGAATTTCTTGGGGGAGTGTTGACATAACCACAATACTACCAATGCAAGAAGATACTACCATATAAAAAAATTACAAGAGACAAAGCAGGAAATATTATAACATATTGAAGGAATGATACACATGATGTTCACTTATTTAGATTATATATATAAAGTAAAATTTGTAGGGAGAGTGACCAAAGTTGACCAATTATCCACAAAAGTAAAACAAAGGTAATAGTTGCAAAGCTACAAACCCTATTTCAACACTCAAACCTGATACCTAAAATTTTTCCATATTTTGTATTCCCAAGATATTTTTGGTAGCCTTCTCAGATCCTTAAAATCACTAAATTGTTTCTTAACCTTGCCTCTGATCTTGCTTTTCATCATTTTATGCTTTGCTTGTGTGATTTTTAATGTTTGCTTAATCATTTCTTGCTTTAATAAAATGTTTATTTCATGGATTTCAAGAAATTACACAATTTTGTTAAGATATGTTTCCTATTATATGACCCTTTACATGCCAAGTATATCAAATAAGATGTTCATTGATCCATTCTTGTAAAGTTTCCAATTCTGCACCAAAATCTAGAAGTTTCGTATGTGTTGCTACAGAAGTTTCATATTATGCTTCAACCATGTTAAAGTTACCGCAAATAACACAATGAGCCTCAAGTAGATTCTCGTTTACCCATTAGTAAAATGTCATTGCTCATTAGCATTTTTAATGCATAGATGTGGATCAAACCCAAAATATTCTCATATAAATTAAGGAAAATCCAAACAAAATACTTAGATGAATAAAGGATCCAACTTAATACAAAATGCAACATGGAAGGGATAAACTAAAGGTTAAACTAATCATGATTTGATATAAAAAAAAAGTTAAATTCACTTCACTAAAACTCAAATAATTATAAAGCATAAAACTTGAAATTTTAACCTCTTGCAAACCAAATTTCTCATTTTGAAAACACTCCTCCCATTACAATAACCATAACCTTTGGAATTATTCCAAGAGCTCATTTACATTCAAGAATTTTATTTGCATGTGGATTTAGTGCCAATATTGAATTCCAACTAGCAATTGTTGCTAGGTAATTGATCCTATGGTAGGGGTTGAGGCCACCAACATACTAGGGGTTCTACAGACTGATATATAAAGTCTTGCAAGTATAAATTTAAACAATATTTCAAGGGTTAGAAGGCTTCATATGTTATGCACTGAAGGTTGGTCCATGCTTGCTCCTCAATCTTTTTCTTAATCTCTAAAGGAAGAACCTACACAACAACTTCAAACCTTCCTCAAACCAATTTGACCACATGTAAGATGATGATATTCAATACAACATGAAACCCTAATCTCATTAACAGCATCATATGATCATAAACTGAGATATTAATACTTGAACATCCTGAAATTAAAGGATTGAACATCTTGAAATTAAAGGAGAATATATATTTTATAGTTATTGGATACTTTTTGGTTATTATTCAATGAATACAAAACTTGGTCCCCTCTCATATCACAATTCTTTCTAGATTTATATTTAGAATCCGAGGTTACTAAGGAGTTTCAATTCTATTGAGTTATACTAAGACATTATATCTGTACAATTCCAACAAACTACATGATAAAGAAAGGTGTGTTATTGAATCAAAGAATGTTAAGCCAAAATAGGGGCTCCTACCTTAGCTTTCATCCTATGAATTGTTCAAATCATATTAGGATTGGTATGCACTTTGGAATAAAGGAAAATGGGCACACATTTTTAATTCAATTCACCATTAGATATACAGTGTAATGATGAACCATCCATATTTACAACAAAATTACAATATTTTACTATGATGGTTTTTATTTTATGGACAAAAATGGAATTTTTTAATAACTTTTTATTAGGTTTGAAATTTTTATTTTATAAGTTGGCATATATATTTTTAATTAATTTTTATTTGGTTTTTATTTTATTTTATGAGTTGACATGAATATTTTTATTTACTTTATTTTATGAGTTGGTAACATAATGTTACATTACATTACAGTACATTAAGTGACAACATCTCCTCTATACTGGGCTCTAGAGCACCTCACTACTCCGTCCAATAATTTTTATTACCCGCTTTTAATATAATTGGTGTGACTTCAAATTGTATAATTTAACACTTCTTTTCAAAATATTTTCCAATGTATTTTAGGAGAAATAGTTTTAACTAATTTTATTTTTTAAAGTAAATTACTTTATGAATTTTTCATTTTTTATATATCAATTTTTCATTGATGTACATTGATTGATAGAATTAGATTACCTTATTGTAAGAAATATATTTTTCTATATTACTCAATAATATAGAAGACAAACAACATAAACTTATTGCCTTCTTAGTACAATGGTACAAGTGATTAGTACTTATTGACTTATGCATCATCATGTTTTCATAGTGAATAACATGAAACCTCGATGGATATTGATGTGTTTTTTTTGTAAATAAGCAATCAGAGACTCCTTATTTACAAAAAAACTACAAAAAGAGTTCCTTTCATATTTCTTGCTACCAGTCTGAAGGTTGAGAAAAACAATATGAGAACATAGCACAAATTTATTCCCTAGGGCCTCTCCCCCGAAGGAGAAAATAGGGTGTACATCCCTCCATATACTCATCCCTTCCTAGAGAAGTAGCAAAACAGAACAACACCTAAAATATAGGCCATGAATAAAACACAAAGTGATTAGTAAACCAGATATATATCCCTTTCCCAACAAAAACAAACTAACCCAAATAGACGAGACTAAACCCAACAAGTATTAACCATAAACATGGACCTACCAAATCAAAAGACTTCCCACAGCACCATGACAACATCTGTTACTTTGTGAATGGAGGAGCACCTCCATCACCACCCAAATCACAATCCATATTCTCATTATCCTTCGACATCGCCATAGGTACAAGAATGAATTGACCCATCTATGAGAGATAGGGGAGATGATCTCTTCCTCCACCATATCAATTTTCATGGAGGAGAGTGTCAGAATACAACTCCTTCCAAAAGGCCACTTGAACTTTGCCACCCCATGCTTCTCCTCTCTTTCTAGTAGGACTCAACTCAGAAGACCTTTAATCACCTAATACAAGGTGACAATTTTTTCATACATGCACTATCAAGCCCTCCTGGATCCCGAGTCTTTTATCCAATTCTATAGAACCACATAATCTAGTGAAGGGGCATTATCGAGGACCTCATACCAAACCCCATATTTCATTACTTCCAGGTACGATCTAATTTATTGGGGAATGGAAGTGTGATAATGACATGTCACCTGTGCATCCCGGGTCTATTCACACCTCGCCCATCGCTTCCTTCCATTCTCTGAGCCCCCTAATGCACTCACCAGTTCCATATTATAGCCAACAAACACACCAAGCTCACCAAGACCATCCTCAAATCTAAATAGGAGGGTAGCACCACTGCTCACAAAGAAAATAGAGATCCCCCTTTGACACTTATAACTAATGTAACACGTCGATTTTGACCCCATGGTATTGAAATTGTACATGATGTATATATTGTATTTGAAGCATGGCAAGGAGCTCAAGGCCAAGGACCTGCCATTGATTGGTGTTTTTTGTATGGGTGATCAAGGTTGATGCCAATTTTTATGGTGCTAATTCAGTGTAATACCACTTGAATTAATAATTTGTTATTCTGTTGGAAAATACCTTGATTATTATTTTATTATTCTTTCACAAGAAAGTCAAGAATAAAACAATTTGTAATAAAACATTCCCTATTTAATAAAATATGCTGAAGGAAAACAAAAGTGGATATAGCTGTTAAAGAGTGTTTGCTGATGCACATGAGGAAAATGAAAAGTGGCAAATACCACTAAGTGAGAACTCAAGATGCAGGAGGCATCATCCCCAAAAATTAGGTCTGCACTCCTAGTTGAGTTGCTAAAGAGTAAGAGGCTCATAAATGACCAAGTCCTAGGCAAAGTAATATTTATAGTATGTCCATGAGCAACAAGAGGCTAGCATTGGATGAGGATTGACATTTGTGTAATGCAAGAGATGGCACATTAAGATATTTTTCTCTCATGGTTCAGAAAAAAGGCTCAGGGTTCTAGAGCAAGTAATTTGGCTGCTCTAGGAGTTGGTTGGTTTTGATGCCCAGATTTCATGGCAGAAGGGCAGAAGTTGGAAGGCGGAAAGACAAAGGACAAGGTGGTCATTTCGTTGAGTTCTAATTTTTGGATTTTACAACGGAAGGCAAAAGGTCAGAAGTCGAAGAGCAAAAAGACAAAGGATAAGGTGGTCATTTTGTTGAGTTTCAATTCCCGAATTCCACAGTGGAAGGTAGAAGGGAGGAAGGAGGAAGGAAAAAAGTGGTTCGAAGGACTCCGTCACACCTTGTGTTTCTGGTTCCTGGATTTCTTGTTTAGGGATGAATCCTGGAAGAGGCTGGAACCCTAACATGGAGGGATCATATCTCCTAGAATATAGCGAATCTGAGGCTAAAGTTTGGACACAGTGCAAATCCGGATTTTAGCTTCGACTCATGAAAGTTTCAGCTATTGATCCATCTCCAATTCCAAGATATAGAGAATGTACCAAAACTTATCAGTTTTAGTATTTTAGGATTTTTCCAGCTCGGGGTCAAACTAGGGTTTGACTTTCCCGGAGTTATACCCAACCAAAAATCTCGACCCAGGTCTCTAAACTTTGATTTTTATGAGGAGAGAAATCCTATGATGACATGACTCAAATACATTAAAAACACTTCCCAAAATAAACATCAGGCTACAATACATAAGAAATACAAGTGAATACATTCTGAAGTTACAATTACATAAACAAATTTGTCTCCGTCGTAGTGCTACCATCTTTGCTACCGCTGGCACCACTTTTCCAAGAAAAATGCTTGTTTAAATTAGTCAAATTATTTTCTCTGCTGAACACTTATTCGTATTTGTTGAAGAAGTCTGCATATTCAAAATGAATTTTCACTGCCATGTAATGTTCAAAGACCTTCCCTCTGCTATCATTTCTTGCAAAACTCTTTTCTCCAAAATGGTATGTTTCTAGCTCCTTTACAAAATATTCGGCTCCTTTTACCTTGGAAAATTTATATCCTCCAATACATAAAGGAAATGGGGGGGGAAGTTGCTTTCTTCATATCATGTAAGAAGCTACCAACCCCATTTAAGAATACTTGCCCGACAACCTCTTTGTGGACTACAAATTCTATGTCATATCTTGGCAAAAGGGACGGAGCTAGGGAACATCCATACATTCTAATGTATGTTCCCTCCTGCGAGAAGTAATAGTACCCATACTCGCTTATGATTTCCATCGCATTTTCATATAAGCAGTTTGGTTCCTTAAGGAAGATTATCCAGTAGAGGGGTATAAGGAGCTCTTCACATATGAGTTTGTAATAGATGGCGTATTTTTGGGCCCAGAGGATTTGGTAAGCCACGTATACTGGAGCCTCGGTCTTGTTCCAGATGCACCCTAACTTAGCAAATGGGTTTCTAGTCAAAATACAATCAATGAGGTAAGAGGACATGTATAATTTTTCCCTCCTCTGGGTCAAACCTCCCTGTGCGGCCGCGACACATGATGACAGGATGTATGAGATGATATCTTCCCAATTAAAGACCATGTCTTCAAACACTATGTAGTATATCAAAGGCACCCAATTTAGCTTGTAAATAGTTCCATCAGCTCTTCCAAAAATCATGTTCAACAGTAAGGATATAATTCTAAATGGGGTCCTTAAGCTCTGAGATTCATATTCCCTGCTCACCTTTTGTCTCAACTGTTTTCTAGGTACCACCATCTTCTTAGCGTACTCCAAGGGATCAAATTTTATCCCTTTGATCTAGTCTTTAGTCATCATGATCTGTACCGGAGGTAAGTAGTAAGCTGTTGGTATGTGGGCTGGATGAAATGAGGCAAATGCCTCCCCTTTAACATCAAAAATAATGCTCAAGGAGGAATCCGTTTGAGGTAGAATCCACCCAATAATGTTTGAACAAGGAAAAATCTCTTGACGCATGGCAGCTTTGGTAATGCTCGACCTTCTTATGTTTTGATATAAAACCATCTCCTTGAGACCTACATCATGGATTTCCTGGTCTCTCATCATCTGATAAAGTCCCCCCCCATTTGAATTTGGGGGAAATTCCTATGAGCTCCTTTGTGTCTTCTAATATGGTTTATGTCTTGGTGCTAGGAATAATCTCTACATCCAAGTCTTCCCCACTTTTCTTTGAATTCTTCTTGGTACCTTTCTTAGCCATTATGTAAATTCTTTGTCTCAGAGTCTGTTTCCACACTCTTCTCAGTGAGGTAACCCAACTCAACAAAAAATGGAACCCATGATACATGAACGCGAGCATAATGAGAAGTGAATTGAACTAGTAATAATGCAATTGATTTAAACAAATAACCAAGGATATCTTATACAAAATGACAATGCCAATTAGTTTATGTGAAGGAATGCATCATTGTATCGAAAGTATAAAAATATACAATCATAAGTAATGGCATTGTAGTCCCGTCTAATGGGTTCTTCTAATTCTGAAATACCATTCTTTCCTTTGAAAGAAGAACACCAAGAATAAACTTGCTACCAATTTTTCCTCACTCACCCAAGTCCCAAGACAAGTGGAGGTATAAAGGCACTCTGGAGTGTGGATGAGACATAATGACTCTCGAACTGATAGATCTAAAAAGAGAATTGAAACCGGGTCTTGGTCTTGGGATGGAAAAAACCTATTATTTATGGAATGGATATGTAACGAGGTGGTCCATTGTTTGGTAAAAAGGTGGCCTGAAGATGGGAGGTTCTCTCTTAAAATCCTTGTATACGGGTGGCAAATCCTTCTTCATAAAGGTGGCTTCTGGTTCACAACTAACTTCCCTAAAATAACCTTCTTTCCTCTCATCATTGTTTTCTTCCCATAGACATTGAATTGGCACTAGGTAAGGGTCAAAGTTTAGTGGTAATCTACGTCATGTCATTATATCCAGTAAGTAAGGTTTGACTCCAACAATTTAACCAATCCTAGAAATAGTTTGAAAAACACAATTTCTCAATAGCACGCTTAAAAGGATTTTTCCTTTCAATGTGTTTCCCAAGAAGAAAACAAATGGAAAATCACAACTTTGATAAAACCACAAAGAGGGGAAAAAATGAAAGTTTACAAAACAAAGCTTCCTTATGGAAAGGAAAAACCAGTCAGACTGAAAGCATCAAAATCTACTTCAAGCGGGTTCCCGTCTAGGTTGTTCTTATACTTGCATTGACCTACCAAGGTTCAAAATGCTCCCATGTTTAATTCCTCCCCCAAGAAACATAAATGAATAACTGGCTTTCTGGTGAATTGGTTTAACCAAAGGTTTTAAAATCTAAGGAAAGAATCCTGGCCATGAGAAAACTTCAGAGATGGATAGAATGAATAGATATCATGGATGGGTTGTTTCTATGCGACTGGTTTTAAAATACCCCATGCCCCAAAGGTGCTCATGTTTTATCAGTTATGTAACCAGGCATGCAGCAAGTTGCTGCTACAACCTACTACTGTGATGGCACAATTAAAAATACACCCACACGAACGGGTCTACTAGGGACAAAATATTGGCACTTGCATATATAACACAAAACCTAAGCACAAACCCATGAGAGCAGATTATGGGCATACGTCTACCACATATAGGGAATATATATATAGGGAAAGAGGAAGAATGAAAGTAGCAATAGTTGGATCTATTACAACTACGACCTTTCAAAAAATTCAACTTTCAACCAATAAGAGTTCATGAGGTATGGGGAGCCTACCTGTCAAATGGTTAGAGGTTACGGAATGTGACTAAGCATAAGGGCTGCTAACTTATCCTTCAATGATTGACTAGCATGGTTGAACGACGTTTGCGATAAAAAACTAAAAAAACCGCGTCCATATTAATAGAAAAAACAGAAAAAAATTATTCATAAATGCAGTGGTGGTGTCAATTAATGCGGTGGTTGGCAGTTAAAACATCATTTGGAGGGAAACATATTTCTTGGTCACTTTGAATTAAATAGTGACACCGAATTTTTAGTGACATTTCTCAAGTTACACCGATCATGGTGGCATCCTTGTTATGTTTCCTCTTGCAGTGTGTCACGTGAACGTTTCAGCGAAATTCCCCAAGTTCCTTTCGAACGTTTCGATGACACTTGCCGAGTTCCTCCGATTAAATGTGCTGATTCTCAGCTTATTGGCAAGATTATTTTCAATGATGACCATTTCAGCGGATTATCCTGAGTTGTCCCGAAAGCTCGACATTCATCATTCATTTGAGATCATTCGCCAAGTTCCTCTGACCGTTTCGATGACATTTCATGAGTTTCTCTCGATAGTGTCAGCAACATTCCTTGAGTTACGTCGAAATGATGAGAGAAGAAAACTATCTCTTGATCCATCCAACCATGTCGAATGAACTAGAAAAGTTCCACCGATACATTGGAGCAACTGGCCAAGTTCCTCAGATACGTCGGAGAAAAACTGTTCATTATACTTATCCAAAAAACTTCTTTTGCTCAATCCCTTAGAAAAACTAAGTGTTTAGGGTGGAATTCTTCGAGTTAGAAAACTAGTCTAAGTATCCTTTTAAACAAAGTAGAAGGAGGGGCCCTAAAATACCAAAAACTTTGGGGAAGAAGTTGCAGGAGCAAAAATTGGCAACTAGCTGGTGAACACAGATCTCTGGAAAAAATTTCTTTGGAAATCAGGACTGCTACATGGTACTAGATTCTGAGTATGCAATAATAATTTCAATCTATTCCCCGAGGCTCTTTAGAAATCCATACTTATCTAGGGATATACCATTGTTCATCACATTGGTTGTCACCTTTTCAGGAGTAGGGTAACCACAACTAGAGGTCTTGATAACTCTCCTAGGGATGAAATATAAAATTCATTTTACTTTCATTTTTTAGTTGCCACTAGATATGACTCCACAAGATCGTAAAAGAGTTAGACAGATGTATTTGTTTGTTCCTCATTCCCATGCTATAAGCATTCTTTTGATGCTTCTTTTATGAATGAAATTTGTCTCCTGAGACTTCCTTGATTTCTTTCTTTACTGGGTTCTTCCATCCATAATGTCCTTTTGTGTGAGTGATCAATTTGTTTGCTCATCATGCTCATGGATGAAGAAGAAACTTTCTGATATTGGTTGTTTATGCAGCCCTTTTGATCTGATGGTTTGTTCCATCAGCATCATTTCTTTGATGGAGACTAAATATCCGGGAATTTTGACTCTTCAATATAAGCCTTTTGGCTTTTTTATTTATAACATGGGATCATTTTGAATGTCATACATCTGTCAGAACTACTTCCTTTCCGTGGGTCTATCATGGTAGGATTCCTTAGACAGATATTAATGTGAGAATGGATGGAGCCCAGGATAGTAATCCAGAACTCATGAGTCTTAGTTATTTTACAGGGTTTATAATGACTCAAATGTGGGATTGAAGTTGGTTTCCCTTTCTATAATTAGGAAACAACTGAAGAATCTCATACTAATCAAACTTTACTATGCATGTCTTGCCATAAGCATATATTTGAGATTATTCAAATTCGTA
Organism: Pseudotsuga menziesii; assembly: GCA_001517045.1. Lineage (NCBI taxonomy): Eukaryota > Viridiplantae > Streptophyta > Pinopsida > Pinales > Pinaceae > Pseudotsuga > Pseudotsuga menziesii. The sequence continues at coordinate 132,854 of LPNX010125078.1, read as the reverse complement.
TACTTCCAAGCGTCAAATATTGAGATGGTTTATTATAAGCAAACAAAAACTATGAACCTAGGAAAACCGAAAAAAAGAAAAAAAAACTAGAAAAAATCATGAAAAATAAAGGATTTATTTATGTACAAAGTGCTCCGAGATATTAGGTAAAATATTGTTTAAGAACGAGGCCATTTACAGGAAGACTTTCTTCCTGTCCTTGTAAATCTTGAAGTTTGTAAGTTGAGGAGCCAAGCTCCTCAACAATTTGATAGGGGCCAATCCATAAATGTTGAAATTTCGTGTCTTTTCCCTTTTCATCATGAGGTTGATCCCACTTTAGGACTAAGTCTCCTACTTCAAAGTTCCTCTTACCATATTTTCATTTATCGAACCATCTCTTGACAATATTCTGATGTTGATTGAATCTATCTTTGGCCTTTGTATTGATTCTTCAAACTTCAACAGAGTATTAATTCATGATTGTAAAATTTCACTATCGGATCCTCTTGAGGCTTGAGCTAACTGCAAGGATGGAAGCAAAATGTTTGGGGATAATATGGCTTCCTTTTCATAGACTAGAGTATGCGGAGAAACTCCTAAGGAAATATTCAGGGTAACCATATCTTCCCATAGTGCGTTAGGAAGAGATATGTGCCAATTTCTTTGACTCTCAATAACTTTTTTCTTTAAAATTCAAATTAGATTTGTATTTGTTGATTCTGCTAACCCATTTCCTTGTGGATAATAATTTGCTGAATAATGCAATTTGATTCCTTTTTTGCAAACAAATTCAGTTAACTTGAAAGATGAGAAATAAGATGCATTGTAAAAAACAAGAGAAATTGGAACCCCAAACTTGGTTATGATGTTCTCTTGCATGAAATTGATGATTGCATCCCCATTCACTTTATGCAAAGGAGACGCTTCCACCCATCGTGTAAAACATTCCGTAGCTGTGAGGATATACCAATGTTGCAGTGAAGAGTTTGGGTTAATCTCTCCAATAATGTCTACGACCCACTACTCAAATGGTTATGAGATAATAACAGGCTGTAATGGTCTCATTGCTTTTGAAAATATGGCACCACTCCTTTGGCATACATATCACTTTATGAGCCATGGTGTCCCCAAAAAAATGTCCTCCCACAGGACCGTCATGCAATTCTTTGACCACTTTAGATGCATCTTCTTTCTCCAGACATCTAAGAAAAACTCCATCATAGTTTTTTTCTGAAAAGTACTCCATTAATTATCTGATAAGAAGTTGACTTCAATTGATGTGCCCTTCTCTACTTGGAGTTCCAATGTTCTGGAAGATATCCTTGCTAGAGATAATGCACCAAATATTTGTACAAAGATTAGGGAGTAGTGAAAATGGGACATACTTCAATTAAGTTCAATTCAGCTTCATTCTCCCAATCATGGTCTTCATTAGCATGATTTTCCACGAGCAACTTGCACAACCCTTGAACTTTAATAATGGTATTTGTTTTGAATTCCAAGTCATATTCCTGTAGTGTGGTCACCCAATTTACTCTTCACTCACCCAATTCCTTCTGCACAAATAGAGACCTAACAACTGGATGAGGAACGATGCATTTTTTTCTATTCTTCAAAATATAGGGCCTGAATTGTTTTACCGCCTTGAACACTTGATATGCTTGTTTATCTATGGCTAGGTAATTCAATTCGGTCCCTTGTAGCCCAATGCTCATGAAAGATATCAAATATTTGTCTCCCAACTCTCCTTTCTGAGTAAGCACTGTTGTGAGAGAGTTATCTGAAGGAAAAGTGTACACAATAAAGTTCTTTTCAAAGTCTAGACTTCTCAAAAAAGGTGCACGAGATATTGTTGTATTTATGTCTTTAAAGGAAACCTTCTCAATGTCATTTCACTTGAACTGCACACTTTGCTTTACCATTTTCTCCAAAGGTTTCACGATTTGCAGGAAATTAGGTACAAGCCTTCGAACAAAATTAATTGCGCCCATAAATGAATGCATAGCCTTTTTTATTATGGGGCATGGGAATATGAGTTATAGCCTCAACTCTCTATGAGTCTATTGAGATTCCCTTCTGTGAGATGATGTGACCCAAAAATTTTCCTTCAAGAACAACAAAAATACTCTTCTTCGGGTTCAAATATATACCATATTTTCTACAACGGTCAAAAATATGTTTTAAGTGGAAAACATGGTCTTCTCGTTTCTTGAAGAAAACTGTTACATCATCTAAATATACTACTATACAATGGCCAAATAAACCTCGGAATGCAATATTCATGGCCCTCTGGATTGTCGATCTGACATTTATCAAGCCAAAAGGAATTCTCCTATAAGCGAATGTTCCCCACTTCGCACGAAATGTAGTCTTTAATTGATCATGCTCGAACACTAACACTTGATTATAGATGGAAAATCCATATAACGGGGAGAACAATTCTGATACTGATAGCATTTGTAAAATTTGTTCCATTGGTGGAATCAGATAGTTGTCTTTGTTTGATGCTCTTTTTAAATTCCGAAAATCAACACACAATCTTATTTCTCCTGATTTCTTCCTTACCAGAACTAGATTTGCTACCCATTCGGAGTGTCGAACCTTGAAGATAATCTTAGCGTCTAGTATCTTCTTCACTTCGTTTTGGATCAAAGGCTCTAACTTAGGGTGCATTTTCCTGAGTTGTTGTTGAAAGGGCTTTATGCCTATTTTGATAGGAATTACATGTTGGATGATGTGTGTATCATAAGTCTTCAAATCTGCATATGTCCAGGCAAAGATATCTTTATACTGTTGAAACAATTTGATGAACTTGCATCTTCCTCCAGGTGAGTAATATTTTCCCAAATTAACATACTTGGGCTCATCTTCTATTCCTAAATTCACCAGCTCATATTACATTGACGAGCTATTTGTTTTAACATTATCTGCTTTCTTGAATTTATTTTGCAAATCAAACATTCCTTCAAGGGTTCTCACTCCTTTAGGCATAAAATTTCCTTTGACCATGTCTCTATTTTCTAAATCTGATTGATGTTATTCTTCACCAATTATAGATTCTTTGAAAGCTTCTTCATTCATAAGAAATTTAATAATCTGTTCATCATCATCGAACACCCTCATATTTGTAATGTTGTCAGGTACCAATGGCCTGAAAAGTAATTCAATAGAACACTTATTATTGGTCGGCACTAATCTAAATGCAAAAGTAGCTAATAAATCATCCACAACATTTTATAATATAGGGATTGCATTTATATTAAAAGCATCGAAGTGTGCTATCAAATTCCATACCTCAGATTGGTACCCTTTAAGATGTGGAGATAAACAATGAATGGTGTATCTTATTTGTCTAACAACTATTTCAGAATCACCAAAAAATTTCAATTTTTTTGCATTCAATTCAATGGCTCTTTTCAAACCTTGGACTAGAGCTTCATATTCTGCATTGTTATTTGCACATTCAAACTCTAGCCTATAAGAGAGAAAAAATTTATTTCTTTCAGGATCAATAAGAACAGAACCGACTCCCGATCCCTCTTGTGTTTTGGAACCAGCAAAGTACAAAATCCAAAATCTATCCTCTAAATCTACTTGGTTAGCAATACCTCCTACATTATTGACTAAGTTTACTATGTTACAATCAACTTTATTAGTCTGTGAGAATCGAAGGAGATCAGACTGTATATCTGATTCATGACTGACTTCCTTAGCTTGATAGTTCCTTGGTTCAAGTTCTAAAAAGTAATTCCCCAAAACTGAAGATGAAAAATTGACTGGTTCGTTCTTCTCTTCCAACTAAGTTACATTTTGCTTCATATGGGGTTCTCTTAGTATCTTAATTTGATTATTAATGTCCTGGTATGGAAGCCATAGGTGAGACCAATCAACTGCAAAATAACGATTAAGTTTCATAGACCATTCCCTGCTCAATATTAAACCATAATCTTCAGGTATATCAACCACCATGATATCTATGAATTGACACACCCTTGGATATGCAGATAATATAATAAGCACATATTTCATCTCTCCTATAACCTTAACAACAGACCTATCTAGTTGAATGATCTGTGAAGGAGATGGTATCAGTTGACCATTGATTTTCTTTTAAATGGATTGTAGCATAACATTAGACGAGGCTCCGAAATCCACCAAACAATTATGTACATTTTGATTGAAAATTTAAAAAGTTAACAATAAAGGAAGAGTCTGGGATTTTGATTTACCGCCAATACTGACTTCGTTTATCTCACTATATGATTCAACGACCTCTGCAGTATTGCTTGGATGTGGTTCAAATGCTTCCAATAGTTTCTTTCTCTACTGAGGAAGATTACATAATTCGAACAAAGAAATTTTCACTTTAGTTTTCTTAATATCTTCCACAATAATGTATCCCATATTATATTCTTTCATTCCTTTCTTAGTACTTTCTGGTTTGTTGGCCACAATTTTCACCTGTTTATTCATCATTGGGCTTGTTTCTTTTATGTTTTTAGGATTCACCTTATGTTGTGGGTGTTGATATTTTTCTTCACGATTTCCTTTGCTCTCTTTATTTTAGGAAACACTAAACTTTGATCCACTACTGGTTCTTTACTCCTTGTGGTAATGTTTACTAATGATACTTGGATTTACTTAGCATGCTCTTCCTCGTTCAATCCCAATGTGGGTGCCCAATCCCATAACACCATTGTGGTTTCTTCAGTTGGTTCTTCTTGTTCATTTGTTTGGTCTTCTTATTCTTATGGATATGTTAGTTGGGTGTTTGATAACTAATTCACTACTAGGGTCATTGAATTGATCCAATCCGTACATCTCTTCTCAGAGTGATGTTCTTGGTGAAAAGTGCAGAAATGATCCATGCCAACTTCATTGAAATTCAAAACAACAGAATTAAGTAAAGGCGGTTGGGGTTGTCCATTTTCTTCCCTTTTCTTGTAGAAGGCTTTGAATGGTTTTCTCGATGAACTATCCCCCTTACAATTCGCCAAGTCTACTATATTGTTGGATAATTTATGTACCATTTTGACAACATTTTCTAATTCATTTGAGTGTTCTTCTTTGGGCCTAGATAATAGCAAAGGCTTCTTACTAGCCATTTGTTTTACTTTTGGTTCTAAAGTATGTTTTGCAATATTATCCAGATCAATGTTGTGGTGTAATATTCTGCCAAAGACTCCTCAGTTGGTTTTGTCGCAACACTAAAACTATTTAACAAAGTAGTGAATCTTTGATTGAATTCTTGAACCTTTTCTTTCTTCTCCATTCTCATAGACAGTAATTCTTTCATGAGTGTGGATACAGTTTTTTGGTTGCCAAATTTACTTATAAATACCTTTGCAAAACCATCCCAGTTTTCTATTTTGTTATCCTACAGAATAAAATACGATGAGGACGCTCTAGGCTCAAAAGTATATGGAAACAGTCTGCAGAAAACATCTTCATGTTCAATGTTTAGAAGATTCAGTGTGAGATAGAAGCTTTTTAAATGATCTTCAACAAAAACACCCTTTTCGGGATCAAATTTTGGTAACACTCTTTCTAGGTGCTTAGGTAAATTATGTAAAGGCGCAACCAGGTTGAGTTCCGTTATAGCTATCCACATGGGTGGGTTAACAATTCCGACCATAACTCGAGGCAAAGATTGTGGTGGGAAATGCAGAAATACTTGAGCCGAGGGGAGTCGGGTCCCAACTGATCAAGAGGTTAAGTGATTTCTTGGAGAGAGAAATCTAACAATTCTTCCAAATTTTCCACAAGCACTGAATCTTACATGTATGAGATCACTTTCTTGGGATCTTGACTCCTGGGTAACACATGAATTACTTTCAACCCTCAAAGTTTCCTAACATAAGATCATGTATACCTCTGAAAATGATCAATCTCTTCAAATGGGACAGCGTATAAAGGTTATGTATCTTCTTCTTCAGAACCTACCCTTTATTGTTCTTCAGTTTCAAGAACAAAATCTTCTAGGAAAGTCGTTTCAGATGTAGGTCCAGCAGAATATTTTATCACAAATGAAATATTCATTATATAATTATTTTATTAATGAAATTTTATTAATATATAAATAATTATCGAATGTATAAATTTGTTTATTTTTAATGGTTGTGGTTGTATTATTTAGGATAATATATGTTTTGTTTGCTTATTGTTGATAATTTTATCTTTGGGAGTTTTGTTGTTGAAATCTTTTTTATGGTTTTTTTTTATTTTTTAAGGTGAAGGCTTAAAAAAAAATCTTCTTTTTCGCTAAGCAAATTGTATGATAAGCCTAGATCTAATAAGTTTGTTCATTTCCCTAGATTTATAGGTATATTTCTTGATAATTGGTTCTTGTTAAGATAAATATATTTTAGCTACTTAACGTAGGAAATAGAATTAGGGATCCTTCGAGTGAAATTATTTCCACCAAATCTAAAAGCCCTAAACTTTTAAGTTGCCTCATTTCCATTGGGACATTTCCTTGTAAGCTATTGTTTGCCATATATATTCCCTAAGATGATTTGAATGTTTGTACAATTGACGAAGGAAGGAGATAAAATCCTAGGGTACTTCCATTAAATTAATAAAAAGAATGCCGCATGGGGATAAAAACAAATTGTTAAGAGATAGTTATGAAATGGAATTTGGAGATTCTTTTTTATTCCTCATATTCTTCTAGTTAAATGGGTTTAATTGTGAGTTATCCATGCTTAGCTACATGTTATCACCAACATTCTTTTTGTTATCCATTTATCAATTATAAATTATTTTTTTATATTCTTTTTCTTTTTTATCTCACATTCTTCTAGTTATCTTCCATGAACGGTTGGTTATCCATTCATTATCTATTCATTAACTAGCTACTAGTTTTTTTTATATTCGTTTTTTTTAATTGTTTATTTGGAATTTTGAATGCCAATCTCAATAGTACACTTGTCTCATCCTCATCTGTAAATGAAAAGCTTACACCGTAATCCACCCTAAATCTCAAATAAAAATGTCAATAGACATAAAAATTAAGTAGTTAATTAAGTTTATCAACATTCACCAACCAGTAAACTTATAATTATACTAATATAAAATCCAAAAGAATTCATATATATTCATTTATTCATATTAAAAAATAAATATATAATAAAATTAATTTTCCAAACATAATATAAAAAAGGTTTTTCTCTTGACATAAATGAAGAGAAAGAAAACTAATAGTGATCATCATATAAACTAAGCCATAACACACAAAATTTACTCTGAAACTTTGAATTTATAAAATTCAAAAAACATCCTTACTTAATTTTTTTCAAATATAACAATATATCTATGTGCATTTGTGTATATTTTTTTAACATAAATATATAATTTTTTTACTTAAATTAGTTTTTCAAAAATATGAATATATCTGATGTGTATTTGTGTATATTTTTTTAACATAAATATATAGATTTTTTACTTAAAATATTTAAACAAATGTTGTTAGTTTTTCAAAAATATCAATATATTTTATATGCATTTTTTAAATACTTAAACAAATGTTAGTTTTTCAAAAATATCAAAATACTTAAACAAATGTTGTTAGTTTTTTAAAACAAGTTTACTTAATTTTTTCAAAAATATCAATATATCTTATGTGCATTTGTGTATATTTTTTAAACATAAATATATAGTTTTTTAACTTAAAATACTTAAATATATATAACGAATTTATAAAAAAAAATTAAGTATTACTTAAATATAAAAAAAAATTAAACTTTATTATTTTAATCTCAATTATCATACTCAAAATAAGATTTCTTTTCAAAACTATATATAACTAAGATAAAATTGCTTAGCAAAAATGGTATTATATTTCTACATTTTTCAAAAAAGTATTGAACCATATTTGTATCATAAAAGTTTTTACTCTATTACTCTTAGAGTATTAGTCTTTATTAATTATGTTAAAAAAATGTTTATTTATTTAAATTTAAATTGAATAAAAAAAAAAACATTTTAAAAAGAAATCATCATTTATTTAAATTAATATTAATATTTAAAAATTAATAATTTTATAATAATTATTTTAGCTTATAAAAAATCTACAAAATAAAATAAAATATTAATTATTTTTATACTTGGTATATAGAACATAGTAATTAGTAAAAACATGCTTTGAATTCCTACATAAATAGATAAATTAAAATAATAATAATCATTTATTTAAAACTCTAATATTTCAATAATTTTAATTAAACTTATTTTTTTACTTCTATTTTAAATAAAAGAAAATCCAATTGAAAATAATATTCTATTTTTATTAGACTTACTTTGTTCACCACTATTTTAAATAAAAAATCCAATTAAAAATAATATTCCATTTTTTTTTTTTACTACAACGGTTATGGAGCTCTTTTATAGATCGACTGGCAAACCAGCTGCCAGGGGCTTTTACATTCAGAAACTAGATTATCATAATCTTGATGTCCCCAAAACAGGCTGCAAACTATCTATTGCACCCTTTACAGAGGATCTAGAGAAGTAAGAAGATACATATCGCGACAGCCATAGACATAAGAGCTAGTTGACAGAAATGAGAGAACAATGAAAACATAGAGTTTGGATTCTGAGAATCAGCGTTCTGGTTTAGGCTCCTTTCCTTTCTCTTTGGTCAGATCTGCTACCTTCTTTTCCAGTTCCTTCAGGCGGTGGCCAAAACCTCCAGTGGCCTCAACCAATTCCTTGATGTTTTTCAGCTTATCCTCAAGCATTTCATCCCGGAGTTCTTTTATTTCCATATTCAAGCTTTCCCACCTGCTTGTGCCAAGGGCCAGCATACGGTCGTGCTTTTTCTTCAGCTCGTTGAGATCCGCCTGGAGCTGGGAGAGACGAGCTTCAGGGGTGGACGAGCTGGAAGCCATCGCGTTCTTCCTTACCGGTTCAGAGCTCACTCAGCGATTAACTCAGCGTTTCCTTCAGGAGAGACAGAGAATGGTGGAAAGTCTGAGAGAGGGGCACTGCCTGAAATAGATGTGGATTCAGAAGAAAATCTGAAACAGCCCGATTCAGAGGATTTCCTTTTCTGAACTGTCGATTTGCCTTGGAGGAAGGAATCGTCCTTGGGAGCGTCTATTGGAGGACCATTTCAATGAAGACAATCTCTGTACTAAATAGGATCGTGATTCAGATTTCTTTGTGGATTTTTATCCATCTGATATTTGGACAGAGCGAGATTCCCCAGAAGTCTCTCACGCTGAGCTTTGGAGACACGTTTTTTCCATTGCTTAACCTGAACCGAGCTAAAGGACAGAGTTTAACTGGCTAAGGAATATTCACGTGACTTATGATTCCGTTCATCTTTAGTTCTCCTTTATTCAACTGGGCTCCCACGTTGGCTTCATGATCCGCTAAGTTGTTTAGATGCCGGAGGACGTGAAAGAATTTCACCCCTTCAAATTCTTTTATCATGAGCGAAACTTTCCTGTAGATGTGGTTTAGCTCCATATTTTTTGGAGGATCGTTCAGGATGATAGACTGGATGGTGTTTCGGGAGTCACTAATTATCACGAGCTTCTTAATGGAGAGAGCAATGGCCTGTGTGAGGCCCTGCCAAATGGCAAGAAATTCTGCAACGTTATTTGTTTTATTGCCCAGACCCCAAGAGAAATTAAGGATGATCCTTCCGGTGACATCGATGATAACTCCGCCACTTCCCGCTATGCCTGGATTTCCTTTCGAGGCCCCGTCTACGTGAAGGATGTGCTCATTTAGAGCAGANAGGCCCCGTCTACGTGAAGGATGTGCTCATTTAGAGCAGATCTCCATTTAATAAATTCTTGCTCTTGTAATCTAATTTCCCAAGGGTCATGATGCTTAACGAGCTCTTGATTCTGGTGAGAATGGAGGGATCGATCTGGTGAAACCAGCTGTGATCCTTGTGGTCCGGGGAGGCTTCATTGGTGAGATTTGGATTTGAGGAAACCAGCTCCCCATTCAAGGCTTTAACTTTAGTGGCTACTTGGGCCGGAGTGCCAGCTTTGTCCCGAAAGACTCTGTTATTTCTTTCCAACCAAACTTTCCAGCAGAGGATTTTGGGGATCCACATCCAGCAATTTTTTATCAGCTTCAACCTGGCAAGAGGGAAGGGGGCTAGATCGGTCCATTGAGCAAACAAGAGGTGGATGGAAGAGGGGAGAATCAGGTTCAGCTGGTCTAAGATGATGGTCCAGATTTCTAAAGCAAAGGGGCATTGCAGAAACAGATGAATCGAGCTTTCTTCATGGTTGAGACAAAGCGGGCAAATAGAAGGCCCCTCCCATCCTCTTTTAAGAAGAATATCCCACGTTAGGATGCTATTGTGCAGAAGAGTCCAGCAAAACAAATCAATCTTGCGAAGGGAAGGGTGAAGCCACAGATTTCTCCACACCGATGGGTCAGGGGCAGCCCAAGGAATGGCTTTAAGGGCGGCATAGCCAGCAGCAGCAGAATACTTTCCTGAGGAAGAGCCCCAACCTCTTTTGTCTTTTAGCTTGGAGGAAATAGGGGAGAGGCCTTGGAGAGCAAAGAGAAGAGCGCGGGCTTCCAGAACTAGAGGAGGTGGGACAGGCCCTAGGTCCCACTCAATCCACCTGTCATCAGGCCCCCACCTTGAGATATCCCAAAGGGAATATTTGCTGAAAGAATGGAGCCAGTTTTTGATATTTTCCAGACCTTCCGAGCCAAAAAGAGGGGGCTGTCCAAGGATCGAATCCTCCCAAAATTTTATTTTGGCTCCGTTTCCCGGAATCCAAGTGAGGCTGGAAGTGATCAAGTTAAGGGATTTGATACAAAGGGAGAGGATAGGGGAACCTTTCAATGTCCTTGGAGGGTGATCCAGACATCTTTCTTTGTGGCCTCTGAAGTACTTTGTTCTCAACGCTTTGGAGCTCCAAGTTGTTTTCCCCCTGACCATATTCCAGAGGATCTTTCCTCCCATGGCTAAGTTCTGAGTAGCCACGTCTCTTACTTGCAGCCCTCCTTCCCATTTTGGGGCTTTGACTTTGTTCCAGCTTACTAAATGCATTTTCCTGCCTTCATTCCTTCCACCTTCCCACAGGAAGTTCTTCAGCAGCTTGTCAATTTCTTTCACTATCCCTTTAGGGGCTAGAAGGAGCGAGGCTTGGTAAACAGGCAGAGAGGCTAAGACAGAGTTGATAAGCACTAATTTACCAGCTTTGTTCAGCCAGGAGGCCCCCCAGGACGAGATCTTGCTCTTAAGTTTTTCAATCAAGGGTATCCAGAGGCTTTTCCTAGGGGCTGATTTCACTAGAGGGATTCCGAGATATTTTATGTGATCCCACCGGGAGGTCCCGTCAATGTTCAGCGTTCTAGAGATCTCAGCCAACTCGAAGGGAGGGCAATTCCAACAGTAGATCTTGCTCTTCCTCAAGCTGATCTCACTTCCTGAAGCTTCCATGAAGGTATCCAACTCATTTTTGAAGGATCTGGCCGTAGAAAGGTTTGCACGACCCATAAGGAGGGTGTCATCCGCGAACTGGGAATGATTCAGTATTTTTACTCTGGGGGAAATGGACAGGCCCAAAAGAGACTGAGGCTGGGTTCTTTTGACAAGCTGGAAGGTGAGGACTGAAGCTTGGATCACATAAAGCAGGGGTGAAAGAGGGCATCCCTGCCTTAAGCCCCTGGATGCTTGAAAGAAGTTTGATGGTCTCCCATTCACCAATGGGGCGATCCAAGGCTCCGAGATGTAAGCTTTGATCCAATTTACCAAGTGGGGGTGGAAGCCCATTTTTCCCATAACTGCAAACAGGAAATTTAAACGAACTCTGTCAAAAGCATTAGCAAGGTCAAGCTTCACAATCATACCTTTTTCTTTTCTATGACAGCTGGAATGGATTGCCTCTTGAACCAGGATGATGTTATCCTGGATTTGTCTGCCCTGAATAAAGCCCCCCTGATTCTCCGGGATGATCCTTGGAAGAATTTTTTTTAGTCTGTTCGCGATGACTTTGGTGATGATTTTATAGCCTATGTTGCAGAGCGAGATGGGCCGGTATCTGGAGAAGTTGAGGGCTCCTTTTTCTTTGGGGATTAAAGCCAGGAAAGACGAGTTAGTGCTGCCTCCGATTTTGCTACAATGCTGAGATTTCCTTACCATTTTGATCAAGTCTTTCTGGATGATGTCCCAACAGGCTATGAAGAATCTTGCCGTAAAACCATCTGGTCCGGGGGCTTTGTCCGGATTCATACCATAGATAGCTTCTCTGATCTCCTCAATCGTTATGGGGGCCTTTAGCCTGTGATTTTCTTCTTCATTGATGATAATAGGGACTTCAGAGAGGGGGTATCAGTCCATGAGGGGGGGCACGGCCAAATCTTCAGTGAACAGATCTTTGAAAAAGGAGTGAGCTGCAGCCTTGATCTCCTCAAAGTTGCTGATCACGTGGTCCTGGTAGTGAATTTATCTGATGTTGTTCTGATTTTTCCTTGCTTCTGCCTGTTTATGGAAGAAAGAGGTGTTTTTTTCGCCCTCTTGCAGCCAAAGACAGCGCGCTTTCATTCTCCAGTACTGCTCTTCTCTTCTCAACGCTGAATGAAGAGCCTTTTGGAGGTCGATTTCCTGATTGAGAAGCTCCTCTGTGATCGTGGACTCCTCCATGAGCATCTGATGATTTCTGAGAGCACGTTGGGCATTCATTCTTTCCGAAATTGGGGAAGGCTGGGACTTTGCCCAGGATTTCAGAGCCACTTTCAGTCTACGTAGCTTCTCCTCCCAGATGTAGAACGGAGAGCCAGAGACTATTTTTTTCCATGTTTCAGTTACCAGCTCAAAGAACCCGTCCATGGTAACCCAGAGTGGGCTGAAGCGGAAGGGGATGGGCCCCAACTTTTCTCCGAGAGTCAGAGTCAATGAGATGGGCTTGTGATCTGAGGTGCATGCCTGCAGGATTTCTGAGTTGGCAAACAGACCAAGCGTGAGGAAGGACGAATGAACCAAAAACCGGTCTAGACGGGCAGCAATATGGCCCGGCCCAACTCTTTTGTTGGACCACGTGAATTTGCCTCTACTGGGTTTGATATCCGCCAAATCCCAGCCAGAAATGATGTCTTCAACCCACTCCCTCGCCGGGTCTCTTACGGGGGAGCCTCCTTTTTTTTCTGAAAGTGCCAGGGTAACATTCATATCTCCAGCGAGCACCAGATTGTCGAGGTTGTTGGCTGAAAGGAACAATGAAAGAGAGTCCCAGCAGTCTCTTTTTTCTGCCAGGAGAACAAGGGCGTAGATGTTGAAGAGGGAGATCTGCTGACCCGAGTCTCTATGCTGCAGCTTTGTGAAGATCCAGTGGGTGGTGCCATAATCTTCGGTCAAGTCAAACATGGAGGAGTTCCAGAAGGTAGCTATTCCTCCTGAGGCTCCCCTTGAGCTGGATGCTCTGCCTTCTCCTTTTTTCCAAAACTTTTTTCTCGCCTGGATGGTCTCAGGCACCTCCATCTTCGTTTCCTGGATCAGAAGGATCTCTGGGGAGTTCATTCGGACAAGATCTTTGATTGCTTCTTCTTTGGTCTTGCTTCCCATCCCTCTGCAGTTCCAGGAGACGAATATCATTGAGGTCAGAAGGAGGGGGGGGGTGGCTCCTTTCGGAGCCCTGCCTTTCTTTGAGGATCTGGTTTCTATCATGTCCGGGATGGTTTGC
>LPNX010125078.1:103770-118651 GCA_001517045.1 Pseudotsuga menziesii | reverse complement strand
AGGGACTCCTCGCCCCCAGGGGCGGCCATGGCTGCCAGAAACCCTAGCTCGCGCGCTCAAAGGGAGGCCGCGCACTCAGGGAGCAGCGATCTCAAAAAACTTTCACCAAAAATAATATTCCATTTTTATTGGATGCATTTTGCTAATAAATTCAAACGTAACATTTACGTGCCAAGAAGGATCGAGAAATAAAAAAAGTAAGCATAAATTCAAGCGTAAAAGAATACCGCACTTGGATCGAGAAATTCAAAAGTCAAGAAGGATCGAGAAATTCAAAAGTCAAGCTTAACACATATGGGTCAATCCAAGGGAAAATGTGAAGAATCTTAGATATTGGGTTTAGGTCAATCCAAAAAAAACAATCAAACAAAATTCTTACTTTTATATTAAGACTTAAACATCCTGAAATTAAAGGAGAATATATCCTTTATAGTTATTGGCTACTTTTTGGTTATATTATTCAATGAATGCAAAAGTTCGTCCCCTCTCCTATCAAAATTATTATATTTAGAATCTAGGGTTATTAAGGAGTTTCAATGTTATTGAGTTCTACTAAGCCGTTATATCTCTCCCCATCCCAACAAACTACATGATAAACAAAGGTATGTTATTAATCAAAGATAGTTAAAATTGGGTTCTTATTTTAGCATTCTTGGAGTTTATACAAATTTAGAAGCTATTCTTATTGTACTTGTATTGTCTTTTTTTGGGATTTGAACTTGTTGTAATTATTCATACAAATCCTAAAAAGAACAATGTAAACCTTGGGGTGAAAAGTCAGCATGAAAATAAATAAAATAAAGTTATAAAATATAAAATCATATTGCTCTCCCAAGTGAAGTCAACCCCAAATAAATTCTTAATGGCAAAACAGTATAAATAGGAGGCACCCCTCCTCATTATTTCATATAGAAGCAACACAACAGCTCAGAGAAGTTCGCAATTTTCTAAGAGAGAGAGAAGTTCACATATACTACAGAAGAAAACTATTTTCAGGGTTTCTATCTTTGGAAAGTTTTTCCATATTTTTCTCTTTCTTCTTCCTTGTATTCTGATCTTAGAATTATTATCTGTAGACGAAGGTTGTTGGGTTTTCTCTAGGTGAGAAATACTTGTGTTATTGTTCTGTGCTTTGTCTATCTTCTAGTGATCCTATTGATGAATGCAATTAAGATATACTGCTATAATCTTAAGAAAATCTAACATGGTTTCAGAACAATACTAGAAGAAGCCATTGGCATATCCTTGTCGGAAACCTGTCGAAATTGGGGTTTCATCTTTCAAGGCCTTCACTCAACGTTTGGCAGAAAATGAGCCTTGAGAATTTCTCTCTAAGAAGAGTGCATCTTTTGGTGAAGGAAGAATTCAATTCAATTTTTGACCCAATTCTGTAGGTGCAATAGAAGTTAGGGTTTTAGTTTTTTACCTACTCCCTCCACAGTTTTGGCTCGACTCTACCTCCTCTCAACTCACCTCTCTAGGGCGCACTTATCTATTGATTCGGTTTTCCAAAACTCCAACCTTCAGTTTTGACCTAGTCTCTGCTACGGTTTTCAGATCCAGATTTGCAGTCAAGATGATCAATATGAAGGTTGAAGATCGTCTAGAAGGGGCTTCCACCCCCCTAGAAGTCTAAGGTTCTTCTTCTACTAGAAGAAAATGACATACTACAGTTTGTAAATGAAAACGTCCCAAAACCAGAAGCCGAAGAAGACAAACCTCGCTGGAGGAAGAATGATGCCAAAGCAAGAAGGATTTTGGTAGACTTAGCTAAAGAGCACTTGGTTCCTCTAATCTCAGAAAATACAACGGCGAGGAGGATGTTCAAAACCCTAAATAAGCTATTTGAACATATTAGCATCAATGTGACTCTCACATTGAGGAATCAACTGTCGAATATGAAGATGACAAAGTCTCAGAATATTGCCTCGTATTTTATGAGGATTGTCGAGCTCCGGGACAAGCTAAAGTATAGTGGAGACAACCTTGAAGAAAAGGATCTCGTTATGACCACCTTAAATGCTCTCCCACTGTCTTGCAAGTCTTTCATCCAAACTATAAGTGGTCGAACCAAGTTGCCCAAATTTGATAAGCTATGGGCAGAATGCACTCAGGAAGAAATGAGAATCACAACACGCCAAAGACTTCATGGCACTCAACCTGAGGAAAATCAAGCATTCGTATCTCATGCCAAGAAAGACAAGGGAAAGGGAAGGAACCTGTACATTCACAAGCATCAAGATAAGAGAACATGTCCTCCCCCATATCGGAAGAAACAAGAGAATAAGGATTTGTCTCAAAAACAGTGCTACAATTGCAAGAAATACGGTCATTATGCCAGTAGCTGTCGAAGTTCAATCAAAAGGAAGCATGAAGCTTCAACTGTTGATGTAGGAGAAGACCCTCCTCACAAGGAGCCAAGGAAGTATGATCATTTGTAGTTATTCTTCTAAGAAATGCTATGAAGATCCAGACTGTGATGATCATCAAGCAAGCATATGAAGATCAATGGACTCTAACAATGGGAGCCCACCCACAAAACTAGAAAAGATAAGTATTTAATTTTACATGCTCTAAGTGGATTAGATCTGGTTGTTTTTTTAATATGTTTTACACAGATCTACATTTCTAAATTTAGGTAGTTCAATAGCTTGTCATTCTACACAACCCATCTAGGATGATGACTCCTTTATAACATAATGGAGTAGTACACACTCTTAATAGTATAATATAATGTATACCATAAGCATCTGGATCACAATGGCCTTACATGTGTTGTGTCGAAGCTTTGACTAAAAGGTTGCCTACTTTATTTTGTTAATACATTGATTATGAAATATTGCTAACCATCTGGTGGGATTTGACTTGTAGGGAATGCCAAGATCTACAAGGACAAGTGATCCCATTGATATATGGATGGAATAGAAGCAGAAAGCCTCTAGAATCATGTATTATGACTCTCAAACCCAGAATAATCTCATGCAGAGATTTGGTGATCAAAAGCGGAAAGCTTCTATGAATGTCGGTCTATCTGCAACTTAAACATGGGATGGAAGTTGTATTAGATGGATGTCAAGACAACCTTACTCAATGACATTGTTGACGCATTACTTCTTGGGATTAGAAGTATGATAAAGGCAGAAGAATATTTTCCTAAGTCAAGGAAAATACACCATGAATATGATGAAGAGATTCATAATGTTGGAGAAGGTATGGGCTAAATTTGATAAGCTATGGGCAGAATGCACTCAGGAAGAAATGAGAATCACAACATGCCAAAGACTTCATGGCACTCAACTTGAGGAAAATCAAGCATTCGTATCTCATGCTAAGAAAGGCAAGGGAAGGGGAAGGAACTCGTACATTCACAAGCATCAAGATAAGAGATCATGTCCTCCCCCATATCAGAAGAAACAAGATAATAAGGATTTGTCTCAGAAATAGTGCTACAATTGCAAGAAATACGGTCATTATGCCAGTAGCTATCGAAGTTCAATCAAAAGGAAGCATGAAGCTTCAACTGTTGATGTAGGAGAAGACCCTCCTCACAAGGAGCCAAGGAAGGATGATCGCTCATAGTTCTTCTTCCAAGAAATGATATGAAGATCCATACTGTGATGATCATCAAGCAAGCATATGAATATCAATGGACTCTAACAATGGGAGCCCACCCACAAAACTAGAAAAGATAAGTATTTAATTTTACATGCTCTAAGTGTATTAGATCTGGTTGTTTTTTTAATATGTTTTACACAAGTCTACATTTCTAAATTTAGGTAGTTCAATATCTTGTCATTCTACACAACCCATCTAGGATGACGACTCCTTTATAACATAATGGAGTAGTACACACTCTTAATAGTATAATATAATGTATACCATAAGCATCCGGATCACAATGGCCTTACATGTGTTGTGTCGAAGCTTTGACTAAAAGGTTGCCTACTTTATTTTGTTAATACATTGATTATGAAATATTGCTAACCATCTAGTGGGATTTGACTTGTAGGGAATGCCATGATCTACAAGGACAAGTGATCCCATTGATATATGGATGGAATAGAAGCAGAAAGCCTCTAGAATCATGTATTATGACTCTCAAACCCAGAATAATATCATGCAGAGATTTGGTGATCAAAAGCGGAAAGCTTCTATGAATGTCGGTCTATCTGCAACTTAAACATGATTTACTCAACCGAATTCTGAGAGACAGAGGGAGATATCCCTCAAAGACAAGGATTCTAGTCTATTACATATGATAGAAACCTGATGACACTGTTTCATGACTCGAACAAGAAATTTGAAGGATCCTTGATCAACCTGGTCGTCACCAGGATGGATAATTACTTTCCAGACTACATTCACGTGCCCAAGTTAGAACCTTCAGGAAATAAGGAAACATTCATGGGATATCACAAGTATTTAAAGGATTACCAAATATACATCTTGGGATCGATTCAACCTTTGAAGAAGAAATGTCAATCTGAAAAGGGGGAGGATAAGATATGGAGATCGATGACAATGAAGATATTAGATCATATTCCCCTCCAAACATTAAGAGGGAGTCTGAAGAAATGAATAAACCAATCAATCCCATTGATCCAGTCGAGCCAGATGATGCTCCCATAGATATGGCAGTAAGCCGAAAAAGACCAAGATGGGCACGACAGATTTTGTAGAAACTTCACATGGAGTAGATGGGAGCATTTATTAATACAAGGCCATAGTGTTTCCAGATGTTTCTCTCATAAACAGGGAGTCTATTATGATGAGACATTTGCTCCTATGGCTTGACACACTTACATCAGATCAATTGTTTCTATTACTTCAACTATGGGATGGAAGTTGTATTAGATGGATGTCAAGACAACCTTACTCAATGACATTGTTGATGCATTACTTCTTGGGATTAGAAGTATGATAAAGGCAGAAGAATATTTTCCTAAGTCAAGGAAAATACACCATGAATATGATGAAGAGATTCATAATGTTGGACTGGAAGCACATAGATACTCCAAGGGATACAAATTTGAAGAAGCCGAGAGATTCTGCTTCAAATTCAAATTTGATCTATCCCAGTATGTATCGCCAGTTGATTGGGACCTTGATGTATCTGACGAACACCAACCCAGATAATTATTTTGTTATGAATGCTCTTAGTCAGTTCATGTTCGAACCGAGGCAAAGTCACTGGATTGTTGTAAAACATGTGCTCAGATACTTACATGGCATTGTGGGATATGGTCTACGATATGATTTAGAATGTGACTTGAAATTGCAAGGGTTTATAGACTTAGATTGGGCCAAATCCACTACAGATAGGAAGAGCACTTCAGGATATTGTTTCAGTCTGGGCTCTGCAATAATTTCCTGATGCAATAGGAAGAAGAACTCAGTAGCTCTCAGTACTGCATCGGCCGAGTATATCACTTCTATCTCAACAGCCTAAGAAGAAGTTTGGCTTTGTAAACATCTTGTAGGATTGTTTGGACAGATTCCAGATCCAACTATGATTCACTGTGATAACTATATTTGTGCGCAGATGTCAGTGAATCCTGTATTTGAGGACAATTCGAAGCACATAGAGATTCAATATCACTTCATATGTGATATGGTGCAAAAAGGTGTGGTCGAGCTGTATTATATTCCGACAAATGACTAGACTGCAGATGTTCTCACCAAGCCTCTTCCTAGGGTGAAATTTGAATAATTTCGCAGAAGACTTGGAGTAGAAGAGAATGTATACCTCCTCGAGAGGGAGAGATGAATGAGAGACACTTACAATACCTTTTCCCAAGTACCTATTCTCATCTAGGTTCTCATCTAGGTTTGGGAGAAATCCCATTGGCAGATGAGACAAACAAGTAGTAGATGGTCGACTTCACACAGGTGCCTCTACTGGTCCATATGCTCAGCCAAGTATGGGAGAAATCCCATTGGAAAATGAGTTGGATAGGTAGCGTATGGTCATTTGGTTGCACATGTACCTCTACTCATTCAGGTTCTCATCCAGGTATGGGAGTACCCCATCGGCAGATGAGACGAACATGTAGTAGATGGTCATATAGATTTGCTTGTCCAGGATTCTCTATCTTGGTATGTAAGTTTCCCATTGGCAGTAGAGACATACATGTAGCAAAATATTTTCTCTTAGACATCCTAAAAGAACAAATTCATAAAGACAACCTTCAATACGTTTAGAGATGATAGAGACAATATAGATGTACAGATGAAACCCAGATGATCGTGATGCTGATGAATACCAAAGAATACCTTCCTTGTTGAGAGGGAGTGTTGGATTTTTTGCAACTTCAAAAAGTATTCTTATTGTACTTGTATTGTCCTCTTTCAAGAGTTGAACTTGTTGTAATTATTCATACTAACCCTAGAAAGAACAATATAAACCTTGGGGTGAAAATCTAGCAAGAAAATAAATAAAATAAAATTATATTGCTCCCCCAAGTGAAGTCAGCCCCAGTTAAATTCATAATGGGAAAACAATATAAATAGGAGGTGCCCCTCCTCATTATTTCATATAGCAGCAACACAATAGCTCAGAGAAGTTCGCAGTTTTCTAGGAGAGAGAGAAGTTCACATATACTGTAGAAGAATATTGTTTCCAGGGTTTCTATATTTGGAAAGCTTTTCCATATTTTTCTCTTTCTTCTTCAATGTACTCTGATCTCTGAATTATTATCTCTAGACGAAGGTTGCTGGGTTTTCTCCCATTTGGATTTCCCAGGTGAAAAATACATGTGTTATTGTTTCGTGCTTTGCCTATATTCTAGTGATCCTATTGATGACTGCAATCAACATATACTACTATAATCTTAAGAAAATATAACAAGCTTTCATCCCATGAATTCTTCAAATCATATTAGGATTGGTATGCACTTTGGAATCAAGGAAAATTGACACAACTCTTTAATTCAATTCACCATTAGACCTACTGTGTAATGATGAACCATCCATATTTACAACAAAATTACAATATTTTACTATGTCGGTTTTTCTTTTATTATTTTATGAGCAAACATGGAATTTTTTAATAACTTTTTATTAGGTTTGAAATTTTTATTTTATGAGTTGGAATATATTTTTTAACTTAATTTTTATTTGGTTTTTATTATATTTTATGAGTTGACATGAATTTTTTTAATTACTTTTTCTTTCTGGTAACATAATGTTACGTTACATTACAATACATTAAGTGACAACATCTCCTCTATACTGGGCTCTAGAGCACCTCACTACTTGGTCCAATAATTTTTATTACCTTT
The DNA here is from genome assembly GCA_001517045.1 of Pseudotsuga menziesii. NCBI lineage: Eukaryota > Viridiplantae > Streptophyta > Pinopsida > Pinales > Pinaceae > Pseudotsuga > Pseudotsuga menziesii. Next base: position 111,371 of record LPNX010125078.1, on the reverse strand, counting down.
TTTTAATATATAATTGGTGTGATGTCAAATTGTATAATTTAGCACTTCTTTTCAAATGATTTTCCAATGTATTTTAGGAGAAATAGTTTTAACGATTTTTGTTTTTTAAAGTAAATTACTTTATGAATTTTTCATTTTTTATATATCAATTTTCCATTGATGTGCATAGACTGAAAGAGTTAGATTACCTTGTTGTAAGAAAATTAATTTTATATATTTCTCAATAATATAGAAGAGAAAAGTGCATAAACTTATTTCCTTCTTAGTAAAATGGTATAAGTGATTAATACCTATTGAATTGTGCATCATCATGTTTTCATAGTGAAGAAAGTGAAACCCTGGTGGATATTGATGTTTTTTTGTTGTAAATAAGAAGTCATAGACTACTTATTTACAAAAAAACTAAAAAAGAGTTCCTTTCATCTTTCTTGCTACTAGCCTAAAGGTTCAGGAAAACAATATGACAACATAACACAAATTACTCCCTAGGGCCCCTCCCCCGGAAGAGAAAATAGGGTGTACATCCCTCCATCTACTCATCCATGCCTAGAGAACTAGTAAAATCAAACAATGCATAAAATCCAGACCGAGTATAAAACACAAAGTGACTAGTAAACTAGATATATATCCCTTTTCCAACAAAAAAAAAACTCACCCAAATAAACGAGACTAAACCCAACAAGTATTAACCATAAACATGGACCTACCAAATCAGAAGACTTCCCACAAGACCATGAAAACATCTGTTACTTTGTGAATCAAGGAGCACCTCCATTGCCACCCAAATCACAATCCATTTTCCCGTCATCCTTTGACACCACCATAAGAGAAAGAATGAGCTGACCCATATACGGGAGATAGGGGAGATGATATCTTCCCCCACTACATCAATTTTCATATGTAGGAGGCAAGTGTCAGAATACAACTCCTTCCAAAAGGTCACTTGAACTTTTCCACCCCATGCTTCTCCTCTCGTTCTAGTAGGAATTGACTCAAAATACCTTTAATCACCCAATACAATGTGATAGTTTTTTCATACATGCATTATCGAGCCCTCGTGGATCCAAGGTCTTTTATCCAATCATCTAGAACCACATAATCTAGTGAACGATAATTCTCCAGGACCTCATACCAAACCCCATATTCCATTACTTCTAGGTCTGCTCAAATTGATTGGGGAATGGAAGTGTGATAATTCCATGACACCTGCGCAACCCTATTCTGCACACACCTCACCCATCGCTTCCTTCCATTCTCTGAGCCGCCTAATGCACCCATTGGTTCCATATTATAGCCTACAAACACACCAAGCTCACCAAGACCATCCTCAAATCTAAACAGGAGGGTAGCACCACTGCTCACAAAGAAAATAGAGATCCCCCTTCAATGCTTATAACTAAACCCACACTGGATAAAGGATGTGGAAGCTATGCAGAAGGGAGATTCCAATACAGACCCAAAAATCCATAACTTGCCACACCAGTTTCCATAATTTCCCTCATCCTCAACCGCTTAATTATCATACCTCCATCTATGGAAATAATATTGTTTTTCCCTATTATCATACCCTTACCAACTTGGTAGATTGTCTTCCTGCGTAAGCACACCAGGAAACCCACCTTACCACCTTCCTTTATAAAGCCACACTTCCAGCATGTGTAATCCCATACATTACATGTGTCCTATCCACCACATCATTGCCTCTTCTGACCTCACCCACATCTAGGATTGGTGGATATTGATGTTACAAATAATGTAATTATAACTTATGTTATCATAAGTAAGAAAAAGGAAATGGAATTTAGAGAATTTCTATACAAGAAATGAAATTATCCTCCCTCCATGTCATTTGAATTTTGACCTTCTGTTCTACTTCCAACAGTCTTTTCCTGAAATCCAGTGATTCTATTGCGATTACCTTCAATCTTGCCATCATTGACCTCACCTTGTAAATTTATCCTGTGAGGATCACCTGAAAATGATGCATATGTTCTTAAATTTTGTAGGATTGACACATAAAGGAGTAATGTCTTTCCTTTTCTTGTCAGCTAGCTCCAGTTGTTTCATCAAAGATTCCTTTCGCTCAACCAACTCTCCCACCCGAGTTTTCAAATCTTCGATCTATTGGTTCGCAACTATCTCTCTTGATTCTAGTTGAGAGATTCGGGCTTCAAAGTCATTATTCTGTGCTTCCATAATCACCAACTGTACATTCAGTGTCTCCTTTTATGTTTCCATAATTTGGTATTCATTTAGTAGTCTCTCTTTTTCTGAGAGAATGGCATCATGCTTCCTCTTTAACTCTATACCTTCTCCTTGCATTTTTACCAGATTATCCTTTAATTTGAGCATCTTTTCTTTGTTTATGTATACATCATCTATCAACCTATCAACATTATCAATGCTGGCCTGTGTAGCTGCTATGTTCACTGAAGCCATGGATTTTGGGTCCTTATGGGTACCCTCCGTTATAGTATTCTCTGTGACGGTAACCACGTCAACTTGTGTACCCATTTTTAATATTTTTTCAGACCTCCTCATGATGATATTTCTTGTTTTCTCAAATATAATAGTGTCTAAGTGAGCCATAATGTGTTTCTTTGATGGGGTGAATGGGCTGAGACTAAGTTCCCCAAAAGGAATGTGACCACCGGTCATTGTTTCACTTGTTGAGCCAAGAGGGTCTAGGTCCATTAGCTCATTTTGGGCTGCTTCTTTGTCTAGAGATTCCCTGATCCTATCTTCTTCCTCCTTTATTTTAATTTATTCCGCCACTTCCTTGGCTTATTTTCATGCTCTTTATTCAATCTCTTTCCTTAATCTTTCCTCTTCCTATTTCCTTTGGGCCTCTTCTGCTTGCCTCTTATCAGCTTCTTCTTTTAGCCTTTTCTCAGTTTTTACCTTTTGCAACTTTATAGCTTATTCTTTCTGTTTCTACAACTTTGTCTCCATCATAGTGCTACCATCTTTGCTACCGCTGGCACCACTTTTCCGAGAAAAATGCTTGTTTAAATTAGTCAAATTATTTTCTCCAGTAGAAAGGTATAAGGAACTCTTCGCATATGAGTTTGTAATAGATGGTGTATTTTTGGGCCTAGAGGATTTGGTAAGCCACGTAGATTGGATCCTCAGTCTTGTTCCATATGCACCCTAACTTAGAAAATGGGTTTCTAGTCAAAATACAGTCAATGAGGTAAGAATACATGTATAATTTTTCCCTCCTCTGGGTCAAACCTCCCTGTGCGGCCGCGACACATGATGACAGGATATCTGAGATGATATCTGCCCAATTAAAAACCATGTCTTCAAACACTATGTAGTATATCAAAGGAACCTAATTTAGTTTGTAAATAGTTCCACCAGCTCTTCCAAAAATCATGTTTAGCAGTAAGGCTATAATTCTGAATGGGGTCCTTAAGCTCTGAGATTCATATTCCCCGCTCGCCTTTTCTCTCAATTGTTTTCTAGGTACCACCATCTTCTTAGCGTACTCCAAGGGATCAAATTTTATCCCTTTGATCCGGTCTTCAGTCATCATGATCTGTACCAGAGGTAAGTTGTAAGACATTGGTATGTGGGCTGGATAAAATGAGGCAAATGCCTCCCCTTTAACATCAGAAATAATCCTTGAGGAGGAATCTGTTTGAGGTAGAATCCACCCAATAATGTTTGAACAAGGAAAAATCTCTTGACGCATGGAAGCTTTGGTAATGCCCGACCTTCTTATGTTCTGATATAAAACCATCTCCTCGAGACCTACATCAGGGATTTTCTGGTCTTTCATCATCTGATAAAGTCCCCCCCCCCATTTGAATTTGGAGGAAATCCTTGTGAGCTCCTTTGTGTCTTCTAATATGGTTTTTGTCCTGGTGCCAGGAATAATCTCTACATCCGAGTCTTCCCCACTTTCCTTTGACTTCTTCTTGGTACCTTTCTTAGTCATTGTGGAAATTCTTTGTCTCAAAGTCTGTTTTCACACTCTTCTCAGTGAGGTAACCCAACTCGATGAAAAATGGAACCCATGATACATGAACGCGAGCATAATGAGAAGTGAATTAAACTAGTAATAATGGAATTGATTTAAACAAATAACCAAGGATATCTTATACAAAATGACAATGCCAATCAGTTTATGTGAAGGAATGCATCATTGTATCGAAAGTATAAAAATATACAATCATAAGTAATGGCATTGTAGTCCCATCTAATGGGTTCTTCTAATTATGAAATACCATTCTTTCCTTTGAAAGAAGAACACCAAGAATAATCCTGCTACCAGTTTTTCCTCACTCACCCAAGTCCCAAGACAAGTGGAGGTATAAAGGCACTCTGGAGTGTGGACGAGACATAATGACTCTCGAACTGATAGATCTAAAAAGAGAATTGAAACTGGGTCTTGGTCTTGGGATGGAAAAAACCTATTATTTATGGAATGGATATGTAAGGAGGTGGTCCATTGTCTGGTAAAAAGGTGGCCTGAAGATGGGATATTCTCTCTTAAAATCCTTGTATATGGGTGTTAAATCCTTCTTCATAAAGATGGCTTCTGGTCCATAACTAACTTCCCTAGAATAACCTTCTTTCCTCTCATTACTGTTTTCTTCCCATGCACATTGAATTGGAACTAGGTAAGGGTCAAAGTTTAGCGGTAATATACTTAATATCATTATATCCAGTAAATAAGGTTTGACTCCAACAATTTAACCAAACCTAGCAATAGTTTGAAAAACACAATTTCTCAATAGCACGCTTAAAACGATTTTTCTTTTCAAATTGTTTCCCAAGAAGAAAACAAATGACAAATCGCAACTTTGATAAAACCACAAAGAGGAGAAAAAATGAAAGTTTACAAAACAAAGCTTCCTTATAGAAAGGAAAAATCAGTCAGACTGAAAGCATCAAAAACTACTTCAAGCGGGTTCTCGTCTAGGTTGTTCTTAGACTTGCATTGACCTACCAAGGTTCAAAATGATCCCATGTTTAATTCCTCCCCCAAGAAACATAAATGAATAACTGGCTTTCTAGTGAATTGGCTTAACCAAGGGTTTTAAAATCTAAGGAAAGAATCCAGGCCACGAGAAAACTTCAGAGATGGATAGAATGAATAGATATCATGGATGGGTTGTTTCTATGCGACTGGTTTTAAAATAACCCATGCCCCAGAGGTGCTCGTGCTTTATCAGTTATGTAACCAGGCATGTAGCAAGTTGTTGCTACAACCTACTACTGAGAGGGGAAAATTAAAAATACACCCAAACGAACGGGTCTACTAGGGACAAAATATTGGCCCTTGCATATATAACACAAAACCTAAGCACAAACCCATGAGAGCACATTACGGGCATACGTCTACCACATATAGGGAATATATAGATAAGGAAAGAGGAAGAATGAAAGTAGCAATAGTTGGATCTATTACAACTACGACCTTTCAAAAAATTCAACTTTCAACCAATAAGAGTTCATGAGGTATGGGGAGCCTACCTGTCAAATGGTTAGAGGTTACAGAATGTGACTAGTGTGGTCGAATGATGTTTGCGATAAAAAACTAAAAAAACACTTCCGTATTAATAGAAAAAATAGAAAAAATTAGTCATAAATGCAGTGGTGGTGTCAATTAATGCGGTGGTTGGTAGTTAAAACATTGTTTGGAGGGAAACATATTTCTCGGTCGCTCTAAATGAAATAGTGACGCTGAATTTTCAGTGACATTTCTCAAGTTACACCAATCATGGTGGCATCCTTGTTGCGCCGAGAGGCGCATTCTACAGCCCGGTATGAGGTAGAAGTGTAATTCCGTGCTCAACGTGGAGATGACACGTGTCACATAAAAAAGTCGGCTTATATATCTATATATATATACAAGTCGGCTTAATAATTAATAATCTTAGGTGTGTGTGTATATATATATATTTGTAAGTAAATCAAAACACCTATACACACTTCAAAACAATACGTACAAGCTGGACCTTCGGAATAAGGCTGAGAGCAATTACAGATTTGTCTCAGGTATGCAAATGCGTATAATTTAACTTTCTATATCAAGTATGCATATGAGAAACGATTGAATTACAGAAACTGATAGGAGTAGATTATTATAGTATTTGATGTATTCTTCAAAGTACTGTTCAATCTGCTTTCAATAGTTCATTTATATCATATTATAGACTCTACTCTTTCTTACAACTAGATCGGCTACAACAAAAAGCTTTGCCAACAGCCAGGCCACTGAAGGTTCGAGGTTGCCACTTGCCCGTCAGGGTCATTGTTGTAAAAGTATTAATAGTACCTCGATTTTCCTGTGCACCAATTTCTCTGGCATTTCATAATAGCTAAGCTACAAGCATTCCCAACTATTGTTGTTAAAATCCCAATCCTTGAGGCGATATCAATATGCATCTTCTGCACGCAGTGTTTAGGGCTAGATCATCCATCTTGGTAGGGAAAAACTGAGCTTTTGTTATGGGAAGCGGCCTCTGTACTATGGTGAAGAAGCTGGAACGGAGATTTAGAGAAAATCGATCCATAAAATTGATTTCAGTAGATGGGAAGGTTATGACATTCAAGCGTCGTGTTTACCTTAAAGAGATCGTTGAAAAGTGTCCTGAGCATGGGATTTTCGACGCAGGCAGTGTGAAAAGCTTGGGAGCTCGTCTTCTCAGCAGTCCTCTGGATCACAACTCAGAGCTTCAACAAGGGCATCTCTATTAACTTACTCCTCTTCCATCTGCAGGTTCTAGACTTGAAGAATTGGAACAGAATAATAAGTCCCATCCAGATATTATTTCCACTATAACGTCCATAGATGGAAGCCGCGTACTGCGAGTGAAGTTACGTATGAGGAAGGAAGTTTCTTAATTCGAACAACATCAGTTTTGCAGAGAATTTTGTTGTGAATGAAGCGCCGAGTTCAGTGAGGGGCGAGCCCAGCCAGACGTCTGGGTCTGTGTTTACTTCTCAATGGAAACCTAGCCTTGGTACCATCCCGGAGCTCAACAGTCATCAAATACAAAACTAAAGTAGACTGTGCTATAACTCGTTATTCAGTTATCTGCTATATTTTAGGGTTTATAGCATTTTTAGGGTTTAGAATCACAGAGTACAATAGAGTTGTTTTTCTGTTGTATGTTCTATCATATAAGAAGACTCATATAGCTACAAATGAGTAACAGTAACGTTTATAGCATTTTTATTGTTCAGAATCACAGAGCACAATAGTGTTGGTTTCCTGTTGAATATTCTATCATATAAGCAGAGTCATCTAGCTGCAAATGGGTAACAGAATCGTTATATTTGAATAATTTGTATGATTGTAGTGGGAGAGAGCCCATCTAGTTTAACTTTTTCTTTTGGAGGCATTGCTCAACTGTGTTTGGACCTTTAACATACCTAATTATGTGAACATTCTATAACTTGACCTAAATCTAGTAATGTATGGTTTATCGCCGATGAGTTGCAAATAGGTTAAACCATTTTAAACTTTTATATATTGATTTAAAACGTATGTGATGGAATTTCTCAATCTTTTTATCTATGAATTTCTGTGAATATTTACACCCACATGGAGTTTTTTGATGCCGCATATTTCTGTGATTGACGGC
>LPNX010125078.1:0-102044 GCA_001517045.1 Pseudotsuga menziesii | reverse complement strand
CTTGACAATATCCTGATGTTGATTGAATCTATCTTTGGCCTTTGTCTTGATTCTTCAAGCTTCAACAGAGTATTAATTCGTGATTGTAAAATTTCACTATTGGATCCTCTTGAGGCTTGAGATAACTGCAAGGATGGAAGCATAATGTTTGGGGGTAATATGGTTTCCTTTTCATAGACTAGAGTATAAGGAGAAACTCCTAAGGAAATATTCGGGGTAACCATATCTTCCCATAGTGCGTTAGGAAGAGATATGTGCCAATTTATTTGACTCTCGATAACAGTTTTCTTTAAAATTTGAATAATATTTTTATTTGTTGATTCTACTAACCCATTTAATTGTGGATAGTAATTTGCTGAATAATGCAATTTGATTCATTTTTCACAAACAAATTCAGTTAACTTGAAAGTCGAGAAATAAGATGCATTGTAAAAAACAAGAGAAATTGGAACCCCAAACCTGGTTATGATGTTCTCTTGCATGAAATTGATGACAACATCCTCATTCACTTTGCGCAAAGGAGACTCTTCCACCCATCGTTTAAAAGAGTCCGTAGCTGTGAGGATATACCAATGTTGCAGTGAAGAGTTTGGGTTAATCTCTCCAATAATTTCTACACCCCACTACTCAAATGGTTATGAGATAATAACAGCCTGTAATGGTATCATTGCTTTCGAAAATCTACCACCACTCCTTTGGCATACTTATCACTTTATGAGCCGTGGTGTGCCCAAAAAAATGTCATCCCACAAGACCGTCATGAATTTCTTTGACCACTTTAGATGCATCTTCTTTCTCCAGACATCTAAGAAAAACTCCATCCTAGTTTTTCTGAAAAGTACTCCATTAATTACCCGATAAGAAGCTGACTTCAATCGAAGTGCCATTCTCTACTTGGAGTTCCAATGTTTTGGAAGATATCCTTGCTGGAGATAATGCACCAAATCTTTGTACAAAGATTTGGGAGTAGTGAAAATGGGACATAATTAAATTAAGTTCAATTCAGCTTCATTCTCCCAATCATGGTCTTCATTAGCATGATTTTCCACAAGCAACTTGCACAACCCTTGACCTTTAATAATGGTATTTGTTTTGAATTCCAAGTCATATTCCTGTAGTGTGGTCACCCAATTTACTCTTCACTCACCCAATTGCTTCTGCACAAATAGAGACCTGACAACTGGATGAGGAATGATGAATTTTTTTCTATTCTTCAAAATATAGGGACTGAATTGTTTTACCACCTTGAACACTGCATATGCTTGTTTATCTATGGCTGGGTAATTAAATTCAGTCCCTTGTAGTGCAATGATCATGAAAGATATCAAATATTTGTCTCCCAACTCTCCTTTCTGAGTAAGCACTGTTGCGAGAGAGTTATCTGAAGGAAAAGTGTACACAATAAAGTTCTTTTTAAAGTCTAGACTTCTCAAAAAAGGTGCATGAGATATTGTTGTATTTATGTCTTTAAAGGAAACCTTCTCAATGTCATTCCACTTGCACTACACACTTTGCCTTGCCATTTTCTCCAAAGGTTTCTCAATTTGCGGGAAATCAGGTACAAACCTTCAAACAAAATTAATTGTGCCCATAAATGAATGCATAGCCTTTTTATTATGGGGCATGGGAATATGAGTTATATCCTTAAATCTCTCTGAATCTATTGAGATTCCATTCTTTGAGATGATGTGACCCAAAATTTTTCCTTCAAGAACAACGAAAATACTCTTCTTCGGGTTCAAATATATACCATATTTTCTGCAACAGTTAAAAATCTGTTTTAAGTGGAAAACATGGTCTTCTCGTTTCTTGGAGAAAACTGTTACATCATCTAAATATACTACTACACAATGCCCAACTAAACCTCGGAATGCAATATCCATGGCCCTCTAGATTTTGGATCTGATATTTATCAGGACAAAAGGAATTCTCCTATAAGTGAATGTTCCCCACTTCGTGCAAAATGTAGTCTTTAATTGATCCTGATCGACCACTAACACTTGATTATAGATGAAAAATCGATATAACAGGGAGAACAATTTTGATACTGATAGCATTTGTAAAATTTGTTCCATTGGTGGAATTAGATAGTTCTCTTTGTTTGATGCTCTATTTAAATTCCGAAAATCAAGACACAATCTTATTTCTCCTGATTTCTTCCTTACTGGAACTAGATTTGATACCCATTCGCAATGTCGAACCTTGAAGATAATCTTAGCGTCTAGTAGCTTCTTCAGTTCATTTTGGATCAAAGGCTCTAACTTAGGGTGCATTTTCTTGAGTTGTTGTTGAAAGGTATTTACACCTGTTTTGATAGGAATTACATGTTGGATGATGTGTGTATCATAAGTCTTCAAATCTGCATACATCCAGGCGAAGATATCTTTATACTGTTGAAACAATTTGATGAACTTGCATCTTCCTCTAGGTGAGTAATATTTTCCCAAATTGACATACTTGGGCTCAACTTCTGTTCCTAAATTCATCAACTCATATTACATTGATGAGCTATTTGTTTTAACATTAGCTGGTTTCTTGAATTTATTTTGCAAATCAAACATTCCTTCAAGGGTTCTCACTCCTTTAGGCATAAAATTTCCTTTGACCATGTCCCTGTTTTGTAAATCTGATCGATGTTCTTCTTCACCAATTATAGATTCTTTGAAAGCTTCTTCATTGGTCAGAAAGTTAATAATCTATTCATCATCATCGAACACCCTCATATTTGTAATGTTTTCGGGTACCGATGGCCTGAAAAGTAATTCAATAGAACACTTATTAGGTGTGTTCATCGACAAAATTTGTGACATCATACATCAAGAATGCCTTCAAATAATAAAATATCATAAAATAATAAGTCTAATCAAATATGGACATTACACATACATTTTTTTCAACAAATGATGATGTCTACACTCACAATAAGTGTTGTTTGAGATCCTTATGTTTCCCTATTACGTGTAGTGTTGCTTCAAGAGTAAGAAACAACTCTGCTACTAAATAAGACAAGGAACAATTTGAAGTAGGTATGATAATTTTAGTTGGAGCTATGGTTAATGGTGGTGATTTCAGGGGGCTTTTATTTTGTGAGATATGCAATGAATTGTTTGGTAAACAAGGAGGAAGGTAAATATGAGATACTAATGTGACAGTAAGTGGGTTTGACAAAATTCTCAATTGTTTGAAGCCAAAAGATAAGTGAATAGAACTCCCTATTATGTGTAGTGTTGTTTGATATCCCTATTTTTCCCTATTACATGTAGTGTTGTTTCAAGAGTAAGAAATAACTCTTCTACTAAAGAAGGTGAGGAACAATTTGAAGTAGATATGATAATTTTAGTTGGAGCTATGGATAGTGTTGGTGATTTCAGGGGACTTTTATTTTGTGAGCTATGCAATGAAATGTTCGATAAATGAGGAGGAAGGTAAATATGATATGCTAAGGTGAAACAATAAGTGGGTTTAACAAACTTCTCAATTATTTGAGTCCAAAAGACAAGTGAATAGAACTACAATTGAGTAAGATAGAAGTAAGGATTTCTCCATATGTACTTCTCCTCATTGAAATTTCCATAAATATATCTCTAGTTTTATCACAAAGTGTAGAGAATTACATTTTAAGGAAACCATAAAAGCAACGAAGAATTCATAAATCATTGTAAATCCTAAAAGAGAATTCTTGATGGATGAGGTCCTATGTGAATATGATAGGATTTTTGTGAAACATATTATTGAAACTAAGGGTAGAGATACAAAAATCCAATATCTCCTATAGTTGTTTGGTTACAATAAGGAATATATTGCATCGAGCTTCAAAGGAAATTCCATCAATTCAATGAATCGTGTGGAACATAAAAAAAGCACTAAAAGTATGTTGAATTACATCATCAATCAACTCAACTATTTTGAGACCAAATTCTTCCTTGTATCCACCTAATGCCTTGTTTCATCAAAACCTAACAAGATGGATGCAACAAAAATATGATAGAGCTTGAGCAGACCTATTGGGAAGCAAGAAATGACGCTTCAGTTTTAATAATTCATGTGGAAAGCCACTAGTTTTTGTTTGAATTTATCATTATGTGTAAACTTTTGTTTCTGGAAGGATTAGATATATGTTTTATCTAAGGGATCCCTCCAATCATTAACCTAATATAGTGTCATAGTCCAATTTTTTATCTTGTTTGGAAAATACTAATTTAGTTAGTCTCGAAACTCTAACCCTCTCAATACTCTTTTTGTAAAACTATGTTGTTTAATGGAATTATTTTACTTACCACAAAATTACATTAATAAGATGATTGGTCGTGTCTAAATAATTGAAAGCGTGCGGCAATAAATTTAAATCTTAAAACTATAATCAAAGTTTAAATCTTCAACTCATAATTGTACTTGTTTTGCTCAATTTTACCAAGTAAATCCCTCAGAATGTAAGTGTCAAACCAATTCCTTATAGATATATGAAAGTTTGTTGTCTAATGTAATTTATATCAAATTTGAGAATAAGGTAGTTGTGACATGCACTAATTGATCTTTTTCCACAATTTTAGCTTCAAAGCATTGGCATAAAGGAGGAACATTTTGAATATCCAAAAAAGTATGGAAAACATCATCTTTCTCTACGTTGTTTCTTGCTCTTTATTTGATTTAATGACTTCATAAAAGGTTGTCGAAAAAAATTCAATGACTTTCTATTTAATATTTTAAAACAAATACAAATATCTTGCTATATTTATGTGGACCAAATAACAAAAATAAGATTTAATATGCAGAAAGTTTTCCTAAGATAATGATAACAATTTTTATAGTTTTATAAACATTTCGGATCCATTCTTCATGGAATATGTAACTTTATTTTTTACGCTCTCTTAAACCCAACAATTTACATGCATAGAAAAGGGGAGAGGAATAAGAATCAAACAAATAAACTTCCCATAGAAGGAGAAGAAGGGAATGAGTTTCAAACTACATGGAATTAATGAAAATGGACTCAAATTGTTTTATGGCTCAATTATAAAATCACTAATTCCTTACAACATACTAAAATGTAGAAGAATTTTGTCCTTCACCAGTATTTTTGTGACTGGTACTTGTATTGGTTAGAAAATGTGTTATATCTAACTGGAATTTTGGAACGATTGCAACTCTAAAGAAATTATCTTTGTTGTTTTGTAGTATACCCACAATTTCAATCATAGTAGGTTTTCCTTTAGGGTAATATTTGGTGCAAACAAAACACACCATCAAAAGATGACTAAGGAAATTCAGATCCTTATCTTCTTTAGTGAACATACTTTTCCTCCTCAGTAATTTTTTATCCAAAACATACCTAATTTGGTTTGGAAAACCACTACCCACCCATTTCAACAAGCCTCATTTCTTCCACAACATTTTGTGGGTGGGTATTTCCAATGAGAATTTTATAGCTATAAACATCACCTTTTGTGTGTCATATACACCCAATCCATATTTTGCATTCAACATCCTCATCAAAAAGGTTTCTCATTATTTTTTATTAATAAAAATATAAAACTAAAGGCATTCCCTAGCATGCTATCAATCTCAAATAATACCTAGAGGAATGTATCTTATGGATCCCTTCAGTTCTTGTGTGGATGTGAGAGATAAATCCTCAAAATTTTCAAAACATATGGTAGCAATTCCAAAGTCTATTAAATATTTTATCTTATATTTTCCCGAAAGAACATTATTTCATTTTAGATCTCGATAGATCACTTGCATGAAACACCAATAATGGATATATTCCATGCCCTGTGAAACACCTACTTCTATATTCAACCTTTAAATCAAAGTCAATGTACTTTCTACTTAATCATCGGGATATAACCACTTTTCTATGATTTTGTTTAGCATTGATGGAAATATCAAAGCTTTAAATTGGTGGTATAAATAAAAGGTTATGATTCTAATCATATTTCAGTGCGTTACTCTACCCAATACTTTCCATTCCTTGTCAAAAACATTTTTAGCCCCTTCATTTCTAAATTGAGAGTATTCATTGTAATAATAGTCCCATCATTTAGAACCCCTGTGTAGACTTTCCAAAATGATACAACTCCTAACAAGTTGCCATATTTAAATTACTCTATTATAGCGATGACCTCTGTGCAAGAAATTAATTAGTGCCCCACATTTAAGGATGCCCCAATGTCTATAGTATGTTACAACTATAATAATTCTTTCTTTTGTGCATTCAACTACCCCAACTTTTTCTTGTGGATTTTCATCTTCCACTTCCTCATCACTCACATTGTGAGCTTTAGCTGCAAATCCTCTCCTATGAAATGTTTCTATGGATTCCAATCTTGCTTGGATAGCTCTCAATGCATGAGTCATATCATCTATAGTTCCACCACGTCGCATTCTACCTCTCCAATTCACATTAAATCCTCCTCTGTTTTCCATAATTTCCTTTACACAATTTACCCTCTTCACAGTTCTACCCAACAAACCTCTTTGTTGGAACTGTAAAATCTTACTGCATAATTCTACCCAACAATCCTTTCAGCTGCAATTATTCTCTTCAGTAGTATACTCCCACTCTGATACCAAACTTAGTGTAGACCTGCAGGAATCAAACAAAAGTAGAACACTACAGGGATGCAAATATATAAGAATGCACAACTGAATTCAAACAACACAACCATCAAATTGGGGATCACAACCATCAAATTGGGGAACATAAGCTATTTTTTTTTGTATTAAAATTTGGAAATTATAAATTACATTCAAGGACTTTCCGAAAATTCGTGATAATAAAATATTTCATAGAAATATAATTTGCATAACTATCCTCCTAAGTTCAGCCTCACGTAGGGTTTACATTCTTTTAATTTTTTTGTTTTTAACATATTTTTATCTCCTCCCTAATCTTCATTCTCATTCTGTTTCTTTTACCCACTTTCTCGTTCCTTGATACCAAAAACTTATGTGCATCTATGTCCCTGCTTTCCTTGTTGGTTCCTTGTTTTCCATCGAGGGATACCCCTACATCATAAATGTATGTTTTTTCTAAAAGTTTCCATCGAGGGATGCCCCTACATCATAAATGTATTTTTTTTAGCTTATTTGGAAAAAAATGGTTTAGTTAGGTGCCAAACTCTCTTCCTCTCATGAGTCCTTTTGTAACGGTGTAACGCTATGTATTTTTAATACAATTTTCTTTTTAATCTAACTTGAACACAACATATGTAATTTTATGTTCTTCATGGCATAGGTTTCTTGCCTAAGGAGAAGAGAATGAGACTCGGCCTACATGGACTTAAATTAATTTATGCTTCAATTATACAACCATTTCTCCCTTGCAATATACTATATCATAGAAGAACTTTGGCCGGCATCAATGTTATTGCAAGCGGTTATTGTACTTTCTAGCAAATACGTCATATCTTATAAGAATTTTGGAATGCCAATCGTTTCCAAATACTTATCTCTGATGTTTTGTAGCATACTCACAATGTCATTCATAGTCGATCGTCCTTCAAGGGATTCTTTTGTACAGAGCGAACCCAAACATACAAGGTGACTGACACAACTGAGTTCCATATATTCTTCAATGATAGTACTAGTACTCCTTGATAAACTCTTATCCAGTACTTCCCCAACTTGGTTTGGAAAATGGATACCCACCCATTTCTGCAAGTTCATTCCCTCCACAAACATGTTATGGATGGGTTTCTTTCTAGTGAGCATCTCCCATATCACTACTCTATAGCTATAAACGTCACCTTTTGTTGTGACACATCCTCCCAATCCATACTCTGCAATCAAACATCCTCATTAAAAGGTTTCTCATTCACAATTTTTAATAAAATAGAAAACTCAAGACATTCCTTAACATGTTATCTATCTCAAATAATACCTTGAGGAATGTAGCCTATAGATCCCTTGAGTGCATGTGTGGATGTGAGAGATAAATTCTTGGAGTTTGTATAACATATGGTAGCAATGCCAAAGTCTATTAAATATGCTGTCATATATTCACCTAGAAGCACATTGTTCAGTTTTAGATCACAATGGATCACTTGTATGAAACAATGGTGATGGAGATATGCCATGCCATGTGCAATGTCTATTGCAATATCCAACCTTTGAATAAAACTCAAACTACTTGCAACTCCATCTCTAGAATATAACCACTTCTCTAGGCTCCCATTTGACATGAATGGGAATATCAAAGCTTTGATTTGGTGGTCTGAATAAGAGGTTATGATTCTAATAAGATTATGGTTCCTAAATCTACTCAACACTTTGCACTCCTTGTCAAAACGCTTGTGGGCCTCTTCATTTTCTAGATTTAGAAACTTCACTGCAATGGCTGTGCCATCATTTAAAACCCCTTTGCACACTTTCCCAAAACTTCCAACTCCTAACAATTTGGCATTAGTAAATTCCTTTGTTGCAGTGTTGAGCTCTCCATAGGAAATTCTTTGATGCCCCACGTTTAAAGATGCCCCAACCTCTATAGGAATATTCCTCTTGCAGTTTTGTTTCCCCAAAAATACCAAAAATAAACACAATACAATAATGATTGCCGCTACAACAATAAACATGACAACTCTTTTCATATCTAAAACGTTTTTATGTTTGTGAGCAGAGCATGGTGATAGACTTACCTAGGCTCCACAGAGCCCAGGATTTCCTATAAATTCTATGGCACCAAGTATTTTGAAAACTCTATCTTTTGGAACTTCTCCTGACAAGTTGTTGAAAGAGAAATTCAATTTGATGAGCATTTTGAGATTTTCCAGTGACATGAGTATTCACCTGAAAAATTATTGGAGAAATCCATGTCCACAAGAATGTGAAGTTCATCGAGTGACATTGGAATTGGGCCTTCAAGTGTATTCCACAAGAGATTCAAGTATTCTAATTCTTTGCAGCTTCTGATCCCACTTGGAATGTATCAAGTTAATTGATTTGCATAAATATCTATAGCTTGAACCATATTCATCTTTCTCAATCCCAAAGGGATGGGTCCATTCAATAAATTGTTCGAAATGTTGAAAGACAAAGCTAAATTTGCAAGATATGCTACTTCGGGAGGTATGGGCCCGCTAAGCAAATTGTATGATAAGTCTAGATCTAATAAGTTTGTGCATTTCGCTAGATTTATAGGTATATTTCCGAATAATTGGTTCTTGTTAAGATAACGATATTTTAGCTACTTAAGGTAGGCAATAGAATTAGGGATCCTTCCAGTGAAATTATTTCCACCAAATCTAAAATCCCTAAACTTTTAAGTTGCTTGATTTCCATTGGGATATTTCCTTGTAAGCTATTGTTTGCCAGATATATTCCCTAAGATGATTTGAATGTTTGTACAATTGACAAGGGAAGCATATAAAATCCTCCGACACTTCCATTAAATTAATAAAAAGAACACTGCATTGGGATAAAATCTTCTAGAACTTCCATAATTTTCCTCATATCTACTCCATAATCTACTTTAAATTTGCTTCATAATATGCTTCAAATCTGATCCATAATCTACTTCAAATCTGATCCATGATATACTTCAAATTTGATCCACAAACATATATCTAGTTTTATCACAAAAGTATATATAATTGCATTCTAAGGAAACCATAAAGGTTTTGAAGGATTTGGAAAAAGTTGTAATCATAAAAGATTATCCATGATGGATGAGGTCCTTTGTAAATACAATAGGAAACTAGTGAAACATCTTGTGAAAACTATGTGGAAAGTACAAACACTAAACACCTCCTAGCATTGTTTTGACACAATAAGGAATATATTGCAGCAAGATTTGGAGGAAAGTACCTTAATTCAGAGAACCATAGTGAACATCAATAAATTATTGAAAGCATGCTGAATTGCAGAATCAATGAGCTCAACAAGATGAAGACCAACTTCTACCTTGCGTCTACCTGATGGACTTGCTTCACCAACACCTAGGAAGGTGGAGGTGAGAATAATCAAATAGATCCCAACGTGACTTATCGGGAAGGAAGAAATGCTGTTTTGAGTTTATCATTTCATGTTAGAAGCCACTTGTTTCTATTTGACCTTGTTTTTAAGTCAGTATGACTATTTTTCAGTTAATTGTTGGAAAACTGTGCTTCTAGAAGGCTTAAATGTATGTTTTTTCTTAGTCTGTTGATTATCCCTAGGCAATACAATTCCCTAGTTTTTTTTAGCTCATTTAGAAAAAAATGATTTAGTTAGGTGCCCAACTATTTTCCTCTCACGAGTCTTCATTTAAGACTATGTATTTTTAATAAAATCTTTTACTTATTAAAAAATAATATTAATTAAAATAATTGGTTGTCTTTAAAGAATTGAAAGTGTAACGATAAATTCTAAATCTTAAAAATATAATCAATCTTTAAATATTCGGCTCATAAAAATAATTGCCCTACTCAATTTAGTAAGTAACTCTCAATTAAAGTAAGTGTCCAACCCAATTCCTTTTAGGTCTACAAAAGTTAGTGCTCAACATAATTCCCAACAAAGTTGAGATAAGGTTGTCATGTCTTATTGATTGATATCTTTCGACACAACTACAAATTCAAAGTTTTGGTGTAATCCTAAATATATGGAAAAGTATACAAAATATCGTATTTGTCAACATGTTATGGGTTTTTATTTGAAGTGATAACTTCATAAACAACGAAAAAAAATGTTGATTTTATGTTTAATCTTCTAAACAAATGAATACTTCTTGGTACACTTATATGGCTCAAAGAACACAAATAAAATTGAATTGTAATGCATTTTATTGTAGATGTAATAAGATTTATATGTATAAAGTTTTTCTAAAATAAAGGGGATTTTTCAGATGCATAAACATTTCCAACATGTTCTTGATGATATACACAATTTTAGTTTTGACACTCACTTGAACCCAACATCAAGCATACATAGAGCAATAGGGAATAAGAGTCAAATAAATAGGTTGCTTACAAAAGGAGAAGAGAATGAGACTCAAACTACATGGAACTAATTACATGGACTCAAATTACTTTATGGTCCAATTATACAACCATTTCTCCATTACACTAGACTATAGCGTAGAAGAAATTTGGCCTTCACCAATGTTATTGCAAGCAGTGCTTGTGCTTCCTAGCAATTGTGTTATATCTGATTGGAATTTTGGAATACCATTAGCTGCCAAAAAAGTCTCTTTGATGTTTTGTAACATACCCAAAATTTCAATCATAGTAGGTCGTCCTTCAAGGGATTCTTTTGTACAAAGAAAACCCACAGTTACAAGGTGATTGATACAATTGAGTTCCTTATCTTCTTCAATGATGGTGCTATTCCTCCTTAATAAACTCCTATCCACTACTTCCCCAACTTGGTTTGGAAAATAGTTACCCACCCATTTATGCAAGTTCATTCCATCCACAAACATGTTGTGGGTGGGTTTCTTTCCAGTGAACATCTCTAATAGCACTACCCCATAGCTATAAACATCACCTTTTGTTGTGACACGCCCACCCAATCCATACTCTGCATTCAAACATCCACATTAAAATGTTTATCATTAGAAGTTTTAATAAAATAAAAAAGTCATGGCATTCCCTAACATGCTATCTATCTCAAATAATACCTGGAGGAATGTACCCTGCAGATCCCTTGAGTGCATGTGTGGATGTGAGAGCTAAATCCTCGGAGTTTGCAAAACATATGGTAGCAATGCCAAAGTCTATTAGATACGCTGTCATATCTTCACCTAGAAGCACATTGTTTGGTTTCAGATCACAATGGATCACTTGTATGAAACAATGGTGATGGAGATAGGCCATGCCCTGTGCAATGTCTATTGCTATACTCAACCTTTGAATCAAACTCAAACTACTTGTAGCTCCATCTCCAGGATATAACCACTTCTCTAGGCTTCCATTTGACATGAATGGGAATTTCAAAGCTTTGATTTGGTGGTCTGAGTAAGAGGTAATGATTCTAATAAGATTTCGGTGCCTAAATCTGCTCAATACTTTACACTCCTTGTCAAAACTCTTGTGAGCTCCTTCATTTTCGATATTTAGAAGTTTCACTGCAATGATTGTGCCATCATTTAGAACCCCTTTGTACACTTTTCTAAAACTTCCAACTCCTAACAAGTTTGCATTAGTAAATTCCTCTGTTGCAATGTTGAGCTCTCCATAGGAAATTCTTCGATGCCCCACATTTAAAGATGTCCCAACCTCTATAAGAATATGTCTCTTGTGATTTCGTCTCCACAAAAATACCAAAAATAAACATAGTAAAATAATGACTGCAACTGCAACAATAGCCATAATAACTCTTTTAAGATGTGAAACACTTTTATGTTTGCCGACAGAGCATGGTGGTAGACTTACCCAAGGTCCACAGAGCCCAAGATTTCCCTTAAATGCAATTGCACCAAGCATTTTGAAAACTCCTTCTTTTGGGAATTCTCCTGACAAGTTGTTGAAAGAGAAATTCAATTTGCTCAGCATTTTGAGATTTGCCAATGACATGGGTATTCCGCCTGACAAATTATTGGAGGATAAATCCATGTCCACGAGACTTTGAAGTTCACCAAGTGATATTGGAATTGGGCCTTCAAGTGTATTGCAAAAAAGATTCAAGTATTCTAATTCTTTGCAGCTTTCGATCCCACTTGGAATGTATTGAGTTAATTGATTTGCAGAAATATCTATAGCTTGAACCATAGTCATCTTGCTCAATCCCAAAGGGATGGGTCCATGCAATAAATTGTTGGAAAGGTTCAAAGTCAAAGCTAAATTTGCAAGATATGCTACTTCTGGAGGTATGGGCCCGTTAAGTAAATTGTATGATAAGTCTAGATCTAATAAGTTTGTGCATTTCCCTATATTTGTAGGTACATATTACCTGATAGTCGGTTCTTGAAAAGATAAAGATATCTTAGCTCCTTAAGGTGGGCAATAGAATTAGGGATCCTTACAGTGAGATTATTTCCTCCCAAATCTAAAAGCCCTAAGCTTTTGAGTTGCGCGATTTCCATTGGGATATTTCCTTGTAAGCGATTGACTTCTATAAAAAGCCTCTCGAGCTTTGGAAGCATTTTAAGTGAAGACGGCAATGTCCCTGTGAAATCATTGTTAGATAAATCAAGTACTGATAAGCCAGTAAGATTTCCAATCTGTGGAGGTATTTCTCCTAATAGTCCATTTGTGTCGAAGCCAAAGAAGTACATTTTCCTGGAGAGGCGGCCTATAGAAGAGGGCAAATGTTCCTTAAGATTACTATTGCCTAAGTCTATTAGGCCTAGGGTGGAACAATTAATAAGAGCAGTAAGAATGGGCAAGGTCGTGGTGCTACCGCTAACCAGCTAATTACTGAACAAGGAAAGCAACTTGAGCTGCCTCATCTTACCCAATTCCATGGGCACTACTCCACTGAGCTGGTTACCACCTAAAGAGATGATTTGAAGGTTTGTACAATTGACGAGTGGAGGTGATAGAGTGCCACTCAACTGATTACGACTAAGATATAATCCCATCAAGCAGGTGTTCTTGCTGCACAAGTCCGCGGGAATGTGACCAGTCAACTGGTTTTGAGTTATATCCAAACCTTGTAGATTGGTGCAGTTAGACAAGGAATATGGAATTTGTCCAGACAGATGGTTTTGAGATAGAGCTATGATCCTCACGTGGCTTAACATACCCAATTCGGAGGGAACACTTCCGTGAAGGTGGTTCCCTTGGAAATCCATGAACTCCAAAGAGGATATGTTTCCCAAGCAGGCCGGGATTGTGCCTGTCAGATTGTTGTATGCCGAGCCAATGAGTTGTAACTTGGGGAGAACACACAGTTCTTCGGGAATGTTTCCTGTGAGATTGTTATAGGCCATAGACAAGTTCACTAAACTACGGCAACCAGCCAGACTGGGCGGAATAGAATCTTGAAACAAATTGCCCAATTGATAGGGAATGGGACCATGAAACAAATTGCCCAATTGATAGGGAATGGGACCATGAAAATTGTTATAACTAATGTTGAGTAATCTAAGAAAGGAGAGATTGCCGAGAAGAGGAGAGATTGTACCTTCTAATCCCATGTTTGAAACGTTGAGGGCAACTACTCTCTGTCTGCGCCAACTGCATGTGACACCTGTCCAGTTGCAGAAGGAAACATTTGGTGTCCAAGTAGTGGATAAATTCTGGTCTGGATCATAAGTGATCCGAGACAAGAATCCAAGAAGAGCCTCTTGATCAGAAGCGTTACTGAGATGGGGATGGGGATGCCGACGATGAGAGAATTGAAGCGCGGAAAGCACATGAGGAGGACTGATCACTGAGAGAATGAAATAAAAGAAAAAGAGAATTGAAGCGCGGAAAGCACATGAGGAGGACTGATCACTGAGAGAATGAAATAAAAGAAAAAGAGAACGTAACAGATCTCCATCTTCTCTTTCGCAAACAGAAACAGAAACAGAATGGGAATGGTTGCAGCATTTTCGTTTATTTATAGAAATTCGTCTTTGAACAGTAAATCTATCACGCGCACCGAGAATGATCGAGAAGTTCAAACGTAACTCTTACGGGCTTAAAGTTAAATGGAAAATATAATGGAAAATCCTCCGCCACTTTCACTAAATTAATGAAAAGAATACCACACTTGGATCAAATCCTCGGGCACTTCCATTACCGCACGGATAAAATCCTCCGCCACTTCCTTTAAATTAATGAAAAGAATACCGCACGGATAAAATCCTCTGCCACTTCCATTAAATTAATAAAAAGAATACCGCACGGATAAAATCGTCCGCCACTTCCATTAAATTAATGAAAAGAATACCTCAGTGGATTAAAAAAAAGTGAGGAAAATTCAAAGGTAATCATGCGCGCCCGGAACGATCAAATTCAAACGTAACATTATGATAATGCTCAACCACTGGGATTAAAAAAAGTGAGCAAAATTCAAAGGTAATCAGCACGCCTAGAAGGATGGAGAAATTCATATGATAATTTTCGGCTCATAGAATCAATTTTGAATCATTATTGTAAAATCAATGTCGAGAGTACAATTGTCTCATTTTCATTTCTATATCATACTCATTTGTAAATAAAAAATTATTTTTCTAAATGTAATATTAAAAAGAGGTTTTTCTCTTAACATGAAGCAAGAGAAAGAAAACTAATGATGATCATATAAACTACATCATAACACAACAAATTTCATTCAAAATGGCTTCAAATACTTGGGTTACTATATCAAACCATGGGGTTATAAGATTAAAGATTAGTTGTGGTTGATAAAAAACTTTGATCAAAGGATACATTCCTCGACATATAAATTTCTCTCTCTTGGAGGAAGGTTGGTCTTGATAAAAGTGGTTCTATCCAGTATGCCTGTATACTGGTTTGCCCTTGCACCTGTACCAAGTTGCGAAAATTAATCTTTGCTTTCCTATGGGGATCCATGGGTGAGAGCAAACACTATCACCTTGTGGAGTGGCAGATGCTTTCCAGGCCCATCAAATGTGGTGGATGGGGCAAAAAAAATATTGAATGGTTTAGTATTTCGTTGCGACTAAAGATTTTGTGGTTGGTACTACATGGTACTGGTTTATGGCACCAAGTGATTCAGGCAAAATATATGAATAACCAGTCTGTGGAAGTATTGCTCAGAACAAAACATTTCTTGGTAAGAGGAACTTCAATTTTTTGGAATGGTTTTTTAAATACCTTGTCTTGGCTTGGAAGAGGTTTGGGATGGTAGGTGGGGGGTGGAAGGAGTGTACTAATTGGAGTGGATCCTATTATCGGATCTTCTGGTTCTCCCTATCTACCTTTGGATCTGATGGAATATCTGTGTAACACCCTGGTTTGACCTCGTTTGCATTAAATGTATATGATGTATATATTGTAATTAATCATGGTGTGGAGCTAAAGGAAAAAGCCCCACCATGGATTTAATGTTTTATGTTCCGGGAATTAAAATCATTGTCGATGGTAATTAATCGTGGTGTGGAGCTAAAGGCAAAAGCCCCACCATAGATTTAATGTTTTATGTTCCGGGAATTAAAATCGTTGCCGATGGTATATCGTGCTATCCGACACATTATAATTTTTGGCATCATGTAAATATGCATTTTAATTAAAATACTCACAACCAGCTATGTCTATGCAACATTAAAAGAGATGGGGGCATGATTTTCCTAAGGAATAGGGAGGGAAATTATTTAAACCTTTGGGCCAATGGGGAAAAGACAAATGTCAAAGGGAAAACCCATCAAACCCTCAACTACCCATTTTGTCTTTTTCCCCAATCATTAAATTCTGCCAGAATGTGGTTGAGTTAATTATTGCATGAGGATGGGAAGAGTATGGGCAGGAAATTCGAATTTGGGGAAAACCCATTTTAGGGGTAAATCAATTTTGACTTTTAGGGCAAGTAAACACCCAAAATGCATGCCCATTTGGCCATACATCCACGTTCTTCATTTTTTGGCCTCACACAGGGAAGCTAGGGAGTTGTTTTACCTACACGATTTTGCGTATGGTATGTTCTTCCTTCATGATTTGGGCTCCTGAGCATTTTCATCATCATCATTCACCCACGTTGGGGCTCCCTCAAGTGGCTAGGAATTTGCTAAGTGTGAAATTCACAATTTTGGATTTGCTGTGTGTATTTTTCCCTCACGTGGGTAGTCGTTCTTCATTTTAGGGAGGCTGAGAATTTCATTTTTTGTGATGTTCTTGTGGTTGGGTTTCTTCCCCAACGATTTCTGTTGCATTTCCCCAATGTTTACCAAGCTGAAAATCATTTTTGTGTTTCCCAACGATTTAGAGGAGAGACCACATCCTCGTGGGTGTTGTTGTTGATTTCTTTTTTAGCCATGTTAGGGCCAAAACATGCCTAGGATACGATTTGCTGTTAGTGGGTTGTCTTACCCTCCTTGGCAATTAATTTTGTGGCTGAACTATTTTCCTAAACCCAGAAATTGTGTATATTGTTGTATATGCAATTGGTCTTTGGACAGTGTAGGAGTGGAAAGGAGTTTGCTTGACAAGCCTAGTGTTTTGCAGGAGCCTCATAGACAAAGCTAGAGGAATGGCTCTCTTCTCCACACCCCCTGAATAGAACTGGAAGGGAAGTCATGGCCTGAGGGACTGTGCAGCAGAGAAGGGAATGATTCCTTGTGTTGGGTGTGTGTGGATGTCTTAGGAGTCAAGCTAGTTCTGGTGTAGGCACCCTTAGCTCTTTAGTGATCCCACTAGCTTAGTAGACAGTGCTTCCATCTCCTGATAACCTGATAAACCCAACTCGTTGGCTTGGTTATGTGTTGTTGTGTACTCTTAGCTTGATAAACCCAATTGTGTTGGCTTGGCTGAATTTTGTGGTATCATTGGCTATGTGTGAGCCTACTTAGTTTCCTTATTCCTTGTGGGAATCATGCCTAACTCGGGGGTGGCAGTGTTGCTGAGATATTAACGAGCACACTGGCCTATGGTTGGGTGGAATGTTGCAGCGACATAGCTGGTTGTGGGATGAGTTTCTTCATAAGATAAGTATTCTTGTCTATTTCATCTATGCAAATTGTATTTGTTGTTTAATGAAAATGATGAACATGTTGAAATGCTTGAATGGAATGTAGTTGCTTCCGTTGTATGATGAATAATTATGCATCTATGCATGTTTTACTTCAATGCATTTCAATATTTATCATTGTATGTTCATGGGGCTAGTTTCCCAGGTAGATAGCAGCATCGGTAGCGTCCTCTTTGCCGGTTGGAGGGTCAGGGATGTTACAATCTACAGGATTATGGTATCAAGACATTACAGGATGCTTGAAACCCTTTAGTAGAGGCTCAGAACTATTGGTTATCAGTAGAGGATTTGGAGCTGGGGGGATCCTGGGCTTCTTGCTGGAATGGTTTTATTAATAGTCTTGAGAATGGAGGTATAAAACGTAAACCCTCGGCTGATAGAATCCTTTGGACTTACAATAAAAAGGATTGCATGGTCACTGTTGTGCTGGTGCATGACTTGATGGAAAATATGTTGTTGGATCCTCGAAGTGATATTCCCGTGGCTCGGATTTGGCATGGTACATTTCCTTTGAAGATAAAGTGTTTTATCTGGTTGGAACTTCTAAATAAAATTATGGCTTGGGATAACTTATTAAAGCGTGGATGGATTGGTCCAAGCAGATGTGTCTTATGTCACAACACTGAAGAGAATACTCAACATTTATTTGTGGAATGCTCCTTCATGTCCTCAATGTGGTCCGAGCTCTGTGGTATCTATAAGTGTGATTCACTCCTCTCTGGAAACTCGTTTGCAGATGTGATTAAGTTATGGTTATCAAAATTTGCTAAGCACTCAGATTGTAGATACTTGCTGTTCTTTTCCTGCTGGAGCATATGGAAGTATCAAAACTGTTGTATCTTTGAAGGGGTTCAGACCTCTATCAATAGTGTGATATATCAGATCAATCATTCAATGCAGTACTACCCGGTCATGAATCAAAAGGTAAAAAGTGGAATTATTGGATTTGCTTCAGATATGGTGTATCCATGTGGTTTATTCGATGGACCAGCTACAGACTCCTGTGGTAGAGCTGGGGTTCATATTGCAATCAACAGTGCATACTCCATCTATATCAAGCTTGGATGTGGTCACTCGACCAATACCAGAGCAAAGCTCCTGGCCTTGTGGTCTCTTCTTCTTGTGGCGGATAAAATGGGCCTCCCTTACATGCATGTCTATGGGGATTCCTCAATTATCATAAACTGGGAAAACAAAAAAGCTTCACTTGCTTCTCTTGAGCTGGTCCATTGGTGTGATCATATCAAAACACTCATGGGTGGTTTTTCTTGGCTGAACATTAGTCATGTCTACAGAGAGCACAACCAGAATGCAGATAGCTTATCCAAAGATGCCCTTATTTTGACCCCGAGATTTCTTTCTTTCTCGGAAATTATGGATGGTATTATCAGTATGAGTGGCAATTTAAAGCTCTTTTGAGCATGGTGTCGAAGTTGTGTCTCATTTTTTCTATTTGGCACAGGATCTTTTGGTATATATCATAGAGATTTTTTGTCAGAGGGGTGGGCATATATGGATCACTGGTTGTTCTCCTGGCTCAGACTGATTCTGTATGTTCTAGATCTATGTTGTGACTTGGTGGCTTATCTCTGTTAGATGGATAGCAGTGTTTTCATATTTCTATGTATGTAGTGGACCAAGATAGTAACATTGTTACTGATGATAGCTTAGTATTACCTGGTAAGGGAGGCACATTTTGATGGCTTTTGATTCACTCTGAATAAAAAAACAAATTAACTTTTGCAACTTTGAATTTATAAAATTCAAAAAACACACTTTACTTATTTTTTTCAAATATAACAATATATCTTATGTGCATTTGTGTATATTTTTTTAACATAAATATATAATTTTTTTACTTAAAATACTTAAACAAATGTTGTTAGTTTTTCAAAAATATCAATATATCTTATGTGCTTTTTAAATATTTTTTAACAAAAATATATAGGTTTTTTACTTAAAATACTTAAACAAATGTTATTAGTTTTTCAAAAAATCAATATATTTTATATGCATTTTTTAAAATATTT
Source organism: Pseudotsuga menziesii (assembly GCA_001517045.1). Lineage (NCBI taxonomy): Eukaryota > Viridiplantae > Streptophyta > Pinopsida > Pinales > Pinaceae > Pseudotsuga > Pseudotsuga menziesii. Next base: position 82,461 of record LPNX010125078.1, on the reverse strand, counting down.
AAACAAATGTTAGTTTTTCAAAAATATCAAAATACTAGTTAGTTTTTCAAAATAGGTTTACTTAATTGTTTCAAAAATATCAATATATCTTATGTGCATTTGTGTATTTTTTTTAACATAAATATATAGTTGTTTTACTTAAAATACTTAAATATATATAACAAATTTATTGCGCCGAGAGGCGCATTCTACAGCCCGGTATGAGGTAGAAGTGTAATTTCGTGCTCAACGTGGAGATGACACATGTCACATAAAAAAGTCGGCTTATATATCTATATATATACAAGTCGGCTTAACAATTAATAATCTTAGGTGTATATATATATATATATATATATATATATTTGTAAGTAAATCAAAACACCTATACACACTTCAAAACAATACGTACAAGCTGGACCTTCGGAATAAGGCTGAGAGCAATTACAGATTTGTCTCAGGTATGCGAATGTGTATAATTTAACTTTCTATATCAAGTATGCATATGAGAAACGATTGAATTATAGAAACTAATAGGAGTAGATTATTATAGTATTTGATGTATTCTTCAAAATACTGTTCAATCTGCTTTCAATAGTTCATTTATATCATATTATAGACTCTACTCTTTCTTACAACTAGATCGGCTACAACAAAAAGCTTTGCCAACAGCCAGGCCACTGAAGGTTCGAGGTTGCCACTTTCCCCTCAGGGTCATTGTTGTAAAAGTATTAATAGTACCTCGATTTTCCTGTGCACCAATTTCTCTGGCATTTCATAATAGCTAAGCTGCAAGCATTCCCAACTATTGTTGTTAAAATCCCAATCCTTGAGGCGATATCAATATGCATCTTCTGCACGCAGTGTTTAGGGCTAGATCATCCATCTTGGTAGGGCAAAACTGAGCTTTTGTTATGGGCAGTGGCCTCTGTACTATGGTGAAGAAGCTGCAATGGAGATTTAGAGAAAATCGATCCATAAAATTGATTTCAGTAGATGGGAAGGTTATGAGATTCAAGCGTCGTGTTTACATTAAAGAGATCGTTGAAAAGTGTCCTGAGCATGGGATTTTCGACGCAGGCAGTGTGAAAAGCTTGGGAGCTCGTCTTCTCAGCAGTCCTCTGGATCACAACTCGGATCTTCAACAGGGGCATCTCTATTAACTTACTCCTCTTCCATCTGCAGGTTCTAGACTTGAAGAATTGGAATAGAATAATAAGTCCCATCCAGAGATTATTTCCACTATAACGTCCATAGATGGAAGCCGCGTACTGCGAGTGAAGTTACGTATGAGGAAGGAAGTTTCTTAATTCGAACAACATCATTTTTGCATAGAATTTTGTTGTGAATGAAGCGCCGAGTTCAGTGAGGGGCGAGCCCAGCCAGACGTCTGGGTCTGTGTTTACTTCTCAATGGAAACCTAGCCTTGGTACCATCCCGGAGCTCAACAGTCATCAAATACAAAACTAAAGTAGACTGTGCTATAACTCGTTATTCAGTTATCTGCTATATTTTAGGGTTTATAGCATTTTTAGGGTTCAGAATCACAGAGTACAATAGAGTTGTTTTTCTGTTGTATGTTCTATCATATAAGCAGACTCATCTAGCTACAAATGAGTAACAGTAACGTTTATAGCATTTTTATTGTTCAGAATCATAGAGCACAATAGTGTTGGTTTCCTGTTGAATATTCTATCATATAAGCAGAGTCATCTAGCTGCAAATGGGTAACAGAAACGTTATGTTTGAATAATTTGTATGATTGTAGTGGGAGAGAGCCCATCTAATTTAACTTTTTCTTTTGGAGGCATTGCTCAACTGTGTTTGGACCTTTAACATACCTAATTATGTGAACATTCTATAACTTGACCTAAATCCAGTAATGTATGGTTTATCGCCGATGAGTTGCAAATAGGTTAAACCATTTTAAACTTTTATATATTGATTTAAAACGTATGTGATGGAATTTCTCAAGCTTTTTATCTATGAATTTCTGTGAATATTTACACCCACATGGAGTTTTTTGATGCCGCATATTTCTGTGATTGATGGTGAGCACCAGAATCCATCTGCAATTTTTGGATTTTGTTTTTGTTTTGGCATCTGCGAGCACCAGAATCCATCTGCAATTTCTGGATTTTGTTTTTGTTTTGGCATTTGGATTTTCCCTTCTACAATTTTCACTTCTAATAATGCAGCAATTATGAACTGATCTCCAGCTTAGATCCAGCAAAGCACATTATCTCTTTATCTGCAATCTGCGATTTTCACTTCAAGAGAAATTATATAAATTTGCTTATCTCTTTATATACAGTCTTTTTCTGTCAAGAAAAAGACTGTATAATTGAATTACTGTATAAGAAGTATGTTTTCTCTGAATGACTTCTTGGATTTGCTTCTTTGTATCGAGGTGGCATCTAATTAGAATTTGTCTGAGGTGACTTCTTGGATTTGTCTCAGGTATGTGAATTGTTGAAGCAGGGTTTGCACTTGGAAATATTTGATCCCTCTCGGCGCATGATAGAGCCGAGTAAAGCTGGATCTACGCTAGTTTTAAAAAAAATGAGTATTACTTAAATATAAAAAGTTTTAAACTTTATTATTTTAATCTAAGTATCATACTCAAAATAATATTTCTTTTCAAAACTATATATAACTAAGTTAAAATTGCTTAACAAAGATGGTATTATATTTCTACATTTTTCAAAAAAGAGTTGAACCATATTCATATCAAAAAAGTTTTTACTCTAATGCTCTTAGTGTATTAGTCTTTATTGATTATGTTAAAAATGTTTATTTATTTAAATTTAAATTAAATATTATAAAAAAAATCGTTTTAAAAAGAAATCATCATTTATTTAAATTTATATTAATATTTAAAAATTATAAATTTAATAATAATTATTTTAGTTTATTAAAAATCTACAAAATAAAATAAAATATTAATTAATTTTATACTTTGTATATAAAACATAGTATTAAATAAAAACATACTTTGAATTTCTACATAAATAAATAAATTAAAATAATAATAATAATTTATTTAAAATTCTAATATTTCAATCATTTTAATTATACCTACTTTCTTTATTTATATTTTTATTGTACGTGTATTGTCCTCCTTCGAGAATTGAACTTGTTGTAATTATTAATACAAACTCTACAAAGAACAATGTAAACCTTCGGGTGAAAAGTCAACAAAAAAATAAATAAACTAAAATTATAAAATATAAAATTATATTGCTCTCCCAAGTGAAGTCGGCCTCAGTTAAATTTTTAATGGAAAAAAAATATAAATAGGAGGCGCTCCTCCTCATTATTTCATATAGCAACAACATAGCAACTCAGAGAAGTTTGCAGTTTTCTAAAAGAGAGACAAGTTCACATATACTATAGAAGAAGATTGTTTCCAGGGTTTCTATTGTTGGAAAGTTTTTTCATATTTTTCTCTTTCTTCTTCATTGTACTTTGATCTCATAATTATTATATTGCTCTCTCAAGTGAATTCGGCCCCAGTTAAATTCTTAATGGAAAAACAATATAAATAGGAGGCGCCCCTCCTCATTATTTCATATAGCAGCAACACAGCACCTCAGAGAAGTTCATAGTTTTCTAGGAGAGAGACAAGTTTGCATATACTGCAGAAGAAGATTGTTTCCACGATTTCTATCTTTGGAAAGTTATCCGTATTTTTCTCTTTCTTCTTCATCGTACTATGATCTCATAATTATTATCTCTAGACGAAGGTTGATGGGTTTTCTCTGTAATACCCCCTGAATTAATAATTGTTATTAATTATGCTGGAAAATACTTTGATTATTATTTTATTCTTTGACAGGAAAGTCAAGAATAAAACATGTTGTAATAAACATTTCTTATTTAATAAACTATGCTGAAGGGGAACAAAAGTGGATATAGATGTTGAAGAGTGTTCGCTGACCCACAAGAGGAAAATGACAAGTGGAAAACGCCACTGAGTGAGAACTCGAGATGCAGGAGGAATCATCCCCAAAAATTAGGTCTTCACTCCTAGTTGAGTTGCTAAAGAGCAAGAGGCTCATAAATGACAAGTCCTAGGAAAAATACTATTTAATAGTATGTCCATGAGCAACAAGAGGCTAGCATTGGATGAGGATTAACAAAAAGAGTATGCAAGAGATGACGCATTGAGATATTTTGCTCTCGTGGTTCAATGAACATGCTCCGGGGTTCTGGAGCAAGTAATTTGGTTGCTCTGGGAGTTGGTTGGGAGGAAGAACTTCTCCACTTTTGTTTTCCCAGCATTGGTGCCAGGTTCCTACTCTGTTTTTCTTATGAATAATTCTAATTACAATAAGATATGTATGTGAGATGTTTAATTGAAGTTATATCTCGAGGGAGTAGGGTTATGCATTTCTGTAGAATAAATATCCTTGTTTCTCTTAAGAATGTGTACAATGTTATTAATGTAGTAATCAATAATTCGTTCTAAGCATAACTCTATAGAATTGGTTGTCGTTGATTTTGGATATAGTTTCGAATCCAATACTTAAAGAATTTAGAATTTATGATTATGTATATAATGGATTGAATCCTCTGTTTTAAAACGTATCGTGTATCCCTACATTTAACTGTGCATTATCTGTTTGTATCGATTCCGCTCAACCTAATTATGTTTTTTGGAATGTTGATTGAATCTATAATGTTTGTTATAGCGTAGATCTGTATTATGCCTATGTCACAGATGAAAATTCTTTTTACACAGAGAAAACCTTAAAATTTGTTGTCTAAATCCCTAATAAACTTGGCGTAGTTAGGTTCTTGACTGTTAAAATTATGTACAAGGAAGACAGAATCAAAGAAGGGTTAAGCTTCAAGTTAATCTTCAGAACTAATTAACTTATAGTAAAACAAAACCCCTTTTTAAACCAATAACCCTCAAATCCAAAAAGGAAATCGGATCAACGGTCAAGATCTAATCCGCAACGAGATCAACAGTTCACAGAAGTTGTGGGAGATGGATTTGCGGAAGTTCAGTTTCGAAAAGTTGAAAGGAAACTCGCTTTCCGCAATCTGCAAGGTTATTTGTTGATCTACATGAGAAATCAGCTTAACGGTCGAGATTGTATTCGCAAAGAAGATCAACGGCTAATAATAGTCGCGGAGGTTTCATTGGGGAATCTGCAAGAAACAGATCAATAGTCGAGATTGTATCTGCAAAGAATTAGATCAACGACCAAGATTGAAGCCATAAAAGAGATCAATGGTTTGTAGAATTTATGGGAGTTTCTGCAACCCACAATATGTTGGAGTCATTTACCTAACATACACACTTATTTGGTCAATTTTGGCCCAATTAATCACTATCCTAAGTTAATTGACTCGAATTAGCATAAGATGAGCACACCATGACATCAGCATGAGCACACCCACGGCTTCTTTCAATCAAGGAGGCCAACTAAGCCTTCTCCTTCAATCAGGGAGGCTAACTGGGCTTCCTCCTTCAATCAGGGAGGCTAACTGGGCTTCATCCTTCAATCAGGGAGCAATTCTAAGGTGATTTGAGTGTCATAAGTGCACCAAATAGCTAACTAATTGTTGTTTCACCTAACAATCAGTTAAGTTGAGTTGTAAAGGCACCTCCATCATGCCATTATCTATTTTGGGATGATTGGGATGAACTGGAGCGAGTTAATGAACCTCCAACAACTTATGATGATTAGTATCACTTCATGGAGTCCCCATTTGTTGGTCTAGCAAAAAACAGGCCACCATTGCATTGTCTTTAGCATAGGCCGAGTACATGGGAGCAGTAAATGCTCACATCCAAGCTGTTTGGTTGCAAGGCATTCTTTCAGAGTTTGAGATTGGTAGTACTTTGTCCACGGTCCTATTTTGTGAAAACCAAAGTGCCATCAAAATCTCCACAGAACCAGTTACCAGGAAGAGGACCAAACATGTTGAGATACACATGCACTACATCAGGGAGTTGGTGCATGACATGACCATTGTTCTGCAATAATTCCCTACAGATGAGAAGATTGCAAATATCTTCACCAAGAACTTTACTGCGAAAAATTTCACTTACCTCCTTTCACTGTTGGGGGTGAGTTCATCAGGGTGATCAGAGTACTTCTTCAGTGTTCAGTTTGAGGGTTTTTTTTTCCCACTGGGTTTTCCCTCTTTCCTCACTTAGCATTTTATTTTGAGCATTGTTAGAGTTACATTTTTTGTACAGGGTGACCTATGGCCTTTGTTGCCGGGGCCCTAACATTTCATGCATTTTATTTTTACTCCTCCTGAGTATAGCTTAAGGGGGGGTGTTAGAGTCATTTACCCAACATACACACTTATTTGGTCAATTTTGTCCTAATTAATCACTATCCTTAGTTAATTGACTCGAATTAGCAACAGATGAGCACACCCACTCCTTCCTTCAATCAAGGAGACAAACTAAGCCTTCTCCTTCAATTAGGGAGGCTAATTGGGCTTCCTCCTTCAACCAGGGAGGCTGACTGGGCTTCCTCCTTCAATCAGGGAGGCTAACTAGGCTTCCTCCTTCAATCAGGGAGAAATTCTGGGGTGATATGAGTGTCATAAGTGCACCAAATAACTAACCGATTGTTGTTTCACGTAACAATCCGTTAAGTTGAGTTGTAAAGGCGCCTCCATCTTGTTATTGTCTATTTTGGGCTGATTGGGATGAACTGGTGAGTTAATGTGCCTCCAACAACTTCTGATGACTAGTATCACTTCAGTTAACTTCATTCGAACTAATTGGAGTTAGTGATGCGCTGCCACCTACTGATTGACATGTAGTGACATGTGTCTGAGCTACATTCAGTTAGACTTAGTCATCTATTGCACTCCAATTCATTTAGGACTTAGTTAGAGTCAATCATGGCTAGATTAGTGGTTAAATAAGTGTGTCTAGTGTTACTGACATTCAGTTAAGCTACACCCATCCATGTAATTCGAATTAACTCTAGTGAATTTGAATTGTCTCCATTCATGCAAGTTCTGCATGACATTGTATTATTGATTTTATTGATTATACAGAGCTGCAACCTCTTATTGCGGTATCGTTATGTCATTTCATGCCTAAATTGTCTTGAGTCTCTTGTATGTCTGTGGTTTGTCTCAAGATTGCTATGATTGAATTTAATATGGTATTAGGGCCACGACGGGATGAAGCTCATTCTTCAGAAAAACATGATTTTTGATAGATCTAGCATGCAAAATTGAGCAAAAAACTCAAAATTTCCAGCACTGCACTAGAAGCCGAAGGTTTACCACTTAATACCCCAAGTAAAGGAATTGTTGATCAAGCTTACTTGATCTATTATGCTGGGTGTGATTGAAACCTGGAATGTGCAGGCTCTCTGACCTTACGGTGAATTTTTTGTGTTGATTGCAGGTTTTTACAGGTTCATTGCATTCGCTACAGCAGAATAATGGATTCTTCCATATATCTTATTACTCCTTTCAAATACCACCAATGGAAAGGATACATGGAGATCCATATGCATGCTATAGGACTCTACAGAGTCACAATGAACACCAAGGAAGAGCCAAACCATGTTGTGGACAAGGCTAGATTTTGGAACAAGATGGATGGAGATTTTGGGTTTCTGTGTCTCTTGATCTCTGAGGATCTTCTATTCCATCTCACAGGATTGAAGAATCCAAAAGAAATTTGGGACCAACTTTCCTCCTTGTATGAAAAACAAGATGATTTGAGGATTTATTAGCTAGAGAATGAGCTGAGATTTGAGGATTTATCAGCTAGAGAATGAGCTGATTTCTCTTCAACCTGGCAATTTCAAAACTCTCAATGATTTCTTCACAAAATTCAAGTATCTAATCCTTCAGTTGAAGAAGTGTGAGGTGAAGAAGGAGGATGATCAACTCATTCTATCCATTCTCTCCAAACTTGGTGTGGATTACTCAGTATTTGTTTCCACATTTCATTCCAGGAATCTCACAACCCCAGGATGGAAGATGCCTTCTCTTAATTCCTTCATTGAGTCCCTCACAAACGAGCATGATAAGCTTGTGCAGATGGGGATCATTCAATCCTAAAAAGATAAAGCTTTGTTTACTTTGGGGCCAAAAGATTCGAAGAGTAAAGGAAAGAAGAAGAATCAAAAGAGTAAATTTGATGCCCCAAAGCCTAAAGAAAAGAACCAGTAGCAAGAAGAGTCTTACAGTTCAAAGAAACACAAGAACAAAGGAAACCATGTCAAAGAGAAAGTCAAGTGTTCCTATTGTGGGAAGGGATTCCACCCTGAACATGAATGCATGAAGAATAAGCTTGATGAGATGACTTCTCTCCTCAAGAGAAACAATATCAATCTTCTAGAGAGTGTTCGGAAGAGAGATAACCAAGATTGGGATACCCAACAAGAAAGAGGACATGCTCTCATGGCAAGTACCTCGAATCCCAAAGATCTCCTCATAGAATCTGGAGCTTCAAATCACATGATGGAAAGCAGAGACTCCTTCTCATCCCTGGACACCAACAAAATCATTCCCATCCACATGGGAGATGATTCTACCATCATTTCAAAAGGAAAATGTTCAGTAAATCTTGAACATGGCAGTTTTTTTGATGTTCTGTACGTTTCCTCCTTGGCCTCCAATGTTCTGAGTGTTTATCAAATGAATCATACTAGAGTTCCCAAGAGAGTAACCTTCAGCCCCAATGATGTAGAAATTACTGAAATTGCATTCGGGAAACTTGTTGCAACAGGGTTAGCAAACCATCATGCTAAGGCCTATGAGTTTTCTCATTTTGTGGCGGATGCAAATCCCACCGCTCATATGACTCATGGAAATGAGGTCAGTAGACTATGGCATGAGAGATTTGGTCATTTAAACTTCATGTACTTGGAACAACTTCAGAAAAATTGCATGGTTGAAGGCCTCCTAGCCTTCAAAGCTACCAAAGGAGTTTGCAAAGGCTGTATTATGGGCAAACACCCTCAGCACAAGTTTGATCGAGGAAAGGAAATCCGTGCATCAAGTATCTTGGGTCTGATTCATTCTGATATCAGTGGACCTATGCCAACCACATCCATGAACGGATATCGATATGTACTTACCTTCATAGATGATTTTTTTAGATACACTTGGGTTTTCTTCATCAAGAAAAAATCTGAAGTTTTGGAGAAATTTATTGAGTTGAAAGCACTAGTTGAGAATGCCTCTGGGAGAAAGATTAAATATATGAGATTTGATAATGGAGGGGAATACATCAGTTCTGAATTGCTACAAATATTTTCATATAGTGGGATTCAAATCCAGCATTCCATTCCCTACACACCTTAGCAAAATGGTGTAGGGGAAAGGAAAAACCGCTCTCTCAAGGAGATGACTACATGCATGCCGGAAGCAAAAGGGTTGGATGAAAATTTATGGGATGAGGCCATGAATGTTTTTTCTCACATTTAGAATAGAGTACCTCACTCCTCCATGAAAGGAAAGACTCATTTCAAATCTTATTGTGGACACAAGCCGGATGTGTCAAATTTTAGGGTCTTTGGGTCCGCTGCATGGGCCCGAATTTCGCATGACAAGAGGAAGGATTTTCAACTACAAATTGTTGAATGTTTGTTGATTGGATATATAGAATAATACAAGGGATTCAAGCTGCTAAATATCAGAACCAAACAAATTTTAATTGAAATAAGAGTCCAATTTGAAGAGCTCCAAGAGGTAGAACTAGTCAAGGAGAAAACTATTGAAATTCCCTCCTGTTCTGCTGATCATTTGGATGATAAAATTGGGAGTGATGGATCTGATATTGCTGATATGATGTCTGATATCAGTGATAAACATATATCAGGTTCAGAATTATATTTTTAAATGCAAACGTATCTCCCAACTTGAGCCAAGAAAACACTCTCTTCCGCTGGGGAAAACATTGGAAATCTTGCTGATCCAAGAAGATCCCGGTCTGATTTTCAAAGAGCAGGTATTGCTCTCTCTTGTCATGATTCATTGATATATGAAACATATTATTTAATAATTGGGTCAGATCCTAATTCCTACTACCATGCTTGGAAATATCCGAGATGGCAAGCTGCTATGGACGAAGAATTTAATTCTCTTCAAAAAATGCTACTTGGGAGCTAGTTTCTCTTCCACCTGGGAGGAAATTATTTCAATGCAAGTGGGTGTTTCAGAAAAATGTTGATGCTGATGGAACAACCTGAAAATATAAGGCAATACTGGTTGCAAAAGGGTTCTCCCAGGTCCAATGAGTGGACTATCATGAGACCTTTGCAGCGGTGGCAAAGATGGACTCCATTAGCCTAGTTTTGGCCATTGTGGCATCCAAGCACTGGGAGGTGCATCATATGGATGTCAAGAGTGCCTTTCTACATGGATACCTTCATGAGGAGATATACATGGATCATCTTGAGGGGTACACATCAGATCCTTCTTTGGTTTGCAAATTGCAGAAATCATTATATGGGTTGAAACAGGCCCCAAGATCATGGTATGCCAAGATGGATGCCTTTCTGCTTTCACAAAACTTCCAAAGATGAAAATATGATATGAATGTATATTTGAAGAAGTATTCTAGTAATATTCTTATCATAGTATTATATGTTTATGATATTTTAATAACAAAAGCACACTTGCTTCGATTTCTTTCATAAAAACTGCTCTTCATGATGCATTTGAAATGAGCGATTTGGGGCTCCTGAAACAATTTCTAGGGCTTGAAATATCCCAAGAATTTGATGGGATAATGGTAACTCAGTATAATTACATTTTAGACATGTTAATTAAGTTTAACATGGATGAATGCAAGGCTTCCCCATTTCCTTTCCTCTCAGGGATCAGCCTTGAAGAGGGAAAATCCACTCCACCCATGGATTGCACTATTTACAACCAGCTGATTGGTAACTTGCTTTACTTGACACATTCACAGCTTGATATTTGTTATGCCATGAATGTTGTATCAAGATACATGTAGTAGCCTCATGAGATCCATTGGAAGGAAGCCAAGAGGATCCTTCAGTACATTCAGGGTACAAGATCCTACGACATTCACTATGCTGCAGATTCTGAGCTAGAGTTGGTTGGTTATACAGATTCAAATTGGGCAGGGGATTCCATAGATCAGAATTCCACTTCTGGGTATGTCTTTATGTTTGGTGGTGTCTCCATTTTCTGGTCTAGCAAAAACCATGTTGCCATTGCATTGTCTTTAGCAGAGGTCGAGTACACGGGAGCAGTGAATGCTTGCATCCAAGATGTTTGGTTGCAAGGCATTCTTCCAGAGTTTGAGATTGGCAGTACTTTGTCCACAGTCCTATTTTGTGACAACCAAAGTTCCATAAAAATATCCACAGATCCAATTACCAGGAAGAGTACCAAACATGTTGAGATACACATGCACTACATCAGGGAGTTTGTGCATGACAGGATCATTGTTCTGCAATACTGCCCTACATATGAGCAGATTGTAGATATCTTCACCAAGAGATTTACTGAGAAAAATTTCACTTACCTCTGTTCACTAATGGGGGTGATTTCATCAGGGTGATAAAATTACTTCTTTAGTGTTCAGCTTTGGGGGGGGGGTCCCACTGGGTTTTCCCTCTTTCCTCACTTAGCATTTTATTTTGAGCATTGTTAGAGTTACATTTTTTGTACAGGGTGACCTATGGCGTTTTTTGCCGGGGCCCTAAAATTTTATGCATTTTATTCTCACTCCTCTTGAGTATAGCTTAAGGGGGGTTGTTGGAGTCATTTACCCAACATACACACTTATTTGGTCAATTTTGGCCTAATTAATCACTATCCTAAATTAATTGACTCGAATTAGCATCATATGAGCACACCCACACCTTCCTTCAATCAAGGAGGTTAAGTGGGCTTCCTCCTTCAATCAGGGAGGTTAACTGGGCTTCCTCCTTCAATTAGGGAGCAATTCTGGGGTGATCTGAGTGTCATAAGTGCACTAAATAGCTAATTGATTGTTGTTTCACCTAACAATAAATTACGATGAGTTGTAAAGTCTCCTCCATCATCTCATTGCTATTTTGGGCTGATTGGGATGAACTAGAGTGAGTTAATGCGCCTCCAACAACTTCTGATGACTAGTATCACTTCAGTTAACTTCATCGAGGCTAATTGGAGTTAGTGATGCGCTACTACCTACTGATTGACATGCAGTGACATGTGTTTGAGATACTTTCAGTTATACTCAGTCATCTATTCCACTCCAAGTCAGTTAGGACTTAGTTAAAGTCAATCATGGCTAGATTAGTGGTTAACTAAGTGTATCTAGTGTTGCTGACATTCAGTTAAGGTACACCCATCCATGCAATTCAAATTACCTCTAGTGAATTTGAGTTGTCTCCATTCATGCAAGTTCTGCATGACATTGTATTATTGATTTTATTGTTTATACAGAGCCGCAACCTCCTATTGCAGTACCGTTATGTCATTTCATGCCTAAATTGTCTTGAATCTCTTGTAAATCAGTGCTTTGTCTCAAGATTGTTGTCTCTAAATTTAATACAATCCACATCAAAGAAAGATCGACGCTCAGGGTTGATTCCACAAGGAATCAATGGTGCAATAAAATAAAAGTTTATCTAGCGAAGTTTTGGGATTTTCGCAACTCGCAATCCGCATTGCGGAATGCAGAAAGTAAAAGATTAATTTAACGGAACTTGGAGTTTCCTCAACCCATAATCCACATCAAAGAAAGATCGACGATCATGATTGATTTTGCAAGGAATCAATGCTATGGAAAGTAAAATTTTATTTAACGGAGTTTTGGGATTTCTGCAACCCGCAATCTGCATTGCGGAATGCGGAAAGTAAAAGATTAATTTAATGAAACTTGGAGTTTCCGCAACCCGTGATCTACATCAAAGCAAGATCGACGACCAGGGTTGATTCTGCAAGGAATCAATGGTGCAGAAAGTAAAAGTTTACTTAATGAAGTTTTGGGATTTCTGCAACCTAAATACAAAAAGTAAAAGATTAATTTAAGGGAACTTGGAGTTTCTACAACCCACAATCTGCATCAAAGAAAGATCGATGGTTAGGGTTGATTCCACAAGGAATTAACAGTGCGAAAAGTAAAAGTTTATTTAGAGGAAATTTGGAGTTACCGTAACCCGCAACCCACAATCCTCATTGCAGAATCTGGAATGTTGAAAGTAAAAGATTGATGTAATGGAAATTTAGAGTTTCTACAACCTGTAACCTGCAATCCGCATTGCGGAATGCGGAATGAGAAAAATAAAAGATTAATTTCACGTAACTTTGAGTTTTCTACAGCACGCAATTCGCATCAAATCAAGGTTGACGGTCAGGGTTGATTTTGCAAGGAATCAATGGTGCGAAAAGTAAAATAATAATTTAATGGAATTTTGAAGTTTCCGCAACCCACGACCCCCAATCTGCATTGTGGAATGGGAAATGTGGAAATTAAAATATTAGTTGACGAAATTTTGGGATTTCCGCAACCCGCAATCCACATTGCGGAATACAGAATGCAGAAACGGAACTGCGAAATGTTTCTTGCGGGAGAACAATAAACTTAGCATTTTGTGGTTTAAACAATGAAGTGTTTGGAAAACTAACTTTGGGAAATGGTTCTATGGTTAAGGAATTGATGATCAATTTATCTGGCCATGTTTATGCTTTTTGGTTGTTAATACTCTATAACAGTTAAGGATTTCTTTAGTATGTCTGAAGATATATGAATATAATTTTTTTTTTATGAATTTTGAGGTATGTTACATGTGGTATCAGAGCATGGTTTCAACACTAGGCCTGAATAGGCTCAACACACTACTTCTGTAGAAAACAACAAACTAACTCATGTTTATTTTGTCTTGAAAATTCACTTACACACAAAAAAGAGAAGTACAAATATATTTTGTAGGAAATATGGTAGATGTAGGAATGTATGTAGAAGAGGAACGTCGCTCGGAACAACCTTTAAATAATGAAGAGGGTAACCTAAGGGATGGAGAGTTCTGGGTAGATCTAAATGAAATTCAGGACAACAAATATGAATTAAAAAGGATTGTGGATGAACTAATATCTGAATTAAGAAAGGTTAAGGAAGATAACGAGTGATTTCAGAAGGCTCAAGAAGAACTAAACACTATCTTGTAGCAAAAATCTATAATGAAGAAAAAGATAAAAATAACAATTTTGAATAGGACCTACCTAAAACTTCCCCATACAATAAACGTAAGGGTAGGAAGCTGGAATTTTCTATCCATAATCCTAACACTTCAAGTGAAGAGCCAGTTAAACATAACAGGAAATCTCAAGAGTTAAGCGAAAATAGTGATGAAAATAAAAAGAAGAAAAAGTACATACCCTATGAGGAAATATTTGTGGAGTTCAATAAATTTAAACCACCCATGTTTAATGGGGAAATCGAGAAGGGAGAGGAGGCAGAGGCCTGGTTGTCCGGAATGAAAACGTACTTCCAAATATATAATTACTCAGATGAGTTGAAAGCAAAAATGGCCATTTATAATATGACTACAAAGGAAGATATATGGTGGCAAGACATAAAGAAAGTTAAGGGTATAAAAGAAAGCTATGTAACCTCGAAAACGTTTAAGAAACTATTTACAAGAAAATATTTATCTGAACAATATTATGAAGAAAAAGCCAAGGAGTTTTATGAACTAAGGTTAGGGGTCATGACAATGAAAGAAATCTGTAGTAAATTCTTAAGCTTACTTCACTATGTACCCTACATAATTAATGATAAGCCCAATATACAATGATTGCTTAGTTGTTTCCCCCTCATGTTTAAAGAACGGATTGAATATGGAAATCCAAAGACATTAGAGGAAGTGATGAGGAAGGAAAACTTTTGGTATGACCAAAATAAGAATAATAGAGAAAGTATACCATCTTAGAAAAATCAAAGGCCAAATAATTTTGATTCTAAAAGAAAACAAAATAAGTTCTATAAAAACACATGAAATAATTATAGAGGGATCAGGGTAATAATTACAAAGGTTTTAAACCTCAAGATTCTACAATACCCTATTCTATTCCTAATAAAAACCCAACATGAAAAGAACCCTTAAAATGTGGGGAGTGTGGAGAGAAACAATACCTTAAAGACTGTTCGGTGAGGAAACATAGTTTTAATGTCCATTCTATGCAAGAAACAGTTACAGTTGGGGATATGGCCAGAAGCATGCACAGAATCTGCGCTGCACTGGAAAATCAGTAAGAAAACCACCAGACTTCTATGGTCGAAATCGAAGGTATGATAAACAATCAACCTATCTCTATCTTAATTGATCCAGGCACAATCCTGAGTTACATTGGACCTAGAATCGTTGATTTATGGAATTTAGTACCTGAAAATTTTGATAAGTCTTGGCTAGTACAATTAGCCACGGGTACAAAATGAAAGGTTACTAGTATTGTTAGAAATTGTAAGATAATGTTGAATGATTTCCTTACACATGTGAATGTAAATATATTTCCTTTAGGATCTTATGATCTGTTAATAGGAATGGATTGGATTGAAGAGCATAAAGTTTTGCTAAACAATTTTGATAAAACATTTACATGTATTGATAATAATCTAAATAATATAAAAGTGAAAGGAATTCCTAGGAAGGTAACCATCATAGAAATCTCTGCTCTGCAAATGAAGAGATCAGTAAGAAAAGTATGTAAGGTATTCACAGTCTATATAATGAATGATAAGGAAAACAATATGAAACCTAAACTGGAAGACCTACCTGATTTAAAGGATTTCAAAGATATATTTCCAAAAGAATCCCCTGGACTCCCTTCAAAAAGGGATATAGACTTCACAATCGATCTGATACCTAGAGCGGTACCAGCATCGAAATCTCCATACCGAATGAACATAATCGAACCGAGAACTAAAATCACAATTAGAAGAACTAATCGATAAAAAGTACATTCGACCAATTGTGTCTCCCAGGGGAGCATCGATCTTGTTTGTGAAAAAGAAAGACAGTACACTATTATTATGTATAGATTATATGCAACTAAATAAAATGACTATTAAAAACCGATAAAACCACTTCCTTGGATAGATGATATATTCGATCAGCTTCATGGAGCAACTATCTTTTTGAAGATAGATTTAAGGTTGGGTTATCATTAAGTGCAAATAAAAGATGAAGATATTTTTAAAACAACCTTTAGGACTCGTTACGGTCACTATGAATTTGTCATAATGCCCTTTGGGTTGAAAAACACACCTGATGCTTTCATGTGTTTAATGAACATCATATTAAGTAACTATCTAGATAAATTTATGGTTGTCTTCATTGACGACATATTAATCTTGTAACACCCTAGTTTTGACCCCATTTTCATTTAATAAAATGATGTAAATAATCATGGTGTGGAGCTAGGAAAAAGCCCCACCATTTATTTAGTGTTATGCTTCGGCAATTAAGGTTGGGCCGGTGATATTTTATGCCAGCTAAACATTAAAAGTTGGGTAGTATGTTAAAATTTCAATATTAATTAAAAACCTACAGCCAGCTATGTCAACGCAACTAAATGCGATGGGGGCATGATTTTCCTAAGGATAAAGGAGTGGGGAATTGGAAGAGCGGGGAAAAAATTTGAAATGGGCAGAGCACCATTTTTTGGAAAAACATTCTTTTTTAATTTTACTTGAGCAATAAAACACAAAAATGTTTTCCTTTCCCTCACGCATGGATGTTTCATCTTTCCCTCACGATTTTGACTAGGGGTAACATTTTTTGGATCCCAATCTTTATTCACACAGGAAGCAAAATCACTCGGTGTCTGAACCCTGGGGAATTCTCTCCAGTTCTATGATTTTGTTTTCCCTTCATGATTTTTCTTCTGTTCAACAATCTATTTTCTTTCACGATTTTGGTTTTGCTATTAAGCATTGTTCTCTTTCATGTTCTTCTCCATTCTGCCAGTTGTTTTCTTGAACATGAATTCCCTAAATCCGATTTGGTGTTTTTGATTGAATTGACCAACAACGTTTTCATTTTTGATATTTTGCAGCAGTTGGTCTGGCATCGACAATGCTAAGAGATTTGTAAATTACTGGGTGCATGTGTAATCCTTGGCCTTTTCCATGTTTGGTTGATTCCATACTGAGATTGATGTGTGTGCATCCTCGTGTGGCATCTGAAATGATAAACCCATATGTTGGCTTGGTTGTGTCGCATGTGTTTTTGGCTAAGTGTAACCCACTACCCGGGTGAGTTTGATAAACCCAACAATGTTGGCTTGACTGAGTCTTAGTGTAGCCTTGGCTATGGGGATAATATGTTATTTCTCCTTATTCCTTGGGGAAATCGTGCCCAGCTCAGGGGAGGCAGTGTTTCTAAGATATTAAAGAGCACATTGGCCTATGGTTGGGTGGAACGTTGTAGTGACATAGCTGGTTGTAGGACAAGCTTATTTCAAAGATAAGTAATCCCTTATATTTTATTTTCACGAGCGTATATTTTTATGAATGTATATGAACATGTTAAATACTTGAATAGAATGTATTGGATTAATGTATTTGCTTTCGCTATATATTGCATTATGCATCTGCTTATACTTATGAATGTTTTATTTCAAGGCAATCATTTTTTTTATATTATGTTCATGGGGCTTAGACTGCCCGGGTTGATATATGTTGTCGCTTCCTCTCCGCTGAGTAATGGTTGGGGACGTGACAAATCTACTCTAAGAATGAACGAGAACATGAAGAACATCTGAAAATATTTTTGCAAGTATTAAGAGAACAACAACTTTATGCAAATTTCAGTAAGTGTGACTTTTTCAAAGAGAAGATTTAGTACCTCAGACACGTAGTTTCCAAGGATGGAATCTCATTCGACCCAGATAAGGTAAAGGCCATGGAATGACAAATTCCTAAAAATGTATCTGACATCAGATAATTTATGGAATTACTGGATACTACAGGAAGTTCATAGAAGGATTTTCTAAGATTTCCTACCCCATAACTTCCTTACAAAAGAAAGGAAAAAAGTTTGAGTGGACTAAAAAGTGTGAGGAAAGTTTTAACAAATTAAAACACTTATTAAACACCTCCCCAATCTTAAAAATTCCGGATCTATTCAAGGATTTCACCGTATGCAGCGATCTTGCAATGAAGGCTTAGGTGGAGTTTTACTACAAGACAATTATGTTGTAGCTTATTAATCCATAAAACTAAAAGATCATGAGAAAAATTATGCAACACATGATTTAGAGCTTGCTGATATAATTCATGCCTTAAAAATGTGACGACATTACTTAATTGGGAGAAATTTTTTACTTAGGTCATACAACATAAGACTTAAATAATTATTTGATCAACAAAATTTGAACGCAAGACAAGCCAGATGGCTGTCCTTTCTAAGCGAGTATCAATTCGAAATAAAAAATATAAAGGGAAAGGAAAATAAAGTAGCAGATGCTTTAAGTCGTCACTCAAATTTACTGTGTGCAAGGATCAGCTATGAATCTTATCTAGAAGATCATATTTTAAGTACTGGAAATTATGATGGGGAATATCAAAGTTTAAAAATAAAAGACTACTAAAAATGAACAAGAACAAGTAAAAACAGACTTTATCCTTAACCAACAAGGACTATTGTTGTATAGAGACAGGCTATATATGCCGAACATAGGAGACATTAAACTGATAGTCATGGATTCACTACATAAAAGATCATACTCGGGGCATCTGAGATATCATAAAATGATTACCATGATAAAAAAGACTTCTTTTGGCCAAGCATGAAAAAGGAATTGGCTTAATACTTAGCTCGTTACCTTGAATGTCAGCAAGTTAAAGCAGAGCATCAACATCCCACAGGATTTTTGCAGCCACTACCCATTCCAGAATGGAAGTGGGAGACCATAAATATGGATTTCATAACCGGATTGCCCAAGAATTTCAGACAACATGACACATCATGGTTGTGGTTGACAAATTAAGCAAAGCGGCTCATTTTATACCTGTCAAATATACATTTTGGTTGACAAATTAAGCAAAGCAAATCATTGTATGCATCTTCATGAAAAAAATATTCAGGTTACATGGTGTACCAAAAGTAATAGTCTCGGATAGAGACGTGAAGTTTACAGGTTACTTCTAGAAAGCTTTGTTTAAAGGCTTGGGTACCCAGTTAAACTTTAGTACTGCATATCATCCACAAACGAATGGGTTGACAGAAAGGGTAAACCAGGTTCTAGAAGACATGCTAAGAATGTAGGTTATGGACAAACCAGGTAAGTGGGAAGACTACCTACACTTAGTTGAATTTTCTTCTAACAATAATTTCCAAGTTTCTGCAGGTATGAGTCCATTTGAAATTTTATATGGGCATAAGTGTAATACTCCTATCTCATGGAGCATCCCCATGGATGGCCCTAATGTTAGGATCTGATTTATTAGAAGATATGGAACTAACCATGAAACATGTACAACAAAACTTGAAGGCTTCCCAAGACAGGGAGAAAAGTTATGCTCACTTAAAAGGAACTCCTACAGAGTTCCAGGTGGGTGATCATGTATACATAAAGGTAAATCCCAAGAAAAGTACCTTGATATTGGGAAAGTATATGAAATTGGAACTTAGGTATTTTGGGCCATTTGAAATTCTAGCTAAAGTAGGGTCAGTCGCATACTAGTTATCCCTACCCCCCAATATTAAAGTACATAATGTGTTTCACATTTCTATATTGAAAATATATGTTCATGATGTTTCCAATGTGATTAATTGGAATGTAATCCAAGTCGAACCCGAGGGAGAGTTCTAAGTGGGACCAAAGTGCATTCTCGACAGGAGAGAACTTTTACTCTAGAACTATACCATTGGACAAGTAAAGGTGCAATGGAAGCACCTTAGTCTGGAAGAAGCTACTTGGGAGTTGGAAAGTAATATGCATGAGGCATATCCATACTTATTCCAAGAGGATGACATGGAGGAATACAAGAAAAATTTATAACACCAAGGATGGCGTTATCTTTTAAGGGGAGGTGTATGTAATGCCCCCTAAATTAATAATTTTTATTAATTATGCTAGAAAATACATTGATTATTATTTTATTCTTTGACATGAAAGTCAAGAATAAAACATGTTGTAATCAAAATTCCTTATTTAATAAAATATGCTGAAGGGGAAGAAAAGTGGATATAGCTGTTGAAGAGTGTTCCCTGACCCATAAGAGGAAAATGACAAGTGGAAAAGACCACTAAGTGAGAACTTGAGATGCAGGAGGCATTATCCCAAAAAATCAGGTCCACATTCCTAGTTGAGTTGCTAAAGAGCAGGAGGCTCATAAATTACCAAGTCCTAGGAAAAATACAATTTAATAGTATGTCCATGAGCAGCAGGAGGCTAGCATTAGACGAGGATTAACATCTATAGTATGAAAGAGATGGCGAATTGAGATATTTTGTCCTTGTTCTGGGAGTTGGTTGGGAGGAACAACTTCTCCACTTTTGTTTTCCCAGCATTGGTGCCAGGTTCCTACTCTTCTTTTTCTTATGAATAATTCTAGTTACAGTAGTATATACATGTGAGATGTTTAATTACAGTTATATCTTTAGGAAATATGGTTATGCATTTATGTAGATCAAATATCCTTATTTCTCTGAAGTATATTAGATATGTACAATGTTATTATTGTAGTAATCAATAATCCTTTCTGAGCATAATTCTGTAGAACTGGTTGTCATTGATTTGGATATAGTTTCGAATCCAATACTTGAAGAATTTATAATTTATGATTCTGTATATAATGGATTGAATCCTCTGATTTAAAATGTACCGTGTATTCCTACATTTAACTATGTATTGTCTGTTTGTATCGATTCTGCTCAAACTAATTATTCTTTTTGGAATGTTGATTGAATCTATAATGTTTGTTATAGCGTAGATCTGTATTATGCCTATGTCGTAAATGAAACTTATTTTTACACAGAGAAAACCTTAAAATTTGTTGTCTGAATCCCTAATCAACTTAGCACAGTTAGGTTCTTGACTGTTAAAATTATGTACAAGGAATATGGAATCAAAGAAGGGTTAAGCTTCAAGTTAATCTCTAAATCTAATTAACTTACAGTAAAGAAAACCCTTTTTAAACCAAAAACACTTAGATCTGAAAAGGAAATCGAATAAATGATCAAGATCTAGTCCGCAATGATATCGACGGTTCACAGAAGTTGCGGGAGACAGATTTGCGGAAGTTCAGTTTCGAAAAGTTGAAAGGAAACCTTATTTCCGCAATCCGCAAGGTTATTGGTTGATCCGCATGAGAAATCAGATCAATGGTCAAGATTGTATCCGCAAAGAAGATCAACACTTGATAATAGCCACGGAGGTTTCATTGGGGAATCCACAAGAAACAGATCAACAGTCGAGCTTGCATCCACAAAGAATCAGATCAACGGTCAGGATTGAAGCCGTAAAAGAGATCAACGGTTTGTAGAAGTTACAGGAGTTTCTGCAACCCCCAATCCGCATCAAAGCAAGATCGACAGTCAGGATTGATTCCAAAATGAATCAATGGTGCAGGAAGTAAAAGTTTATTTAACAGAGTTTTTGGATTTCTGTAACCCACAATCCGCATGATGGAATGCAAAATGTGGAAAGTAAAAGATTAATTTAACGGAACTTGGATTTTCTGCAACCCGCACTCCGCATCAAAGCAAGACCGATGGTGAGGTTTGATTCCACAAGGAATCAACGGTGCGGAAAGTAAAAGTTTATTTAATAAACTTTTGAGACTTTCACAACCCGCAATCCACATTGCGGAATGTAGAATGCAGAAAGTCAAAGATTAATTTAACAGAACTTGGAGTTTCTGCAACCTGCGATTTGCATCAAAGAAAGATTGATGGTTAGGGTTGATTACACAAGGAATAAATGGTGCAGAAAGTAAATATTTATTTAACAGAGTTTTGGGATTTCCGCAACCCACAATCTAAATTGTGGAATGTGGAATGTGGAAAGTAAAATATTAATTTAACGCAACTTGGAGTTTTCACAACCCGCAATGCACATCAAGGCCAGATCGATGGCCAGGGTTGATTTTGCAAGGAATAAATGATGCAGAAAGTATAAGTTTATTTAATAGAAATTTGGAGTTTCCGCAAACCGCAACCCACAATCTGCAACCTGCAATCTGCATTGCAGAATGTGGGAAGTAAAAGATTAATCTAACGAAAATTTGGAGTTTCCGCAACCCGCAATCTACATTGCGGAATGCAGAATGCTGAAAGTAAAAGATTAATTTCATGGATCTTGGAGTTTTCCACAACCAGCAATTCACATCAAATCAAGATTGACAGTCAGGGTTGATTCCGCAAGGAATCAACGGTGCAGAAAGTAAAAGAATAATTTAATGAAATTTTGAAGTTTCTGCAACCCGCAACCTGTAATCCGCATTGTGGAATGCGGAATGCCGAAAGTAAAATATTAGTCGACGGAATTTTGGAATTTACGCAACCCACAATCTGCATTGCGGAATGTTTCTTGCGGGAGAATAGTAAACTTAGCATTTTTGGGTTTAAACAGTGAAGTGTTTGGAAAACTAACTTTGGGAAATGGTTCTATGGTTAAGGAATTGATGATCAATTTATGTGGCCATGGTTACGCTTTTTTATTGTTAATACTCTATAACAATTAAGTCTTTCCTTAGTATGTCTGAAGATATATGAATATAATTTTTTTTTTTTATTCATGAATTTTGAGGTATGTTACATTCTCCCATTTAGGTTTCCCAGGTGAAAAATACTTGTGTTATTGTTTTGTGCTTTTTCTATCTTCTAGTGATCCTATTGATGAATACAATAAAAATATACGACTATAATATTAAGAAAATCTAAAATGGTTTCATAGCAGTACTAGAAGAAGCCATTGCCATAACCTTGTCATAAACTTGTAGAAACTGGGGTTTCATCTTTCAAGGCCTTTACTCAAATTTTTGGTAGAAAAAGAGCCTTGAGAATTTCTCTCTAAGAAGGGTGCATCTTTTGGTGAAGGAAAAATTCAATTCTGATAATTTCCAAATTTTGAACCAATTCTGCAGCTGCAACATAAATTAGGGTTTCAGTTTTTTACCTACTCCCTCCACAGTTTTGGCTCGACTCTACCTCTTCTCAACTTGCCTCTCTAGGGTGCATTTATCTATGGAGTCAATTTTCCAAAACTCCAACCTTCAGTTTTGACCTAGTCTCTACTAGGGTTTCAGATCCAGATCTGTAGTCAAGATGATCAATATGAAGGTTGAAGATCGTCTGGAACGAGATTCCAACTTCATCCCCTAGAAGTCTAGGGTTCTTCTTCTACTAGAAGAAAATGACCTATTATAGGTTGTAAATTAAAAATTCCCAAAACTAGAAGCCGAAGAAGACAAACCTCGTTGGAGGAAGAATGATGCCAAAGCAAGAAGGATTTTGGTAGATTCAGTTAGAGACCACTTGGTTCCTTAGATATCAGAAAAGACGACAATGATGAGGATGTTCAAAACCGTAAAGAATATATTTGAACACAATAGCATCAATGTGACTCTCACATTGAGGAATCAACCATCGAATATGAATATGACAAAGTATGAGAATATTGCCTCATATTTCATGAGGATTCTCGAGCTCCGAGACAAGCTAAAGTCTAGTGGAGACAATCTTGAAGAAAAGGATCTCATTATGACCACCTTAAATTCTCTCCCACCATATTGAGAGTATTTCATCCAAACTATAAGTGGTCGAACCAAGTTGCCAAAATTTGATAAGCTATGGGCTAAATGCACTCAGGAAGAAACATGAATCACAGCACACCAAAGACTTCATGGCACTCAACCTGAGGAAACTCAAGCATTCATATCTCATTCCAAGAAAGGAAAGGGAAGGGGAAGGAAACCATACATTCACAAGCATCAAGATAAGATATCAAGTCCTCCTCCAGATCAGAAGAAATAAGAGAATAAGGATTTATCTCATATACAGTGCTATAGGTGCAAGAAATACGGTCATTATGCCAGTAGCTATCAAAGTTCAATCAAAAGGAAGAATGAAGCTTCGTCTATTGATGTAGAAGAAGACCCTCCTCACAAGGAGCCAAGGAAGGATGATCATTCAGAGTTATTCTTCTAAGAAATGATATGAATATCTAGACTGTGATGATCGTCAAACAAGCACATGAAGATCAATAGACTCTAACAATGGGATCCCACCCACAAAACTACAAAAGATAAGTATTTAATTTTACATTCTCTAAGTAGATTAGATCTGGTTGTTTTTTAAATACACAGATCTACATTTCTAAATTTACGTAGTTAAATAGCATTTCATGCTACACAACCCATCTAGGATGACGAATCCTCTATAACATACTGGAGTAGTATGCACTCTTATTAGTACACTATAATGGAAACCATAAGCATATGGATAATGGACTTACATGTGTTGTGTCGAAGTTTGACTAAAAGGTTTCCTACATTGTTTTGTTAATACATTGATTATGAAATATCGCTAACCATCTGAAGGGAGTTGAATTGTAGGGAATTCCATGATCTACAAGGATAAGTGATCCCATTGATACACAGATGGAACGAAAGGAGAAAGCCTCTAGAAGCATGTATTATGACTCTAAGACCTAGAATAATATCATGCAAAGATTTGGTGATCAGAAGTGGAAATCTTCTACGAATGTCAATCCATCTACTGCTTCAACAAGATTTACTCAACCGAGTTATGAGAGATAGAGGTAGTTATCCCTAATAGACAAGGATTCTAGTCTATTACATATGATAGAAGCTTGATGACAATGCTGTCGTGACTCAAACAAGAAAATTGAAGGATCCTTGATGAATTTGGTCGTCACCAGGATGGATAATTACTTTCCAGACTACATTCACATGCCCAAGTTAGAACCTTCAGGAAAGAAGGAAATATTCATGGGATATCACAAGTCTTCAAAGGATTACCAAATATACATCTCAAGATTGATTCAAATCGAAGTCAGGAAGGATGAAAACTTTGAAGAAGAAATTTCTATTCGAAAAGGAATAGGATAAGATATGGAGATCGATGACAATGAAGAGATGAGATCATCTCTCCCTCCAAACATTAAGAGGGAGTTTGAAGAAATGAATAAAATGATCAGTCCCATTGATCCATTTGAGCCATATTATGATCCCAAATATATGGGAGTAAGTCGGAAAAGACCTAGATGGGCATGACAGATTTTGCAGAAAATTTGCATGGAGCTAATGGGATCATTGAATAATACAAGGCAAGATTGTTGCCAGAGGGTTCTCTTAGAAAGAGGGAGTCGATTACGATGAGACATTTTCTCCTATAGCTTGACACACTTCCATCAGATCACTTGTTGCTATTACTTCAACTATGGGATGGAATTTGTATTAGATGGATATCAAGACAACCTTTCTCAATGACATTTTGATACATTACTTCTTGTAATTAGAAGTATGATCAAGGTAGAAGAAGATTTTCCTAAGTCAAGGAAAATACACCATGAATATGCTGAAGAGATTCAGAATGTTGGACTGGAAGCACATAGATACTCCGATGGATATGAATTTGAAGAAGCTGAGAGATTCTGCTTCATATTCAAATTTGATCTATCCCGCTATGTATCGCTAGTTGATTGGGTCCTTGATGTATCTAACGAACACCAACCCAGATAATTGTTTTTTTGTGAATGCTCTTAGTAAGTTCATGTGCGAACTGAGGAAGATTCACTAGATTGTTGCAAAATATGTGCTCAGATACATACATGGCACTGTGGGATATGGTATATGATATGATTCAGAATGTGACTTGAAATTGCAAGGGTTTATACACTCTTACTGGGCCGGATGCACTACATATAGGAAGAGAACTTCAGGATATTGTTTCAGTCTGGGTTTTACATTAATTTCCTGGTGCAGTAGGAAGAACAAATCAATAGCTCTCAGTATTGTAGAGGCTGAGTATATGGCTTCTATTTCAATAGCCCAAGAAGGATTTTGGCTTTGTAAACTTCTTGCAGGATTGTTTGGACAGATTCTAGAGAAAACCGTGATTCACTGTGATAACTAGAGTTGTGTGTAGATGTCGGTGAATCTTGTATTTCATGACAAGTCGAATCACATAGAGATTCAATGTCACTTCATACATGATATGGTGCAGAAAGGTGTAGTCTAGCTATAGTATATTCCGACAGATGACCAGTCTACAGATGATCTCACCAAGCCTCTTCCCATGGTGAAATTTGATTAATTTTGTGGAATACTTGGAGTAGAAGAGAATGTATCCCTCCTTGAGAGGGAGAGATGAATGAGAGACACTTACCGTATATTTTCCTATGTACCTCTGCTTATCCAAGTTCTCAACTAGGTATGGAAGAAATCCCATCGACATATGATACTGACAGGTAGTAGATGGTCAGCTTCACATAGGTTCCTCTGCTTGTCCAAATGCTCAGCCAGGTATGGGAGAAATCCCATCAGAAGATGAGTTGTACAGGTAGAAGATGGTCGTGTGGTTGCACAGGTATCTCTACTCGTTTAGGTTCTCATCTGGTCATGGGAGTACCCCATCGACAGATGAGACAAACATGTAGTATATGGTCATGCACATTTACTCATTCATGTTCTCTGCTAGGTATGGGAGTACCCCATCGGAAGATGAGCTGAACAAGTAGTAGATGGTAATATACATTTTCTTATCCATGATTCTCTATCCAGGTATGGAAGTTTCCCATCGACAATAGAGACAAACATGTAGAAAAATATTTTCTCTTAGACATCCTAATAGAACAAATTCATAAATACAACCTTTAGTATGTTTAGAGATGATAGAGACAATATAGATGTATAGATGAAACCCATATGATAGAGATGTTGATGAAGACTAAAGAATACCTTCCTTGTTGAGAGGGAGTGTTAGAGTTTGTGCAACTTCAGAAGCTATTCTTATTGTACTTGTATTGTCTTCCTTCGGGAGTTGAACTTGTTGTAATTATTCATACAAACCATAGAAAGAACAATGTAAACATTGGGGTGAAAATCTAGAAAGAAAATAAATAAAATAAAATTATAAAATATAAAATTATATTGCTCCCCCAAGTGAAGTCAACCCCAGTAAAATTCTTAATGGAAAAACATTATAAATAGGAGGTGACCTCCTCATTATTTCATATAGAAGCAACACAACAGCTCAGAGAAGTTCATATATACTGCAGAAGAAGACTGTTTTCAGGGTTTCTATCTTTGAAAATATTTTCCATATTTTTCTCTTTCTTCTTCATTGTACTTTGATCTCTGAATTATTATCTCTAGATGAAGGTTGTTGGGTTTCCTCCCATTTGGGTTTCCCAGGTGAAAAATACTTGTGCTATTTTTCTATACTTTGTCTATCTTCTAGTGATCCAATTGACGAATGCAATCAACATATACTGCTATAATCTTAAGAAAATATAACAAGCTTTCATCCCATGAATTGTTCAAATCATATTAGGATTGGTATGAAGTTTGGAAAAAAGGAAAATTGGCACAAATATTTAATTCAATTCACAATTAGATCTACAGTGTAATGATGAACCATCCATATTTACAACAAAATTACAATATTTTACTATGCTAGTTTTTATTTTATTATTTTATGAGAAAACATGGAAAATTTTAATAACTTTTTATTTTTGGTAACATAATGTTACATTACATTACAATGCATTAAGTGACAACATATCCTCTATACTGGGCTCTAGAGCACCTCATTGCTCGGTCCAATAATTTTTATTACCCTCTTTTAATATATAATTGGTGTGATGTCAAATTATGTAATTTAACACTTCTTTTCAAAAGATTTACCAATGTATTTTAGGAGAAATAGTTTTCACAGATTTTTTTTTAAGTAAATTACTTTATGATTTTTTGATTTTTTATATATCAGTTTTTCATTGGTGTACATAGACTGATAAAATTAGATTACCTTGATGTAAGACACATATTTTTCTATATTTCTCAATAATATAGAAGACAAAACTGCATAAACTTATTTCCTTCTTAGTACAATGGTATAAGTGATTAGTACTTATTGACTTGTGCATCATCATGTTTTCATAGTTAATAAAGTGAAACCTCGGTGGATATTGATGTTTTTTTTGTTGCAAATAAGAAGTCATAGTCTGCTTATTTACAAAAAAACTACAAAAGAGTTCCTTTCATCTTTCTTGCTACCAGTCTAAGGGTTTAAAAAAAATAATATCAGAACATAGCACAAATTTACTCCCTAGGGCCACTCCCCCGAAGGAGAAAATAGGGCATACATCCCTCCATCTACTCATCCCTTCCTAGAGAACTAGAAAAATAGAACAACGCCTAAAATCCAGATTGATTATAAAACACAAAGTGACTAGTAAACTAGATATATATCCCTTTTGCAACAAAAATCAAACTCACCCAAATATACGAGACTAAACCCAACAAGTATTAACCATAAACACATACCTCCCAAATCAAAAGACTTCCCAGATGACCATGAAAACATATGATACTTTGCGAATGGAGGAGAACTTTCATCACCACCCAAATCACAATCCATCTTCGCGTTATCCTTCGACACCATCATAGGAACAATAATGAACTAACCCATCTACAGGATATAGGGGAGATGATCTCTTCCTCCACTACATCAATTTTCATATGCATGAGGCAAGTATCATAATACAACTCCTTCCAAAAGGCCACTTGAACTTAGCCACCCCATGCTTCTCCTTTCTTTCCAGTAGGACTCGAATCGGAAGACATTTAATCACCCAATACAATTTGACATTTTTTTCATACCAAAACTATCAAGCCCTCATGGATCCTAGGTATTTTATCCAATTCTCTAGAACCACATAATCTAGTGAGGGGGAACTCTCCAGGACCTCATATAAAACCCCATCTTCCATTACTTCTAGGTCTTCTCTAATTGATTAGGAAATGGAAGTGCGATAATTCCATGCCACCTATGCAACCTTGGTCTGCTCACACCTTGGCCACCGCTTCCTTCCATTCTCTAAGCCCCCTAATGCACCCACTGGTTCGATATTATAGTCGACAAACACACCAAGATCACTAGGACCATCCTCAAATATAAATAGGAGGTTAGCACCACTACTCACAAATAAAATAGAGACCCCCCTTCGATGCTTATAACTAAACCCACATTGGCTAAAGGATGTGGAAGCTACGTAGGAGGGAGCTTCCAATCCAAACCCGAAATCCATAACTCGCCACACCAGTTTCCAGAATTTCCCTTATCCTTGGCCGCCTAATTATCATACTTCCATCTATGGAAATAATATTGTTCTTTCCTATTATCATACCCTTACCAACTTGGTAGATCATCTTCCTGCACAAGCATACCAAGAAACCCACCTTACCACCTTCCTTTATAAAGTCACACTTGTAGCATGTGGAATCCCATACATTACATGCATCCTATCCGCCACATTGTTTCCTTTTACGACCTCACCCACATCTAGGGATTGGTGGAAATTGATGTTACAAATAATGTAATTACAACTTATGTTATAAAAAATAAGAAACATAAAATGGAATTTAGAGATTTTGTATACGAGAAACGAAATTTAGATATTTTGGTATCTTGACATAAACCATTATATATCCAAAACATACTTTTTATTCATCTTGATGCATATTTTTGAAGGAAACATAAAGCCTTCATTGAAGGAAAAAGGAAGCATAAAGCCTTGTGCTCATGATTATGATCTCCAAGATACAATGAAGGATAAATTAGGAATGAAAAATGAATTTGAACCCTTAATCCAATCTATCTCACTGAATATATACTCCTAACTTTCTAAAGGAGCCAAGTGCCTCATGCCTAACTAAAGGGGACACATAATGGATAAAAACTCAACCAGTTCCACTCTAAAGGGACAAGGGAAATATTTTATTCCATCATGTCTCCTCTCTAAATTACATCTAATACATAAGCACATCTCATACATAAGAGTAATTCAAGGGTTGTGAACCTAGCACCAAGCATGTGCTATGTTGCCAATAACCTACTTATATAGGAGATACCCTATCTACACCCATTAAGTGTAGCATTCTGACATGCAATAACTATCCCAACTATATATATTATCTCCCAAGCTTTGATCCCATTTTAAAACTAAAAAAATAATTTAAAGCATAAATGGATCGAAATGAAACTTTGTCTTACTAAAAAAACCAAAAAAATTCAAAGGCATGGCATATTGTCGTCTTCTTCTTGTCTTTTTCATCTTTCCAAAATCCAAAGCATACACCAATGTAATTTAGGATATAAACAAATGGGAAACAAATCGATTAGTCTTTTGGTTTATTATTTATATGTGATATTGATTATTGGTTGTAATAAATGAATATTGATTTGATGCTTATGTTGTAAAGTTTAAGGTTGTTAAATATTCATTAAATAATTATTTTATTAATAAATTTTTATCAATATATAAATAATTATATAAGTAATTATGGAATGTATAAGTTTGTTTATTTCTAATGGTTGTGGTAGTATTATTTAGGATAATATATGTTTTGTTTGCTTATTGTTGATAATTTTACCATTGGGAGTTTTGTTGTTGAAATCTTTTTCATGGGTTTTTTAAGGTAAAGGTTTAAAAAAAAAAATTCTTCTTTTCCCTATTTGATTAATGGAGTAATGTTTGAAGTTAATTTTCTTTATTACTCCAAATCTCAACTTATTTCAAATGATGATTTAGCATAAACCACCTTGGTTTAATGTTCCTCACTAAAAAGGTTGTTTTGAAGACACTAAGTCAATCACACAATCTCTTATTTCAGTACGATATTCCTTTTTTCTATTAATAGTAGTGAATCACCCCTCATACCCTCTATTAAATGACGTGGGTTAGAAATGTCTTCCTCACACTAGGAAACATATCATCACCAATGTCTCCTTCCACTAGAAAATACATCCCTTCACCACGAATCTTGGTTTGGTTATGAGATTGTTGAATTTTTTTAATATAGTTCAAGAAATATTGATCTTTAAGATGAGAGATGTGCATGATATATTATTTCTTAAGCATTTAGATGCACCTTAAGAGATAATATAGAAAATTTATTCCTTCAGTATTCAGATGCACCCTAAGAGATAATCTAAGAAAATAAACATTGTCATCCCTTTTATGAATATGAGATCAAGTGAGCTAGACCTCTACAACATCATTAAAGATGAACTTACGGGAAACCACCCTTCCTTCTTTTATTATACTTACCCCAAATAACTAAATGAGCTTCAAGTAGATTCACATTTACCCGTTAGAAAAAAGACTTTGCTTAGTGATTCCAGGTAGGAGTAACAGGTCTAGTCAACACGATTTTACAGATCCAATAAGCAACTAAACAAAGATGATCTGTCATCCACGTTGTCCGCCAGATTTCAAACACTTGTTTATTCCACAACCAAGAAAAAGGTTAACATGCTTTCTTGTTCAAACAGTGGAATCCTTAAGGACCGTTAGATCTGTGTCCCCACCAGATCTACGCTGGAATACAAAAACAATGAAGCGGATTTCATAAAAAAGTCATGCACACCCTCTACTATTAATTAACTTGTTAGTTGAATCAACAGAATTTTTATAGACCATCGGATATAGCCTCCTTCGAATCGATGGTGGACTTCAAAACATATTAAATTAGATTTGATGAAAATTCCCCGTACACGAAAAGTTTCCTAAATTGCACAACTCCACCCAGCGGAATTGTTGTGTGCCATCGATCTAATTTGATGATCGATCTTAGCCATCGATTGCCATCTAATTTCCAACAGTTAGTTCTAAATTCCGCAATTGACCTCTCCTTTATCTTCCACGCTCTTTCTCCAGCGGAATCCTCCTATCCCTTGATCTTTGGCCACCTCTAATCTCCAGCCTACGATCTTTAGTCGTATGGATGATTAAGTTATGGTTATCTCCGGCATAACTTTTAATTGTGGAGTCCATTTTCAACCGTTGATCTATCCAAGGTGCAAATCTTTAAATCCTCTGTTGTCTTCACTAAATTGATTAGTGAAATGATCAATTCCTTCTGCAATTGAAGTTTATCGTCTCAGGACTCCGAGCCTTTGAGTTTATCTATCAAAATCGGCTTGTATACATATGAATAGAGAATTAAATAAACAATTCTAGTTAATGAAATGAAGACATAAATGTTCAAAACACTTGCAGAGTAAAACTCTATTCTTCATTCACTTAATTGGTCATGAAATTCAATACACTCTCTGTTCTCTACACTCCAAACTCGATCCTATCATGCACTCATGCACTCATGATCCTATATTTTACATTCAATTCTTTTTATAACACACTGTAAACCTATCAAATCCTAATAGGTTGGATCTGAAGACCTAATAAAATAAATCCCATCAGCAAATATATATCCTTGAATAAATCCTCGGAGGGTTTAAGGAGAATAATGGAAAATTGCCACCTATTACAAAATAAAACAAACCCTGTCTATCTAACATGGAACCCTATCCTTCTAGAAATGATTACATGGAATGTTGACTCACTAGTCAACGAAGTCTGAGATGGATGTTCCTGCATCATACTCCTGGGGAAGAAAAGAATTTGTCAATAGATATTTAGGGTGTACATTGTACTTGGAAATTTCTTGCTCTATCATCCAGGTTGCATCTTCAGTAGGCTGATTCTTCCATTTGAGTAAGTACTAAAAGAAGGTTTTGTTCCTGGTCTTCCTTAGAATTTTTTGTCAAGGATGGCTTCAATCTGAGGTTGTTCTTTATATGGAATTTGTCCTTTCCAATCTATAGCTGAATCATCTCCATATGAAGTCATACCATCTAGCTGGATATCTGCATCTCTTAAAGGATATAAGTCTGAAACATTAAAAATTGGTGAAATCTGAAGGTCGGAAGGAAGCTCAATCTCATAAGCATTTGCATAAAACTTCTTTAAAACTTTACAAGGTCCAATCTTTTTAAGCTTCAATTTATTATACATTCCTTTAGGGAACCTTTCCTTTCTAAGACAGTCCATCACTAAATATCCAAACATAAATTTTACTTTTCTCCTCTTCAAGTTTGCTCTCTATTTATATTTTCTTCTCTTTTCGGTAATCTCCTCTTAATATTCTCCTGCATCTCATGCATGCTAATTGCAAAATATTCACCCACTACACTTCTCCTTTCTTTTTTTCCCAAATCTCTAAGTTCATATACACCTCTTGGATGCATCCCATAGAAAACTTGAAAAGGACTCATACATGTACTTATGTTGGGTGAATCATTGTATTCCAACTCATCCCGAGCAAGAGCCAAGTCCTACTATTTTGAATGTTCATAGACGAGACTTATTAGTATGTTTCCCAAGATTATATTTACCAGTTTAGTCTGGCCATCAGTATGATGGTGATAAGAAGAACTAAAACTAAGATTAGTCCCCAATTTATTCCATAGAGTTCTCCAAAAATGACCAACAAAATTTGTATCTCTGTCAGACACAATACTCAAAGGCAATCCATGAAAATTTACAATTTCTAAAAAGAATAGGTTAGCAATATTGGTTGCATCATCAGTCTTCTTACATGCAATAAAATGAGCCATTTTGGAAAATATATCTACCATAGCATAAATTGAATCATGAATTATTTGAGTTCTAGGTAAACCTAAAACAAAATCCATGCTTATGAAATTCCAAGGCCTAGCCGAATAGCAAAGGGTTGATACAATCCTATGTTCCAACTTCTTCCCTTTGCATGTTAACAAATTCTACATATTTCAACAAATTTCTTCACACCATGCTACATCTTTGGCCAAAAATAAAAATTACTCACCAGAGTAAAAGACTTGTCTTGTCCAAAATGTCCTGATAAACCTTCACTATGCTTTTCCTAAATTAGATTCTCTCTCATTGAACATATCGGAATACACAATTTACTATCCTTGAAAAGTAAACCTTCCTACAACATATAATCTAACCACTGGCTTTTGTTATGGGTAACTGGATTTTTACAGGAAGCATATATATCCTTTAAATCTAAATCTTGTTTATACATATCAATCAAGTTCTCAAATCCCAAAGTACTAACCTTAACTTCTTGTAATACCATATTTATCCTACTAAAAGCATCAACAACTTTATTAGACTTACCACTTGTATGTCTTATAACAAAGGTAAAGTTTTGCAAAAATTCTACCCATTTAACATGTCTCTGGTTTAATTTAGGCTGACTGTTTGTGAACTACAAAGCAAGATTTTCAGAATACAACAAATTTTTTAGGCATCAAATAATGTCTCCACTTCTTAAGAGCTTGCACAACAAGATATAATTCCTTATCATATGAAGAGTATTTCTATTTTGCTTCATTCAATTTTTGTTCCACTGGCCACTACTCTTGACTCAAAACTAGTCTCTGGCCTCTACTCATGACTCAAAACAGCTCCCACTGTTGTTCCACTAGCATCTGTTTCAACTTGAAATACTTTGTCAAAACTGGGAAAAGACAAAATAGGATTCTCAGTTATCTTTCTTTTCGACAACTTAAAATTTCTATTAGTTGCTTCTGTCCATCTGAAAGGTTTTCTACTCCCTCTAAAAGTATCTATCAAAGGTGCACAAATATGAATAATTTTTTTGATGAACTTCCTATAGAAACTAGAAAGTCCATGGAAACTCCTTACCTCATAAGCATTCTTTGGAACTAGCCAATTTAAAATCGCTTATACCTTGTTAGGATCCATCTTCAGTCCTTCTTCTGAAACTACAAATCCCAAGTAAACTAAGTCTTTCTTCAAGAAACTACATTTCTTCAGATTTATCAACAACTTCTCTTTCTGCAAAGTTCTCAACACCAACTTAAGGTGTCTTAAATGTTCCTCTCAATTCTAATTGAAAAACAGAATGTCATCTAGATATGCTATCACAAATTTCCCAGTAAATTCTTTTAAAACCTCATTCATCAACCTCATTAAGTTACTAGGTGCATTAGTAATCCCAAATGGCATCACTAACCACTCATACATACCATCATTAGTTTTGAATGATATCTTCCATTCATCCCCTTCCCTTATCCTAATTCGATGATATTCACTTTCCAAATCTATTTTGGAAAATATTTTGAACCATTTAAACAGTCCATCAGATCATTAATTCTGGGTAAAGGGAATATGTACCTGATAGTGATCTTGTTGATTTCCCTGGAGTTAGTGCACATCCTCCACCCACCATATTTCTTTGGACTAAGTATAGTGGGTACTACACAAGGACTCAAGCTTTCTTTTACCAATCCTTTCTCCAAAAACTCACGTACATGCTGTTTGATTTCTTCATTTTCTTGAGGAGTTAATATGTATGCTGCTTTATTAGGTAAAATTGCACCAGGTATCAAGCCAATGTGATGACAAATAATTCTCATAGGGGGTAAATCATTTGGAAACTCATCCACAATAATGTCAGCATATTCATCAATCAAATTTTTAACTTCAACAGGAAAATCATATAGATTCGTAGAAGTTAAAATTACCTTTGGCTTACCAACAAGGGGAAAATGTAGATCCTCCACTTTCTGAATTTTGATGCAACAGTTCTTTTCTAGACATCAACAAAATGTTTGATCCTGAACCTTCTTGAATATCTTCATCTTCCAAGGGTTACAAGGTATGTATCTTCCCATCTTTCTCCAAAGAATACATATTTTTCCTCCCATCATGAAAAATTTTACTGTCATACTGCCATGGCCTCCCTAAGAGTATATGGCACACATCTAAGGCATTATGCCACATAATATTTCATCTTTTTAAGTACCAATATGGAATTCCACATTACACTGCTCATTCACCAAGGTCTGATGTCCTTTCTACAACTGTGACACTTTGTAGAGAGTGGGATGCTTCATCCTCTTCAATCCCAGCTTTTCTACCATCTCATTGGAAACCAAATTATTTGTACTACTACTATCGATAACCATTTTACAACACTTACCTTGTGACTTACACCTTGTTCTGAACAAAATTTTCCTTTGAGCTGGTTCGTGTACTTGTTTCTCTGTTTTTACTAGGACTCTCTCCAACATAAGAGATTCTCCTTCCTATGGATGGTTATTCATCTATGTTTATTCTTTTGACTCTTCTTGAGCCTTTTCAACATTCACATTTCTCTCACGTGAAGACTGATTTCTTGGACAATTCCAAGACATATGTCCGATCTCTCCACAATCATAACATTTTACTTCTCTGTTCCTCCCTCTTCCTCTGCCTCCTCTAAATCCTCCTCTCTAAGATAACTGAATGATAGAAACCTCAGCTTCATGTTTGGAATTCCTACCTCGACTACTAGGAGATCCTCTTCCTCTTATTATATTCTTTCCTCTATTTTTCTAGTTCGGTTTCCTTAACAATTTCTCTTCTACCTTTGAAGTTACTTGATATGCATCTTATATAGTTTTCAAATTTAATAAACTGAGTTCATCCTGTATATCATATTTTAATACATTTATATACCTAGCTACTCTTTCTAGACCTCCCTGTGCGTGTCCAGCTCTAATACCCAGTTTAAAAAATTCTTCTGTGTACTCTTTTATAGTAATGGTCTTCTGTTTAAGGTTCTGTAATTGTCTAATAAGATTCAATTGTTAATATTAATATTATGTAGCATATTAACCCAAGATTTTATTTTTTAATTACCTCTTCTTTCTTGATGGATCTAGAGCTCATCCCACCAGATGGTTGCATGTCCCTTCATTCTGGTAGCTGCATATCTGACTTTCTTCTCGTCTTCAATTTCTTTAAAATCAAAATATTCATTTAGAGCATTAATCCAATCCATGAGTTCTTCAACATTTAAATTACCTTCATACATCGGTACTTCCACTCTGGGTCGGCTACTGGCCTTCATCAACATCTTCAAAACTCTAACTTCTTTATGATATTCTTCTTCTTCATTAGATGATTTTGCTTCTTCATCACCGTCATCTGAATTATCTGAGTGATTCTTTCATTCCATAGCTTCTAGTTTTTCTTCCAGCCTTTTCATGTATCCATGTACATCTGTCTCTACAGGTTGTCTTCCTTGACCATGTCCTACATGAACTCCATGCGCTCTTCCTCGTCTTGGCAGCATCTTTAGCCAAGCTTTGATACCAAACCTGATGTCAGGTAGGAGTAACAAGTCTAGTCAACATGATTTTGCCGATCCAATCAGCTGTTGAAATATTGTAACTTTGAAGAATATTCTATATGTATCCTTTGTGGTCCTCGATGGTCCTATTGGGAGAACCACTTGTATTATCTTGTACCCCGATGCTTCTAATCAGAAGAACTAATAAGAGTCATGAGGTTGTCCCCTCTAATTTTAAAGGTGGGTCATTAGCACCCCAGTGTGGTTACTTGAGCCTAAATGTGTAACTTGAGCCTACATGTCGGATGAGTTAATTGAATTGAACAAATGAATATAAATAGAGGTGTAGCTCTCCTCATTTGCAACACACACTCTCACTTGTGTAGCGCATTAGTGGAGAAGAGAAGTAGCTGGAGAAGGAGGAGGATCAGGCTTTGATCTCTTTGCTGATTTTATCTTTTATCTTTTTGGGGCATTTATATTGAGGAAGCTTTTGCCGGGTTTTTCCCTTTAGGGTTTTCCCAGGATAAATCTTTGTGTTCCTTTTGTATGGTTGTGCTTGTCTATCTTTCAGTGATCCTTTTTATATGCTTTTGTGATGAAAATGATATGAAATACTGATGTCTTAGTTAAGCATATGAAAATTAACATGGTATCAGAGCCACCCTAAAAGAAGACATTATGCAGCTATAGAATCTAGGGCTTCTTACCTTTTGATTCTCTCTCCACAATCGATCAGCAAAAGAAGGCTAGGCTGACTCTCCATTGAAGGGCGCATCTTTCTGTCGAAGCGGAATTCGATTCCGAGCATTTTCAGTTTTCGGTGCGGGAAATTAGGGCTTCTTGCAGAAGAGGAATTTTTGAGTGATCCCAGCATAGGATTTCTCTCCTCATCAAAATCGAAGTTTAGAGACCTGGATCAATATTTTTGGTTGGGTGAAACTCCGGGAAATTCAAACCCTAGTTTGACCCCGAGCTAGAAAAACCCTAAATACTAAAACTGCTACGTTTTGGTAATTTTGCTATATTTCGATATTGGAGAAGACTCAGGAGCTGAAAATTGTAGATACGAAATATAAAATTCTGATGTACACTGTATCCAAAATTCCGCCTCATATTCGCTATATTCTTGGAGATATGATCCCTCCAAGTGAGGGTTCCAGCCTCTTCCAGAATTCATCCCTAAACAGGACACCTGGGGAAAATTACTATAGCGTGGGCTAAAGAGGTCCAAATGGAATTACTTAATATGTTCCAGAAATATCACATAATTTAGTTCTTGTGGTCCTAATTTCAGAACCCGAATATGAAACAGTGACACGTGGCAGGCCGTACAACTTCGATGTTCTGAACAGTCCTGTAAAAGGTCACCTTGGGAAAAATATCATAAATCCCAATTGGTGAAACCAATTCTAATGAATCCTATTGTTTTGGATCAGGGAAATGTGAGGTTACCTCAGTGCAAAATTTAAGACATAGAGGATCAGTAATCTCGAAGATATCACAGAAACAGTGACAGGCATTTCTGCAGAAGAAATTGGAAAACTAGGGCTTCCTGTTCCGGGAGCTTCCCTCCACTGTTTTCAGAAAAAAGAGTACATTGGAGAGCTCCATTTGAAGAGATATATCTTTCTATCCAATGATATCTGAAAGATTCCAAGTTTTTAAAATTAGGTTTTCTCTGACAAACCCTAGATCAGCCAGCTTCGGAAGTAGGATGGACACCTCAAATCGGTAAGATCTAATCTTTTGCTATTTGCATTTGAGGTTCTCATTTCAAAGTAATATATCACATCAGCTTGATGATAAGCTTGATGAAGTTGAAAAAATTCCAAGCATGGAAGTATTTGATCTCTCTGAAGAAAATGAATTGGACACCTTCATGAGTAGAGAGGTTCCAGTTCCAGAAGGAGATGAGGTTCAAAGCCTTACACAAGAAGAACTTGATCAAGGCCAAGAAGATCATTGTTGATTCAATCACGGATCAACTTGTACCACAAGTGTCTCCCCTAAAGACACCGAAGATGTTTGATTCCTTGATAAAGCTATTTGAAGATAAGAACATAAATCAGAAGATGGCTTTGAGAAAATAGTTGAAGAATGTGAAGATCCAGAATGCAGAACATCTTGAAGCGGTAGAAGAAGATGCGAAGAATGCAGAAGTGGTGATAGCCACCTTGAATGGTCTCCCATGATCATAGAATTCATTCATTCAAGGAATGTGTGCCAAAATGAAGTAATTACTTTCAACAGACTCTAGGAAGAAGAAGAAGAATCTCGTCTCATAAGAAGAGAAGAAGAAGATGGGAGCAATTGAAGATCAAGCTCTCACCATTCAAAGAAGATCCCTCAAGTGATGAGGAATATGAAGAACTCAATTCTTGAAGAACCTCTTATTCATTTTATCATTTGGATAAGAAATGATGATTTCATGAATGAAGAAGATGATAAAGCAGAATGATCAAGATGGAGTCTACCCATGAAACAAATAAAAGATAAGTATTCAATTGTCGTTTCATGATATTATTTTGTTATACATTTGATTATATTCAGTTGATGTGTTATGCATTATAGATTGTATACTACTAATATGCATAAGTAGCTCATGGTGCTATACAACTCTCCATTTCTACTTATCTATAATGAAACCTCTTTGATGTCATATTGGATTAGTGCACAATCTCAATGATGTCATGGTAGAAGGCATCTAGAAAGTTTCTGTGAGATATGGATGAATGTTGTATTGGATAAATAGTTGCATGATGCATAAGAATTTGTCGTTATGCATATGTTTTATGAAATAGTTCTAACCATGCAACTGGTGCATTTGAATTGTAGGAAAGGTCCTGTACAACCTCCTACAAGAAAAGAAGGACGAGACTTGTTCCGAAGAACAAGTGATGACAATTCAAGATTCACTCCAATAAACATGAATCTGAAGCTCCCAGGGTTAGAGACACCATGACGAAAGAAATAGCTTCAGAGAGAGGTAGATCCACCTCGAAGGATGAAGAGCACCATGGGTATGAGAGATAACTCAAGATGAAGAAAAGAATGCTATGAAAGAAGCTATGATCAAAGAATAACAGTTGATCATAGGGAATGATGTATACGATATGATTTCGAGACATAAAGGGAAGTATGTAGTATCTTCCATATGGATTTACAAGAACAAGTGTACAAAGCAAGGTTCGTGATTTGCCTCACAAAGAATAGATTATGACATGACATACTCTATTGACCAGTATATATCAAGCATAGAACCACCTATACAGAATAAAGAGGGAAGATGATACTCCACTTCAGGGGGAGTGACTATAGAAGATATCTAAGTTCGACATGGTATGAAATTTTGGACAACCTTTTGATGGATCGAGACTTTACCAAGAGTAAAGTGGGATCCAACCTTCAAGGTTGAATGCAGAAGACTAGGATATGTTAATGACCTGACAAGAAAAACTCATGGAAGATGTTATGATGAAAGAATACTAGAATGATGTTTGGGATATAGTACTCAAAACAGAACGCAAAGATGTGGTATCTTCCAAATGGATTTGCAAGACAAAATATGTTGCAGGTAGAAGTAAGAAAGACCTATGGCTATCAGAAAGAGGGAATTAATTATGAAGAGACATTTTGCCCAGTAGCAGGGTATACTTCGATTAAAGCTATCATGGTAGTTTCTTCCATGATGAAGTAAAGACAAGCCTTCCCTAATGTTATGATTGAGGAAGAGTTTTACATCGAATAGTCACAAGGATTTGAAGTTGAAGACAAATGGACTCACATATGCAAGATGAAGAAGGCACTCTATGGCCTGAAGCAAGCTCCTAGAAATTGGTATGGAAGAATAGATAGTTTTCTGTCAAACATGGGTTTTACCAAGAGTAAAGTTGATCCTAACCTTTATCTCAGGGTTGTAGAAGATGAACCTGTCATCCTATTATTATATGTGGATGACTTATTCTTAACAAAGAATGAGAAACAGATCATGGAAAGCAAGAAGAAACTAGAAGAATAATTTGAGATGAAAGACCTTGGGTTAATGCATTATTCCTAGGTCTGGAAGTATGGCAAAGTTCAGAAGGAATATTTCTCAACCAGGGAAAGTATGCAGTAGAGATATTGAAGAGATTCAATATGTTGGAAGGCAAAGTCATGGCCACACCCATGGACTCCAACCTGAAGCTGTTAGCTGATGACTCATCAGAGTTAGTGGATGTGACTCAATATAGACAGATTATTGGACCAAACATTTGTTTTGCTATGAACACCTTGAGTCAATATCTAGTTCAACCAAGATGGGTTCACTTAATAGCTACAAAACATGTGATGAGATATTTGAAAGGGACTATAGACTTTGGTATATACTATGATGGTAACCATGACTACAGATTGTATGGCTATACAGATGCAGATTGAGTTGGAAGTATCTCATTCAGGAAGATGCTTTTGTTTGGGGTCTGCTATGAGTTCATGGTTTAGCAGGAAACAATCCAGTGTTTCTCTTAGCACGACTGAAGTAGAATACATAGCAGATTGCTATGCTAAGTTGTGAAGCCATATGGCTTAAGAAGATGATATCAGGTCTCTTTGGCTTGAAGATGGATACTACAATGATTCTATGTGATAACCAGATTTGTGATGACAGAGAATCCTGTGTTCCGTTCTAACACATAGAAATCTGGTATTTCTACATATGATATAAGATGTAGATGATGATAGTTCAGTATTCACATACTGAAGATATAGATGATGTTTTGGTATTTACATACTGTAGATGCAGATGATGGTGATTCCATATTTATATACTGAATATAGAGATGATGATGCTTTCAGTATTTCTATACTGAATATATAGATGATGATGCTTTCAGTATTCACATACTGGAGATACAGATGGTGATAGTTTAGTATTCACATACTGAAGATGTAGATGATGATGGTTTGGATGATGATGTACTAACGAAGCCTCTGTCTTGGGTAAAGTTTGAACACTTTCGAGACAAGCTTGGTGTTGTTCAGAAATACCTTCCTCGAAAGGGGGAGTAGTGATGTTGTAGTAGGATTGTATCATCCCTGGGCTCTTGCCCTAAAGTGATCCAGTGAACTCGGTAATTGAGAATGAAGAGGGATTGTATCATCCTAGGACATCTGTCCATAAGTGATCCGGTGACCTCGGTCATCGAGAATGAAGAGGGATTGTATCATCCTGGGACATCTGTCCAGAAGTGATCTGGTGACCTCGGTCATCGAGAATGTACTGGGATTGTATCATCCCTGGGAATTTTCCCTAAAGTGATCGGGTGACCTCGGTCTTCAAGAATGTGGTAGGATTGCATCATCCTTGAACTTCAGTTCAGAATGGTATCCAGAGGCTTCGGTCCCCGAGAATGTGGCAGGATTGCATCATCCCTGAACTTCGGTTCAAAATGTATCCGGAGGTCTCGGCCCTCGTGAAAGTAGTGGGATTGTATCATCCCTGGGCATTTGCCCTAAAGTGATCCGGTGACTTCGGTCCCTGAGAATGTGGCAGAATTGCATCATCCCTGAACCTCGGTTCAAAATGTATCTGGAGGTCTCGACCCCCGTGAAAGTGGTGGATTGCATCATCCCTGAACCTTGGTTCAAAATGTATCCAGAGATCTTGGTCCCCGTGAATGTGGTAGGATTGTATCATCCTTGAACTTCGGTTCAGAACTGATACGGTGACTTCGGTACTCGAGAACGTGTGTTGATCCCGTAATTCCTAGAGGAAGGATTGTCTAAGTTCCACAACTGTATTGATCTTGTAATTCCGAAAGGAAGGATCTTTAGTAAATCCGTAAAGACCTAAATCCCATAATTCTGAAAGGAAGGATCATTGACTTGATCCCGTAATTCCAATAGGAAGGATTGTCTGAGTTCCACAGATGTGTTGATCCCGTAATTCTGAAAGGAAGGATCATTAGTAACTTTGTAAAGACCTAAATCCCATAATTCCAAAAGGAAGGATCATTGGTAGCTCCGTAAAGACTTGATCCCGTAATTCCAACAGAAAGGATTGTCTGAGTTCCACAACTGTGTTGATCCCGTAATTCTGAAAGGAAGGATCATTAGTAACTCCGTAAAGACCTAAATCCCATAATTCCGAAAGGAAGGATCATTGACTTGATCCCGTAATTCCAATAGGAAGGATTGTCTGAGTTCCACAGATGTGTTGATCCCGTAATTCTGAAAGGAAGGATCATTAGTAACTTTGTAAAGACCTAAATCCCATAATTCCAAAAGGAAGGATCATTGGTAGCTCCGTAAAGACTTGATCCCGTAATTCCAACAGAAAGGATTGTCTGAGTTCCACAACTGTGTTGATCCCGTAATTCTGAAAGGAAGGATCATTAGTAACTCCGTAAAGACCTAAATCCCATAATTCCGAAAGGAAGGATCATTGACTTGATCCCGTAATTCCAATAGGAAGGATTGTCTGAGTTCCACAGATGTGTTGATCCCGTAATTCTGAAAGGAAGGATCATTAGTAACTTTGTAAAGACCTAAATCCCATAATTCCAAAAGGAAGGATCATTGGTAGCTCCGTAAAGACTTGATCCCGTAATTCCAACAGAAAGGATTGTCTGAGTTCCACAACTGTGTTGATCCCGTAATTCTGAAAGGAAGGATCATTAGTAACTCCGTAAAGACCTAAATCCCATAATTCCGAAAGGAAGGATCATTGACTTGATCCCGTAATTCCAATAGGAAGGATTGTCTGAGTTCCACAGATGTGTTTATCCCGTAATTCTGACAGGAAGGATCGTCTGAGTACCACAGACATGTTGATCCCATAATTCCGAAAGGAAGGATCATGTTGATGTTTTGATGATGATGATGTTGATGTTTTGATGATGTTGATGTTTTGATAATAATGATGTTTTGATGATGATGATGTTTTCATGATGATGTTTCTGATTGAAAGATCAGAGTATGATGATGATGATGTTCATGATCAAAAGATCAGAGTATGATGATGATGTTGTTGTTGATCGAAAGGTAAAAGTGCTGAAGATGATGTTGCTGATCGAAAGGTCAAAGTGCTGAAGATGATGTTCCTGATAGAAAGGTCAAAGTGCTGAAGATGATGTTGCTGATCAAAAGGTCAAATTACTGAAGATGATGTTGCTGATCGAAAGGTCAAAGTGCTGAAGATGATGTTGCTGATCGAAAGGTCAAAGTGCTAAAGATGATGCTGATCGAAAGGTCAAAGTGCTGAAGATGATGTTGCTGATCGAAAGGCCAAAGTGCTGAAGATGTTGCTGATCGAAGAAGTCAAAGTATTAATGATGATGAAGACTGAAGATTGAAGATGAAGACTACATAATGTTGAAAAGCTTCCAATGATTTATAGATGTGTTACCCTGATGATGTTGATGATGTCCTCTATCTCTCTCCTACTATTGTTATTGTTGATGTTGTTGTAGAATACCCTT
The DNA here is from genome assembly GCA_001517045.1 of Pseudotsuga menziesii. Taxonomy (NCBI): domain Eukaryota; kingdom Viridiplantae; phylum Streptophyta; class Pinopsida; order Pinales; family Pinaceae; genus Pseudotsuga; species Pseudotsuga menziesii. The sequence goes on along the minus strand of LPNX010125078.1, from coordinate 37,887 downwards.
CTCGTTAAGGGAGAGTGTTGAAATATAGTAACTTCGAAGAATATTCTATATGTATCCTTTGTGGTCCCCGATGGTCCTATTGGGAGAACCACTTGTATTATCTTGTACCCCGATGCTTCTAATCGGAAGAACTAATAAGAGTCATGAGGTTGTCCCCTCTTATTGTAAAGGTGGGTCATTAGCACCCCAATGTGGTTACTTGAGCCTACATGTGTAACTCGAGCCTACATGATTAACTCGAGCCTACATATCGGATGAGTTAATTGAAGTGAACGAATGAATATAAATAGAGGTGTAGCTCTCCTCATTTGCAATACACACTCTCACTTGTGTAGCGCATTAGTGGAGAAGAGAAGTAGCTGGAGAAGGAGGAGGATCAGGCTTTGATCTCCTTGCTGATTTTATCTTTTATCTTTTTGGGGCATCTATATTGAGGAAGCTTTTGCTGGGTTTTTCCCTTTAGGGTTTTCCCAGGATAAATATTTGTGTTCCTTTTGTATGGTTGTGCTTGTCTATCTTTCAGTGATCCTGTTTATATGCTTTTGTGATGAAAATGATATGAAATACTGATGTCTTAGTTAAGCATATGAAAATTAACATCAGCAACTAAACATAGTTGATATGTCATCCACATTGTTCATCAGATTTCAAACACTTTACAATTCTGTTTATTTTGCAACCAAGAAAAATGTTAATAGGCTTACTTGTTCAATCAATGGAATCGTTAAGGACCGTCAAATCTATGTCCCCACCAGATCTACGATGGATTCCAAAAACAATGAAGAATATTTCATAAAAATTTTGAGCACACCCTCTACTGTTAATCAACTTGCTAGTTGAATCAACGGAATTTTTATTGACCATTGGATCTAGCCTCCTTCAGATAAACGGTGGAATTCAAAACAAATTAAAGTGGATTTGATGAAAATTCCGCGTACATGAAAATTTTCATAAACCGTGCAGCTCCACCCAGCGGAATTGTTGTGCGTCATCGATCTAATTTGACGATCAATCTCAGTTGTCGATCTCCATTTGATTTCCAACGATTAGTTCTAAATTCCGCAACCCGACCTCTCCTTTATCTTCCGTGCTCTTTCTCCAGCGGAATCCTCCTTAACCATTGATCTTTGGCCACCTCTAATGTCCACCCTACAATCTTCAGTCATATGGACGATTAAGTTATGGTTATCTCAAGCATAAATTTTAATTGTGGAATCCCTTTTCAACTGTTGATATGTCCAAGATGCATATCTTTAAATCCTCTATGATCTTCACTGAATTGATCAATGAAACAATCAATTCCTTCTACAATTGAAGGTTATCGTCTCAGGACTCTGAGCCTTGGAGTTTATCTATCAAAATCGACTTGTATACATATACACAAAGAATTAAATAAACAATTTTAGTTAATGAAACGAAGACATAAAGGTTCAAAAAACTTGCAGAGTAAAATGATGTTATTCATTCACTTAACCAGTCATGAAATTCAATACACTCTCTATTCTCTACACTCCACACTCTATCCTATCATGCACTCATGCACTCATGATCCTATCTTTTACATTCAATTCTTTTTATAACACACTGCAAACCTATCAGATCCAAATAGGTTGGATATGAATACCTAACAAAATAAATCATATCAACAAAGCTCTATCCTTGAAGAATTTCTTGCAGGGTTCAAGGAGAATAATGGCAAATTTCCACATATTACAAAATAAAACCAACCCTATCTGTATAACAACAAACCCTATCCTTCTAGAAGTGATTACATGGAATGTTGAATCATCAATCAACAAAATCTAAGCGGATGCTCCTGCATCACTTAGTAACATATTTGATGCATAGATGTGGATCAAACTGAAAATATGCTCATATAAATTAAGGAAAATCCAAACCACAGGCTTAGATGAATAAATGCTCCAAACTTAATACATAGTGCAAGAGGGAAAGGGTAAACTAAAGGTTAACCTAATCATGATTTGATATAAAAAAAAGCGTTGAATTCAATTTAATATAATTTAAATAATTATAAAGATTAAAACTTGAAATTTTAACCTCTTACAAACAAAAAATTTCATTTTAAAAACAATCCTCCCATTACGATAAACATAACCTTTGGCATTATTCCAAGATCTCCTTCACATTTGATTATTTTATTTTTAGTTGGATTGAGTACCAATACTGAATTTCAATTAGCAACGTCTAGGCCTTCTAGATAACATACAAGTGAATCAAATGAGTTTGGAGTTGTTAGGCCCTTGAGTTTATAAGAAATTCATTCATGCATGGTGCATATTTAATTTCTTTAAAATAATTTTAATGATCTAACCTATATTTAGAGTTGCAAAATTGAAGAGGAAATTGAGCTCGGTCTTTCTTAATAATCAAGTATTATGGAAAGGAATTCCTTGGGGGAGTGTTGACACTAATACATTTGGGCATATTTTTCCACGAAATATTTCCACATTTTGAACATTCATGGATTAATACTTCATTTTTTTTATCATGGCAGAAAAACCGTGGCAATATCGACGTTTTTTAATTTTCAAAAAACTTTCGTCTCTATATCGATGATATATGGCTATCTTTGCACACCCGCCAAACTAATGCTAGCTTTCAACGGCTCTTGGTTGTTTACACGTGGGTCAACTCATGAATTTTCGTCCACATCTAAATAAGAAGATCTCGCTATTTGCATAATGAAGTAAACTTGTTCCGAATGAGAAGCGAATTCCATCCCTCCCTCGGTTCATATTCTCGGTTCATATTCAAGACAACAAGTATGAATCTGGCATTGAATGTCAAAGCAAAATATTGCTTCTATCATTTGTCTGATCATAGAGAGAAATCCTGAAATGGCAACCCTCAATAATAATAAAATAGATTTGCTTTTTTGCCCCGACTGTTGCATCTTTTTTCTTGTTTCTGGGTCTGACTGGCTATGTGTGGTATAGTATTTTATGTATATCACAGAATCCGCCTATACCCACACCTTAGGCCATCCATGTGCCCTTATATTCTTCATAGAGACTTTTACACTTGTTCATATATGATGTCGCCATGGATAAATAGTAATTTCCATGAAACTGGCTACCTCATTGCATCTATCTCTACTATTGAAACCTAGTTACCTATATGATATCAGCATAGATAATTTTACCTTTTATATTGCCAGTGGTCCATTGATTAAACTATGCCAGAGAGTGAAATCAAATTGAAAGCCATTTTATAGCTCCTTTGCAGGAGCATTCCACGCTGTATCACTTAGCACATTTTCTATAGTTGTGACAAGTTTCTTGGTGATTGATTGAGAGCGTATTGAGCCCGGATTTCTTTATCAACCATATCCAAAACTAGAGAGATCAGTCATACTTTGCAATAATCATCTGGTTGTAAATTCATAAAAGGTAAGAATGCATCCTTTTTTGGGGGATACACACTAACATTGAGGCTCAAAATAACAGTTTTATTCTTTGGCTCATGTACCTTATGAATGAATTTAACAACCTTGCAACTCCCTCCTTTTATTTAAACCAGAGTAATTGCAACAAGAGGGTCCAATCAACAATGACTCTAGCCAATTCGTTTTTTTTATAGACCCGATGCTCCACTAAGCTATTGGCCATTTACACAGTGTTAATTACTTTCCACAGTAGAAGTACAAATTTCATTTCGACCTTTTGGGCCACCTAGTGTTCCAATTCCCAAACTATCAAGGTCTCCTTGTGAGTAAATCAAAGGACATTGCACAACACTTGTTGGCATCAATGAAAACTTCAGTTTGTTAGACACAATGCTCACTGAGAGGGGGGGTGAATTAGTGAGCTAAGGCTTCAACTCAATTTCAACACCTTTTTCTACCAATCTTATCATGCCTGCAACCATCTCTGTCATCAAGTTTGCTTGTCTATTGTCATGCCACCATCTCCTTGTTATATTTGCACCAACATCTTTGTCTTGCCCAAATCATCTTCAAATGACCACAGAATGGGTCATTTGAATCTCTAGATGTTCCATGCTTGTCATGCTTGCTTTTCAATATCATTATGCATGTCCTTAGTCATCTCTGTCCTTCATGTCTTTTTCCAATTACACCTTCCCATGTCATCATGCTTAGACACCTCTTCGAATCTCTGTTTGTTATTTATTGTTTTAATGAAATCATCAATTAAAACTTTTCTAAACATTGCATCTCTCCAATAGTAAGGTGTCTCTTCAAAACTTTGTCTTAATTCTTTTTATTAATTTTATGTTTATTTTTCTAAATACATTCCTGTAGCTTCTTATTTAATAAACTATGTTTATTATTTTTCACTAACTTTGTAGGTCCATCTTTTGCATATATGACCATCGTAATGCAAACTGAAAGTATGGCTAGATATCCACCTCAACAAGGATCATATCCATGTCACCTTTTGAAATTTTTGATACACACGCATTATCTAGAGATTGTTTGAAAATAGGCTTCCAAACTATTTAATTTAACACTTGGAAAAAAAAATTTTTAACTTGTAAAAACAAATTTTCTTCTACTTTGGAAGATTGATTTCTCCCTCATATGATCACCATAAGAAAACCTACAAGCATGGCTATATAACCATTTCAACAATGAACAAGACCATATCACAAGATAAATCTGTTGACACACACACAATCTCTAGAAAGCATTTCAAAATAGCTTCTCAACCTCTTTTGAACATCAAAACATATTTCTTCCCATTTTGGCAAACTCCTATTTCACACATGTGAACACTCTATGGAGACTTGAAGTCAGGAGTAGATGGACAACTTACCAAATAATGGATCCATGACAATTGATAAATTTACTTGCACAAAGACAGCCCTTGGCGGGCATTTCCAATTGACCTCTCAAACTCATGTTTTTAACACTTGGTCAATTTTCTTTTGTTCTCATTATGCAAAATATTATTTTTCCTATTTTTGGCAGATTGATATTTTGCATATGAGACCATCATAAGACAATCTGAAGGTATGGTTGGATATTCAATTCACCAAGGAACATGAATATGCTACCTGATGAATTTTATCTATTAGAAAATAGGACCGCAGAGCAATAACAGATATTCAATTAAATCAATAAACAAGATGCAAAACACATTAAAACATTACAGAGAGACACAGATATAACATGGTTCACCCAAACTATGGGCTACGTCCACAAAGAAATTACCAGTCCTTTTATTACAGTCCAAAAAGATGAAGGGATACACCCTGCAGAAAAACCGCTACACTTCCTCTTCACGCTCTCACAGTCTCTCTTCCAATACAATACAATACCATACTCAGTAATTTTACAATGCTTTCTTTTATAGGGGAAATACAATGGGAAAATTCTATGGTTAAACCAATACCATGGGTCCGCCATACTGTTTTCCAACACACATCCCAAAAACATTTCTTGGGGGCTCCGCCCCTGAACCCCCGTTTCTTGGGGGCACTGCCCCTAAACCACCGTATCTTGGGGGCACTGCCCCCAAACCCCCACATCTCAAGGGTGTTTCCCCAGAACACCATTTTTTTGGGTGCTTCCCCAAACCCCAAGGCATGGGGAATGAGTGTACAATACACCTAGGGTACAAACACAACTGAATAATATCTCTAGATCTGGAAGATTAGGCTCCACAACCAACAATCTTCCACTTGGAGACTGATCACAACAACTCCACTGCTACTGCACTTGCTCAACTATGCTCTGGACCTTGGACTTGGCAAATTTCTTGTTTTCACCTTCATGCTTGAAGGCCAACAGAAACTGAGCAGGAACTCAATTTCTCTCTGGTTACTCCCTTTGTCAACATGTCTGTAGGATTCTGGCTAGTATGTATCTTTTCCAATTTTAACAATTCTTCATCTGGAACAGATCTTATGATGTGGTACTTGAGCTATATATGTTTAGTCCTCGAATGAATGGCTCAGTTCTTTGCAAGATGAATGGCACTCTGGCTGTCACTGTACAGCCTACTATTCTCCTGCTTCTTACCCAATTCTTCCATGAACCTCTGCAACCAAATCATCTCCTTACTAGCCTCTACAGTAGCAACATACTCTACTTCCATTGTTGAAAGTGCAACAACCTGTTGCGGTTTGAAATCCAACTTACTGATGTTCCACCCATAGTAAACACATACCTTGTGGTGCTCCTCCTGCTGTCTTTATCACTAGCCATATCTGCATCAACATATCCATGTAGAACAGTGTTTGAACCTCCAAAACATAATGCATGAGAAGTGGTACCTCTAAAATACCTGAGAATCCAGTGTACTGCTTTTCAATGCTCTTTACCTGGATTATTCATATACCTGCTCACAACTCCCATTGCATGTGCAATATTTGGTCTTGTGCACACCATGGCATACAGCAAGCTTCCAACCGCTGATGAATAGGGAATCTTGGACATGTAATCTATCTCTTCTTGTGTCTCTAGACACATATCCTTGCTTAGTTTGAAATAGCTATCCAAAGGTGTACTGACTAGTTTTTCATTCTGGATTCTAAACCTATGCAACACCTTTTCTATGTGTTCACCTTGAGACAATGTCAATTTGCAATTTTTCCTGTCTCTTGTTATTCTCATACCAAGGATTTGCTTTGCAGCACCCAAATCCTTCATCGCAAATGATTTAGCTAGTTTTATTTTGAGCACATTTATATCCTGTATGTTAGACCCTGCAACAAGCATGTCATCCACATACAATAACAAGATAATATATCTTTCGTTATCTATCCTCTTGAAATAAACACAGTGGTCAGAATGACATCTATCATAACCTTGTTCTATCATAAACTTATCAAATTTCAAATACCACTACCTTGGAGCTTGCTTTAGGCCATACAAGCTCTTCTTCAACTTGCAAACCAAATTCTCCTTCCCTTTGACCTCATACCATTGTGGCTGATGCATATAAATATCTTCCTCCAAATCCCCATGGAGAAAGGATGTTTTTACATCTAACTCTTAAAGATGCAAATATACTACCGCCACTAGACTTAAAATAGTTCTAATTGAAATCATTTTAACAACAAGAGAAAATATTTCATCAAAGTCTATACCTTTCTTTTGTGCAAACCCCTTTACAACAAGTCTAGCCTTGTACTGCTTCTTGCCTCCATCTTCTTCCTTCAACCTGTAAACCCATTTATTCTACAATGCCCTTTTTCTGTAGGCAACTTAACCAGACCCCAAGTTTGGTTTCTTACCAATGATTCCATCTCTTCATCCATGCCTTGCTCCCACTTCTTTCTAGCTTCTACCTACATTGCTTCTTCATAACATTCCGGTTCACCATAATTAGTCATCAATAAATAATATAGTGAAGGAGAGAATCATTCATGGGGTCTACTTAACCTGGTATACTTTGTTACAGTTGCAGGAGTTTCAGGTACCTGCTACTGCTCTTGATTTTCTGGTGCGTTTGGAACTTTATTTTCTTTGATTTCATCAAGCACTGTGTACTCCGTGTTTTCCTTTTCTTCTTTATTTCCTTGCAAATGATCTTTGTACATGATCTTTTCATTGAATACTACATCTCTAGTCCTAATGATTTTGCGATTTTTAAGATCCCATAAGTGATAACCAAAATCATCAACCACGTATCCAATAAAGGTACATTTCTTGGATTTATCCTCAAGCTTTGTTCTATCATCTTTATCAATATGGAAAAATGCTCACACAACCAAAAGTTCTCAGAAATGAGTATTTTATGTGTTTACCTGTCCATGCCTCCTCTGGAATACCACCATCCAAAGTGCTTGAAGGCCCTCTGTTTATTAAATAAACAACAGTGTTTACAGCATTAGCCCAAAACTGTAAGGGGACCCTACATGCAATCTCATACACCTTGCATGCTCCATGATTGTTATGTTCATCCTTTCTGACACACCATTTTCTTGTGGTGTTCCAGGGACTGTCTTCTCTCTGCGAATCCCATTGTGTGAATAGTAACTGTCAAACTCCTTAGTGCAGTACTCGCCTGCATTATCAGATCTGAGACATTTCAACATTTTTCCTGTGTCATTCCAACCAAAGCTTTCCACTTCTTAAAAGTATCAAACGCATCAAATTTCTGTCTAATGCAATAAACCCAAGTTTTTCTAGTTGCATCATCAAATAAAGTAACATAATAATGAGAGCCACTAAGATATTATACCTGAGCTGGTCCCCATACATCTGTATGGACAAGCTCTAACTTTTCACTCTTCTTTTGTTTCCCAACCTTGAGAAATCTAACTCTCTTTTGTTTTCCATAAACACAGTTCTCACGTAATTCCAAACTTACTTGCTTCAGATCTGGAAGCAGTTTCCTTGAGTGGAGAATCTGCATCCCCTTCTCATTCATGTGGCCAAGCCTATGATGCCACAGCACCGCACCTGTTTCTGTGGAAGCTACAGAGATAGAATAATAAGTGTTACAAGGACATAAATATAACGTACCTACCATATCTCATTTTTCTATTGCCAGTGATCCTTTAGTGATCTTCCACCACGTTTATCCAAATGTAGACAAACAACCGCTATCTCCCAACTTCCCTGTTGAGATCAGATTTCTTTTCATAGCAGGAATGTGCCTTACATCCTTTAGAAGCCATTCACTTCCATTATTTAACTTAACCTGTACCTTACCCTTTCCAACAATTTTACATGGTTCATTATCCCCCAATAAAACATGTCCAAAATCACCTTGAACATAATCATGAAAGAATTTCCTATGGGGTGTAGCATGACATGAAGCCCCTGAATCTACTACCTAGTAATTGCTAGTATTATCTAATGCAAGAATCAAAGCATCTTGTAACACATCACCTACTACATTCGCTTCCTGAGTAGTCTCTTGCTGCCTCTCACCTTTCTGCTTTGGTGCTCGACAGTATTTCTTCAAATGTCCTTTCTTACCACAGTTCCAGCACTCTATTTTTCCAAATCTAGACTTGGATATTCCCTTTTTATACTTGCTGCGATTTCCTGGGCTCCTTCCTCTCTCGTTTTGTCTCCCTCTGCTCTCCATGGTCAACACATTACCTGATGTCTCACATGTGCTTTTTCTTTGCATTTCCTCACTAAGAATAACACCAAAAACATCATCAAACTTAAGAGTGTTTGAACTAGGGACAGAATTACTTACAGCCATGACCAATCTATTCCAGTTTTCTAGCAATGAGCACAAGATTAGAAGAGCCCTAACCTCATCATCAAAGTTCACTTTTACAGAACTTAACTGACTGGTAAGTGTATTAAACTCATTTAAATGCTCAGCAATAGATCCACCTTCCGAGATCTTCATATTAAATAAATGCGTCATTAAAAATACCTTGTTAGAAGCCAAGGGTTTTTCGTAGAGCTTACTCAATGCGCTCATCACACCCTCTATTGTTTTTTCTTTCAAAATATTGAAGGCCACCGACGAAGCTAGGCACAACCGTATTGTTCCCAGTGCCTTTCTGTCAAGAACCTCCCATTCTTCATCCTTCATAGCCGCCTACTATTTTGTTTTTCCGCCCAATGGCAGGTATAGATCCTTTTGGTAAATATAGTCCTCCATTTGCATCTTCCATAACTGATAGTTTTGGCCGTTAAATTTCTCGACCCTAAACTTTCCTTCTTCCGCCATTGCTCCCACTCAAACCAGAAATCGTTCTTTCCTGTGAGTTTACCAACAAAATAGACCATTTGGCTATGATACCAATTATTAGAAAATAGGACTGCAGAGCAATAACAGATATACAGTTAAACCAATAAACAAGATGCAAAACACATTAAAACATTACAGAGAGACACAGATATAACGTGGTTCACCCAAACGATGGGCTATGTCCACAAAGAAATTGGCAGTCCTTTTATTACAATCCAAAAAGATGAAGGAATACACCCTGCAACAAAACCGTTGCACTTCCTCTTCACAATCTCACAATCTCTCTTCCAATACAATACAATACCATACTCAGTCGTTTTACATTGCTTTCTTTTATAAGGGAAATACAATGGAAAAATTCTAGGGTTAACCCAATACCATGGGTCCACAATACTGTTGGCCAACACACATCCCAAAAAAAAATCTCGGGGGCTCTATCCCTGAACCCCCGTGTTGTAATGTCCCCTTTTTGGAATTTTACTAAATGACCATTTTTTTCACTTTTTCCCCAATTTTGACCTTAACTAGTTTTGATGTCTAGACCTCCAAATTGACCCAAATGCTTCCAAATTTTCTCTGAAGGTAAATGAATGATAATATAACTTAAATATCATGCTCATGTATGTTTTGTGACCTCCCAATTACAAATTCAAACTTGTTTAATGTTCTGTTCAAAGTAGGATTCTTTACTAGCAAATTGGGGCTCCAATTCCCCCTAGGTAATTGCCGGAAATGACTTCACAAATGATCCCAAATTCACTTGAATTTCTGAACAGAGGATGGGTATGTGTAAGGGACCTTTTCAAAATCTCATATGCATCATGGTTCATTTTATACAGGCTTTTATGAATATTTCCAAAACAACTCCCAAGTCACAATTTCGACCCTTGGGGAAAATGCACCAAATCTTCTCCCAATGCAATAAAAATGAGTAAAATGGATTCTAATGCTTAAGTAATGAACATGAGACTTTAAATACACATTAATTATAGTCCATCCATCATACATTTATCAGAGATACATTCCTCCATTCGAAATAATAAGCATTACCATGGCATATATCAAAATGGAGTGGAAATGGTCATTGTTTGCCCATTAAAAGTCATCTTGACATACAACTCTTGGGAATTTCGACTTGAAACTTTTTGAGAATGAAGAACAGAAAATATTTAACTGATTACAATCATAAATGGACAATGAAATTCTCTCCCAATTCGAAATCATCTGCATTGCAATGGTTCACAACAAGATAGTGGGGAAATGACACTATTTCTTCATTGTTCAACCTTTTTACATGAATTATTTTGGGTATTTCGACTTGAGAGTATTATGAACATGAAATATAGACCATATAAATCATAACATAATATAATTTCCATTATAATATTCCCCAAAGAGATCAATATCTCACCCAAAGTGAAATCCCTCCATTTGCATGAAAATGGTGTGACAACTGGAAATAGTTGAGAGAGAGTGCTGCAATAGAAGAATCCACATTATTTTCTGTATATTACACCTAAAAATAATACTCCATTAAATCTCCATGAAATACCTAAGTGGCCTTTCCAAACACCAACTAGGATGGGAATCTTTCACCCTCGAAATTGGCTTAAGCAAGAAAACTAGTCATCCACTAGCTCTCACAATTCACAAATGAGAAAAAGCTTCTTCTCATGGCTGATCCCTGTATTTTATAAACATTATTAGCATTCTAAGGTTCCAAATCCATCCATAAACCAAATCCAAGTTGAATTGGTGTGGCTTCTCATGCTATGCCATGTGGCCTCTTTCTTCACCTTCCCTCTTCTCCCAAATTTGAGTAGGAGCCTCTTGGCCTTCTCCAACTCCCAAATTCGACCTCTAAGATACTTTATTTAGTATTGACATGTCATTATGTTAGTATTTCATTCTTCAGGTCTGACTTGTGTCATAACTGTTATTGAATCTCCATCTTTGGTTTCATAGATGTCATAAATGTAAGGGGAATCTAGCCAAGTGTCCATGAAACTCCCATTTGGCTCTTCCTCTCCCATGTAAGTTACAATCCATCCCAAATTCGACCTATGAAGTATATGGAAAATTATATTAACCTCATAATCCATCCAAAAACATTAGACTTCCCATATATTCAAATTTTCAAGAGAAATATACCATTTAACATAGGAATTCTAGCTAGTGTGGGCCCCATAGTCTCCATGTATCTTGATGCTCCATTGTCACTTCCATTTTCTCTTGTATTTATTTAATAAGCTACATTATTAAATATTTATCCCATTCTAATGTCTAAACATCATTTATTATCCCCCTTATTCCAAATCTCAAAGCTTCCACCCCCAAGCTTGGAAACTAGTAATTTTCCACCTTGGTAATTATTTGAATTTTAGCATCCCTTTGACAACTTTCATGAATATGGAAAATGTGATTTGGCCATTGTGACCCAATGTAAAATTTGGGACATTACACGTGTCTCGGGGGCGTTTCCCCTGAACCCCAAGGCAGGGGGAATGAGTGTACAATACACCTAGGGTACAAACACAACTAAATAATATCTCTGGATCTAGAAGATTAGGCTCCACAGCCAACATTATATTGGTTATCGAAGGAATCAATAGGTTGACAGTTGATGTGAGATTGAAGGGAAGACTTTCACGCATAAAAATTTCTTATGCATTGCATATCACTTATTTACTATTTGTTGATGATGTTGTCTTATTTGGAAATGGATCATTGGAGGACTGTAATTCATTTTATGAGATCATCACCTTATTCTGTGCTACTACAAGTATGGAGGTGAGTTTGGAAAAAATTATTTTTTACAAGCATAATAACAGTGAGGACATTTTATCTTAGATCGACACTTTTTTCCCTTTCAAAATGGAAAATATTGAAACAGGGGTTAAAGATCTTGGATATCTGTTGAAGTGTAATAATTACAAGGTTGATGACTAGTTATGGTTGGTGAAAAAGATTGAAAAAATAATTAGAAATTGGTCATACATGTAATTATCTATGGGTGGCAAGCTCACTTTAGTTCGTTTTGTTCTAGTGGGAATTACGGTTTATTGGTTTTCCTTCGTTAAAGTTCCTCAATATATTCTTAATCTAATAAGGACAAAGATGTTTCATTTTCTAGGGGTTGGTTCTAGAAAAGAACATACATACCATTTGGTGAGTTGGGAGAGACCGACTCTTCCAAAATCCTTAGGTGGTTGGGACATAAAAAAATGAGATCGTTTAACATGGATATCCGTATGAAAAGTATGTGGTGTGGGATATTTAATGATGGTTTATGGAGTAGAGTCTTCAAATGTAAGTATCTGAAAGGAAAATATGTTATAGTGGTTTAGATATTCTAAAACATATGTATGGAGTGGATTTATTAGAGTCTTTCAATGGATTAATAATTAAATCACCCGAAAATTAGGTAATGGTGAAATGTTTTTGGTTGGAATTGATCCTTTTATAGGAAATGATGGAAATTTCTTGTTATCTCAATCTCTATTGGATTACTCGGCTGGATTTGGGTTTTCTACATTAGCTCATATTATAAGACCTTATTAGATGGGACCAAATGGTTGTTATTGGCTCCAAAATGAATATTTAGGGCTTCAATGGAATTGGATTGTTGAATGGAATGAATACATTATGACATTAAATAAAGCAAGTATCAGGATCAATCATAGATGAGGAAAAATTGGTATGGTGCTAGAATAAACATACTAGGAAGGTAAACACAAAGGATGCTTACGATTCTATTATATCTTCTATTGTTGAAAATTATATCAAATGGTGGTATGGTAAGATATGGAAATTGAAGATTCCATTGAAGCTCAAATGATTTTTCTAGTAATGCTTGGAGAATTGTTTGTTGACATGGGATAATTTGGTTAGGAGAGGATGGTATGGGCATAACCAATGTGTTTTATGCAAAAGGGATTGCGAATGCATTAATCGTATCTTTTTTTTTGTTAGTTTAGTAAAATGGCTTGGAAGGAAATTTATGAAGATTTGCATATAACACATATTTGGGGCACTTTTTGCATTGAAGACAATTTCAACTATTGGGGACAATTGGGTTTTCACAATAAAATACTATCAATATTTGTTTGTTGGGTTGTTTGGAATATGAGGATCAAATTTTTATTTGAGGATTATATCCCCAATGCACTAGTTTTTGGTATGAGAGGCCTAGGTTTGTACAAAGAATATCAACCTATGGTGAGCAATATCAAGCAAAAACAAAATTATGCTCCTTCCTTCAATTTTTCTTCTGCTATTTTTTTTGCGAAGCTTCTTCAACTGGATCTGGTGGTTGTGGAATGATTCTAAAACTAAATGAAGATCGTTTTTATAAGCTAAGGATGGGGTGTGGTCATGGTACTGACACCAAAGATGAACTTTTGGGTTTGTGCGGTTTGCTTCAATTTGCAATACTTAGTGGTATTATCTCTTTACAAGTTTATGGTGATTCTTAGGTGATTATTCAGTGGGACAGAGGTCAATGTAAGCTACATGTGTTACATTTATACCATTGGTTCCAAAGAATTTAGAATTTGATGGTGGACTTCTCATATATATCCATGTCACACATCTACATAATTTTCAACAAGGATGCAGATTTTGTTTCAAAGAGAGCTATGGATCTTCCCAATAGAACCTTGTACTTTGAATAAATAATTGAAGACTTTGTGGTCTCTGAAGGTTTTGTTCTTCTTATCATTTGAAGCAGACAATGGGGGTTTTGAGTAGTGGATGTACACTATTTTGTCTTACGATTAAGTATGGCTTTGTATCTTTGTAGTACAAACTCAATATTGTTGTTAGTTTATTTTAAGTTCAAGTGTTGGTGGTTAACTTTTGTTAAGTCCAAAGTGTATATAGTAACTCGTATGAGTATGTGGATATTCTTGGATGATCATTCTTGATGCATCTACATTATGTAGACATGGATGATGCATATCTTCTTTTTCTTTGATTCTAAGGAATAGCAAGAAAATGAGGTTTTTTTACTTTAAAAAATGCTTTAAAATAATAATATTTTAAAAAATGTATTTATATTACAAACTTAACAATAATTTTTTAGTTTATCATATATATATAAAATTCATTCTAATCTTTGCTTAATGAGACAAGCTTGTAGTAATTTGGATTCTAAAATTGTTTGTTTAATTGTTTAAATATTTTCATTCTTTAATTTTCTCCCAAATTTTTGATAAATATCTTATTTACATCCATCATGTGCAACTCTTTTAGATGTGAACCTATAATCTCGTAAAAATAAATACACATCAACAATGATTAAATTTACGAAAAATATTTTCAGAAAATTTATTCTAATTTCCAAAATTACCATACACCAAAAAAAAATGTACACTAGAGATAAAGATATCAAATTTTATAATACAAAAATATAAAATCATTTAACATAAATAAAAGCTTATAAAAATGTTCCTCGTTCATAGGATATAAGAAAATCCAAAATTAAAAGGATGTGAATTTGCAATCATAATCCAAACATAAAATATCATTCTTTGTCATTATTAGTTGTCATTTTTCATCCTTCGTACAAGGGAACCTATCGAGAAAGAGGATTATCCTTCATCAAGCATAGATATTGGTAATTTACAAACATCAAATATTTGAGGCTTCTAATAATTTTTCATATTGTATAAAAAAAATTATTTGTATTGTTATATTTTAATTATTATTATTGTTAATTTACAAATATCAAATATTTGAGGTTTTTAATAAATTTTTATATTGTTATAGTTTCAATTTAATTACTATATAGTAGATAGTCATGTGTCAAAAAAAACTAATATCTATATTTACGATGTGTGATTATTTTGTTTTGTTTTGGAGTAGTTTATCTATTTTATGGTTTGGGTTTTTTAATAGTTTTTTTAAAATAAAATTATGTTTTTGAATGTATAAATGGTGTCAACACCCTAAAATATTCTTGTGAAACTCAAATTATGCAATTTCTATAACTAATATATGTTTTAGGCTTTGCGCGATTTTCAAAGCATTTTATGTTAACTTTTTAGTTGTTTTTGCTTCCCTACCAATCACCAATTTGAAGAATTTATATGTGACTAGTTACTATTTTTTATATTGTTTTTTATTATGATTGTTTAGTTTGAATTTGTAAAGCATAAAATAAATTTAGATAGTGCATTTGTCTCATTTTCTTGCAATATAGGAAAAACACATATGCTAGTCCACTACCCATTTTTAATAAAAAAAAATAAAATAGAAATCGTTCAATAAAGTAATGCTTTGAAGCTAACTTTTCCTCTAACCATCCCTGCTACATAGATAAATATATAGATTCACCCATTGCCAATTTATCCTCATTTAAATCTTGCTTAGATGTAATGTCTTTCTTTATAGTCGATAGCTTGTTAATAAAAATATGACAAAACTGGGTGTTGGAAATGATAGACTAAAAAGGAGCATGGTCCGGGCCCTTCTAACGAAGAAGAGGAGCATGTCCTGGGTGGATAAAGAAGGATGGGTGTGCCTATTTTAGTGTGATATACTTACTGACTATTTGTGACGACTCTAGAAACATTGAGCCTACAGTAGTAGTCATTGTTCTACTATAGGAAGATAAATTTTTGCAAAAAAAATCTATAGTCTATACCCTAACAAAAGCAACCAACATTGTTAGAAACTGAAAATATCTACCCTGGATAAATATTTGTTGCTTAAGTTCATCCCTTCTATGAATGGAAATGTCAAAACATTGTTCAAAGTATTTAAAATGAATTTGGAATTTAGCAACTCATCAATATTGATACTAAATATGACCTTATTGTGTCTAAATTAATGAGTCCCAAAGTGCATGGGTGAATTGCTGAAGGTGGATGTTGTCACTGCAGCAATCATCATTTTGTCTATCCTTCTTTGCACAGGTGTTGTGATATGGCAAGAGTAAGATGCTAGCTATTAGCTAATCTTTCCAATTTAAATCTAAATTGGTTACTCTCATACATGTACATTTGGGTTTTAAAATAAAGTAGTTTTATACACTTCTATTCAGAAATACAAGGATATCTCATTTGATATCCATTAATGTCTATAAATATGTGAACTCTACTTCTAGATTTTTTGAATCCATTGGAAACTTAACTCCATATCCCATTTTAATGGGTGAGAAAATAATATTAAATAGCCAAATTATACATCTAGCACTATGGTAGCATACAAAAATTCTGATATTAAATCAAAGCCGCTAATTCCAAGATACCAAGATCGAAAACAACTCTATTCTTCTTCTTAATTCAGCAGTTACAAATTCTTCAAAGACATGTAGATCGGCTTCGAAGGGTGAAGCTCATCACTACAAATAAAATCCACATAGACATTTACAAACTTGAAGTTTTTCTGATGCGATGTTATACTCCTGGGAGCAACTCGCAGAGCATATTACTTCGGGCTCAACTAAGCTCAACACATGAGCGACTTCCCTACTCTCAAATGTCTTACAATGAGCTCTCAGCTCTTTATTTTAACTACTAAAACCGGTCTCCTGGTGACTCAAAACTGGCACTAAAGAGTTAAAAGGAAAGCATCCAGGGGGACAGGTGGGGACAACTATCATCATTATCTTGTCCCTTAGAGTCCGTAGACATATGGGGACCCAGAATCTTCATTATGACTGACTCCTCCTAATCAGTACAAAAGGTTGAATAAAACAAAGTGGAGCAAAACTGGCCCACGGCGGTCTTCAATGGCCCACCACAGCTTTCACTTTAATCGTATGGGTCTCTTCCTTGCATACAAATGCATACTTCGTGTCCGTTTCCAAGGTCTATTCCTCCACAAGGGCAGTCAAATCCTAGAATATCTGAGTCGTAGTCCTTGAAGGCATCTTTGGTATAGCAGGTCCTCTTCAAGCTGGATTGGCGGGTACAAATCTGGACTAAAGCATCTTTCAATATCTGATCTGTGAAAGATTGCATTGGATTCGCAAAGGAATTCTCCCTGGAATAATGACTCTACATGGAAGTTTAAAGGGATTCTCTTCGTATGCACCTTTGAGTCAATTCTCTGTCCTTGAGCATGCTGCTTGATGTATTTTTTAGAAGTGTACAACGTATGCTATAGCCATGTGTAGCGTCCGCCATGTTGATGAAGCATAAATTTAAACCATTGATGCTGTCTATCGGCCTCTTCAATGTCAGCTTTCATATGAAGTATGAAATTGGTGCGACGGTTCACCCAATCCGTTCTTGGACAAAACTTGTCTAGTAAGACTTCTGTCAAACCAGACCATGCATTATGCCTAAGGTTTACAGGGTTTGCACAAATGACAATTTTATGCTGCTCTCTACAAAACTAAAGAATTAAATTATAGGATGTCCATGTTAAATTTCCATCACCAATGTCCACGTACCAAATCGAACCATCATTTTCCTCGTTGCAGTCTAACCAAAGTTCTCTGCAACTTTTTAGCTTTTCTTGAGCATTCTCAAAATTTCGGAATGCATCTCTCTCCCATCTTTCCATTATCTGTATTTTCAACGGGGAGGATTCAATTTGCTTGATAAGAGTAAGGTTGAAATACCTTTCAGCTTCTTTCCTTGATGCATAATCAAGGAGTTGTCTTCGTTCTGTCTCTGAAAGCTATTCATCCCAAGGCTTCAGGAATAAGCCATTTCTGGGTTGATATAGCTGAGCTTTATCACAATCTGCACCAGCTGTGAACATGTTGAGAGTAGGAGCATTTTATTTTGGATGTTTCCTTGTGATCATATCAGTAAGACAATTAAGATAACCTGGCTTTACACAATGTCAAAATCAAAATTACTAAGTCAAATAAACCATTTCAGAATGCGACTACTATTCTCAACCATTAGATTTTCATTCTTAAAAATACCAGGCATTATTTTCAAATCTGTTCTAATAACAAGTCTAACTGGTTTTAAAAACAAAATAAAATGCTGGACTGTCTTCTTAACAGCCAAGATCTCTTTGTGGCTGGAAGGGTAGTTGAGTTCTACTGCTTTAAAGGAACCCGAACCATAACCACACACATGTTCTTTGCCTTCAATGACCTCAAGTAGAACTCCACCCCAAGTGTGGGAAGAAGCGTTTGTCTCAATGATCAGCTGTCCCGAACCTTGAGGTAAAGAAAGAGGAGGAAAATCCAATACTTTGGCTTTGATATACTGAATAGCCAAAGTCATTTCTGGTGACCATTTTACAGGATTCTTTTTTAATCTATGTTGAAGGAGATGGATATCATTGGCCTGTCCTTTGTAAAAAGGTCTGATGTAATTGAGGCTACCAAGGAATCTCTGCAACTGAGTTTTATCAAGGATTTGATCCGGAAAATGATTGAAGACACTGAGGACATGTTTTTGTAGGATGACCTGTCCTCTTTGGATCTTAAATCCAAGAAATTCTATTTCAGTTTTTCCTATCTCCATCTTGCTTTGAGACAGGACTAACCCATGTTTAAAAACCAAATCATAAAACATTTGTAAATGTTTTAGGTGTTCTTGTAGGTTTTTGGAGCAGAGCAATATATCATTAATAAACACAAGTGCCCACTATTTTTCTCTAAAAATATCATCCATGCGAAACTAAAATTCTGATGGAGCGTTATTGATTCTGAATGGTAAAACCTTCCACTGGTACTGACCATGTGGAACTACAAATGTTGTTTTAAAATGGTCCTTTGCATCAATACCAATTTGGTAAAATCCTAATTTCAAATCAAATTTACTGAATATTGTGCAACCAGCAATTCTTTGTAGCAGGCTAGCTTTATCTAGCAGAGGGTACCGAACTTTCTGGAGTACATTATTGAGAGGCTTATAATTCACAACAAGCCTCGGTTTTCCCTGCTTGAGTTCAGAGTGTTTGTTTACAACAAAGGCTCTGCAAGCCCAAGGGCTCTTAGATGATTCTACCAGGCCTTTGGATAGAAGTTCTTTAATCTCTTAGGCACAAAAATCTCTCTTTGAGGGGGCCATGAGACGAGCAGAAGCTTTCATTAGTTTAATCTTCTGCAATGGATCAAATGGAAAGGAGACAAAATATTTCTCTCTTGTCCAGAAATCATTTGGGATTTCTGAGCAAAAGTCTTTAACTAATTTTGCAGTAATATCTGCAAGGGATTTTTCTCCATGGATGTGTGAAAAGGATATACAATGATCCATTTTCATCAACTGAGCAGGATTGGATTTTTGCACAGGATTTTGTACAAAAGATTGACATTTCGGACTAGAATTCAAGGAAAGAGGAAGCTTGACTATACAGTTATTTATGACGCAAGAAAATAACATTTTCTGGGTATCAAAAGAAAAAGGACTAACTTTGGACAGAAATTATGAACCTAAAATGCAGTCTTCCGTGATGTCATCTAATTTGTACAAAGTTACTGCATCAGATATTTCATTAAGCTTTATTGGGAATTTTTCAGCTTTTGCAACAAGGGGAACTGGAGTTCCTTCAATTGATGTTCCACGGTATGTAGTGTTTTCCCAATAGAATAAGGGGAGTGCTAAACCTTTTGCTAAGTTCAACTGACAACCTAAATCAAGCATACAGTGTAAACAATATGGTTTAAACTCACAAGGGAAAAATTGAATTCGTATAAACATCTTAGGGCCAGTTAACATCCCTATAGTAAGATCAGGAGAAGGTTCTTTCTTTTCTGGACTTTCCATAGCTTGATCATACTACTTGCTTAGTTCTTCATCTGACGATTGATCTCTTTCAATCTGTATGATCTTAACCATACTCTTCAAGTCTTCAATTTCTATTACCAAGCTTTTGAGCTGCTACTGCTTCTCTTTGATTTGTAGTCGGGGCATTTTCTCTTTATATCTCCTATAACACTGTCTGCTTTCATGATCATCAGGGTAGCTTTTATAAAGTTCAGCAGGATTATACTGGGCAGGAGTTACAAAACTTACCTTTCCTTTACCTTTATCTTGCTCAAGCATTTTGAGCAATTTCTTCTTTTCATCTTTCAAAGATGCTCTCAACATATATTAAAAGACTGGAGTTTCAGATAATTGCAAATCTATGGCTGCGATTTGTTTTTCAATGTTCTGTGGCGTATTCACAGAAAACATATACAGTGAAAAATCATATTTTGGAGGCTCGAACCCTCCCAAATTTGGTTAGAAATCAGACTCTAAAGAAGAATAAGAACCAATTTTTTTAAGAGCAGCTACATCGTTATCTGACTTAGAGGTATCAAATACAGTTGATGCATCAGAAGGCAAGAATATTATTTCATCAGAGGGTGACTCAGTGTCTGAACTGGAATGTAAATCCCACCATCGAGGATCTAACTAAGCACACAAGGCAGCAAGCCTTGGTTTTAACTTCTTTTCAGACATTTATTTGCCCAATGGCCTTTCTGACTGCATATGAAGCATGTTTCCTTATCATTTCTGTTTGTTCTCCTTTTAACAAACTTTTTATGAGGGTGTTTACTATATTTCTTGGAAACTTGATATCCATGCTTACTTTTATGCTTATAGGGTTTCACTGTATCTAGATGGTATCTAGGAACACTAAAATAGAAGCCTTTCTTATGTTTAGATTTATGAAATTTGCAATCTTGTGCTAGATGACCTCTACTATATGCACCACATCCCCAATCAGGCCTTTTTGCAACATTTTTATTGAAGGATGATGAATACATACTTTGATGATGCTTGAAATCTTTACTAACCCTTTTCTCCAAGCATTGCTCTTTCCATGGCTCTAGTATATAACTATGTAACTGGGCTAGAGAGAGGCCTCGATAATTGATATTCTTGTCTTTCATATATTTTTCTACAGCATATGGAACATGACCAGGGAAGCTTCTTAGATAGTGCTTTAAATAAGCAGGGTCTCCTAATTTTCAAGAAGAAATCAAGAGTTGTTGCATGTAACAGAAATATTCTTCACTTTGTGAAAGATTACAGAGCCGAACTGACATAAAGAGAGATGCAAGATGCTCATAATATTCTCTTTCATCGGGTCCATAGAACTCTTTACCTAATGCTTTAAGTATCTGCTGATCAGCATCTTCAGCAGAGAGCATTTCATTTCTGGCTTCTTGTGGGAGCCATCTCCACCACTCATTGGCAAGTCCTGAAAGACCTGTGATTATTTGTCTAGCCAGTTGTTGACCTATAAGGGTATCATTTTGAGTTCTTTTGTAAAGGGTTCATTGTCCTAACATTTGTATTGCGGTTTTAATATTAGTTTGGGATTGACACTAGATTTTTAAGACTGGTTGTTCAGGCATTTGGGACAACGGATTATTCATGGTATTAATTCCAAATTAGAATTTTGGGTTTGGGGCTTTCGATGCGTCAGGCATCTGGAGGTCAAAGGTATTTTCATGAGGAGGAGGATTATGAATGGATGAAGACTCTGCCCTATCATGAAAAGACATCATATTCAAATATTTAGTATCTAAAGCAGGAGGAAAAGTTTTAAAGTGACCAATACATTCTTTGAAATCATCACATTCTTCTTCATCTCTACCAAAATTAAATTCTGGTTTCTCATCCTCTGAAATACTTAGCATGCTAAAAGAAATAATACGATGATGCTTGTTTTCTTTCTTTGGTGTTTCTTTTCTTTTATGACCTTGTGATGCTAAGGAAAAGACTGAGGGACTGACACCAGGAACTCTCTTTTTAAGCTCTTGAGTTTGGGTCAAAATATCTTCTAACTTGGCTAATCTTCTCTCAGTTTTGTCTGCAGCTTTTTCAACTGCTTCTTCATCTCTGCAGAATCTTTCAAGAGATGATCTAAGAAACCTAACTTAGTCTCAACTAAGGAAATTTTTTTCTTTTTCTTCTACCACCAATTTTTTAAGAATAAGGAGATCATAGGCCATGTCATCAAGATTCTGTGCAGTCATCTTCTGCTGCATATTGCTCCAGTTAGCAAGCTTGATGTAATCAAAGACAGTTTCATCTAGGCCTAAAGATTTGTATGGTAGAAATTCTTTTTTGATTTGGTTGTCTATTGAGTATTGTCGGAAGGGAACCTCAGGTAGATTCCTACCTAGAATATAGGACTTTTGTCCTTGGTTATTAAATTCCATAGCATCATTATGTCTAGGTAAACTCAGCATACCTAGTGTTGGGGGATCTCTATTTTTCTGGTGTTGGATCCTCTGAATTATTTTTCTCCATGCTGGGCAATCTTTATGTTGGCCATGGTGTTCTGTTTCATACAAACCAATGAAAGAAGTAGAAGTGGACTGGGATGTAGAGATAGAGTCAGAATCGGCTTGTCTTCGAGCATCATTATAGGAAGCCACAGAGGTAGATATGATAAGAGGAGGTGTAAATCTAGGAGCAGGTTTTTGTGCTGGTAATTTGAAAGAATTAGTTTGTTGATCAAAAGTTAAAGGTTGGTTTAGGATAGAACGTTGCAAACATTTAGCATTTCTAAGTTCTTGGTATTTGACTTCCCATTGCTGGGGATAATTTATACCAGTCCAGTCGAAAGTAATAGGGGTAGCTTAACGAGATTTGTCTAACTCCACCATGCTTTGTAAGCATGAACTATGATGGACACAAGATCTAAGTGGAGGAAGGGTATAATTACCAAAACGAATACATACAGCCCCTTTTAACTCGATAATTTTAGACCCTTGCATCATTTTGAACCCTTGAGGTTGGATATATGCTTTCAATAGATCATAGATATGGGGATCCTCTAGGCTGACAGAGTATTTGGGAAAGACAGTTCCATAAGCAGGACCATCATATAAAGGAGCAGTAAGATTGCCAATAATTGCATCAGCAAAATTGTGATGTCGAGTATCAACAGCAACGCAAAAAGAAGACACAGGGAGGTAAGGTCAGACAAGCGGATCTAAACCAAGATTTATTGCACCAAGATGCACATAATGATAACCTTCTTTAATATCCCAATCGATTTGTTCTTTATCGATTAAATTTATATGAATAGGCTCCTCAAAATCAGTAAAAGAGACATAAATAGAAGAAACTTCAATCTTTGTAGCAGACCTGTATTGCCACCAATTTAACTTATAGACATCTGAAGGAAGTATTTTTGGTAATTGCTAATCCTGAGAAGGATTAAAATCTTGTATGTTGATTATAGAAGAATTAGATGAAGATGATTCATTCAGAAAAGATGATCTTCTTTATGCAAGACAGACTTCTGCATTATTATCAGACTGACAATCTAATGTGGCGAGCGAAACTGTATCCATTGAAGGGTCCATAATTAAACTGGTATTTTTAGCTCATGTTGGTTTCTGGTAAAACAAGGACTTACAACGCTTCCTCACAGCTACTGCCTTTCCTCAAACAACACAAAATTTAAATCCCTCACACCCAACAATTCACTCAACTGTCATTTCCACAGCCTACAGGAAACAACTTTACTAGATTGCAAGTAGAAAATACAGAATAAGCTATTTAACAGCAGATTTCAAAGATATATAACAATGAACTTACATAAATTATTCAAGCTACTGGAAAGATACCAAGATACTAATAATGAATAAAAGGAATTCATTACAAATTTGTTATTCTTAGTGTGATATTAGAGCAGGAAAAGACTCTACATCTCTAAACAGCTCTCTTAAATAGTGTTATGAATTATTCCAGTCCATTCTAGGGTGGCCAATTATTTAACACCTATATCATAGTCTCATGGGAATCCTTGAGATTTACTATATTTCCATTTGAGTGCCAACGTAACAAAAAAATAATTATGCGTATTAGTTCTACATTAGATTTACTACATCCAACAACCATTAACAGATTTTAAATGTACACTCACAAGTTCGGTATCTAGAAAGACGGTTTTACAAGTTCATGAAATAATTGTCCAAGCCATTTTTTCTAGGTGTTTCATTCATAGAATATTGAATTATTCAGTTATCATTTATATACTCCGTCAATTTGCATTAATTCCTAATGGATATAGTTCAAGGCAACAGCAATTTCAATTCTAAGAAATAATAGTCATGGTGTATACAAGCAGAGTTAAAAGTACTGTCATAGAACAAAACATACACAAACACATGTATAGAGCATACATCCGAACAAAAACTTGGTTTTTATTCATTTAATCAACCCCCAAAACATATTACAAATTCCCTATTTATACACAAGCATGCAATATTTTCTCAATGGGATTCATTACCGCCATTTTTGAATCTCGAGGCTATGAGAAGAGAAGACAATGAGACTCAACCTACATGCAACTAATTACATGGAATCAAATTATTATACGGTTCAATTATACAACCATTGTTCCATCCATTCTATAATGTATAAGAACTTTGGCCTTCACCAATGTTATTGCAAGCAGTGTTTTTACTTCCTAGCAGATGTGTTATATTTGATTGGAATTTTGGAATGCAAGTAGCTCCAAAAATAGTTTCTTTGATGTTTTGTAGCATACACACAATGTTAATCATAGTAGGTCATCCTTCAGAGGATTCTTTTGTACAAAGAAAACTCACACTTACAAGGTGACTGAGACAATTGTGTTCCTTATCTTCTTCAATGATGGTACTATCCCTCCTTACTGAAACTTATATCCACTACTTCACCAACTCGGTTTGGAAAATGACTACCCACCCAATTCTGCAAGTTCATTCCCTCCACAAACATTTTTTGGATGGGTTTCTTTCTAGTGAGCATCTTCAATAGCACTACTCCATAGCTATAAACATCGCCTTTTGTTGTGACACATCTACCCAATCCATACTCTACATTGAAACATCCTCATCGAAAGGTTTCTCATTCACAATTTTTAATAAAATAGAAAACTTGTGACATTCCCTAACATGCTATCAATCTCAAATAATACCTAGAGGAATATAGCCAAAAGGTTTATCATTCACAATTTTTAATAAAATAGAAAACTGATGACATTTCTTGCTATCAATCTCAAATAATACCTAGAGGAATGTAGCCTGTAGATCCCCTGAGTGCATGTGTGGATGTGAGAGATAAATCCTCATAGTTTTCAAACCATATGCTAGCAATGCCAAAGTCTATTAAATATGTTGTAATATCTTCACCTAGAAGCACATTGTTCAATTTTATATCACAATGGATCGCTTGTATGAAACAATGGTGATGGAGATATGCCATGCCCTGTGCAATGTCTATTGCTATATTCAACCTTTGAATCAACTCAAGCTAATTGCAGCTCCATCTCTAGGATATAACCACCTCTCTAGGCTTCCATTTGACATGAATGGGAATATCAAAGCTTTGGTTTGGTGGTCTGAATAAGATGTTATGATTCTACTAATATTTCGATGCCTAACTCTACTCAATACTTTACACTCCTTGTCAAAACTCTTGTTAGCCCCTTCATTTTCCATATATTGAGAAGCTTCACTGCAATCATTGTACCATCATTCAAAACCCCTTTGTACACTTTCCAAAACATTCCCACTACTAACAACTTGGCATCGGTAATTTATTTTGTTGCATTGATGATATCTCCATAGGAAATTATTTGATGGGGCCACATTTAGGGATGTCCCGAACTCTATAGGAATATGCCTCTTGTGATTTTGTCTCCAAAAAAATACCAAAAATAAACATAGTAAAATAATGGTTGCAGTTGCAACAATAGCCATAATAACTCTTTTAATATGTGAAACACTTTTATACTTGATGGGAGAGCATGGTGTTAGACTTATCAAGGGTCCATAGAGCCCAAGATTTCCCTTAAATGCTATGGAACCAAGAATTTTGAAAAATCCTTCTTTTAGGACTTCTCCAAACAAGTTGTTGAAAGAGAAATTCAATTTGTTGAGCATTTTGAGATTTTCCAATATGGGTATCTCACCTCACAAATTATTGGAGGAAAAATCCATGTCCTGAAGACTTCGAAGTTCACCGATTGACATTGGAATTGGACCTTCAAGTGCATTGCAAGAAAGATTCAAGTATTCTAGTTCTTTGCAGCTTCTGAGCCCCTTGAAATGTATCTCCAATTAACTGATTTACAAAAATATCTATATCTTGAACCAGAGTCATCTTACTTAGTTCCAAAGGAATGGGTCCATTCAATAAATTGTTTGAACGGTTTAAATACAAAGCTAAATTTGCAAGATATGCTACCTCTGGAGGTATGGGCTGACTAAGCAAGTTGAATGATAAGTCTAGTTCTAATAAGTCTTTCATTTTCCTAGATTTGTAGGTACATTACGTGATAATTGGTTATGATCAAGAAATAGATATCCCTGTTGGAGGTGGGCTATAGAATCGGGGATACTTCCAGAGAGATTATTTTTCAAGAGTGATAAGATCCCTAGACTACTCTTTGTCTACGTCGACTGCATACGACACCTCTCTAGTTGCATAAGGAAACATTTGGTGTCCAAGAAGTGGATAAAGCATGCAATCAATCATAGGCGACTCCAGAGAAGAATCCAAGAAGAGCCTCTTGATCAGAAGCATTGCTAAGATAGGGATACTGATGATTAGATAATTGAAGTGTGGAAACTACAGAAGAGTTGACAAAAAAGAGATCGAAATAAAAGAAAAAGTGAAGTGTTCTCATAATAGACCAGAAATGAAAAGGAATCTCCATCTTCCCTTCCTCGAACAGAATTGGAATATATCGAGTTTCTTTGTTTATTGCACCGAGAGGTGCTCTACAACCTAGTATATGTTGAAATATTGTAACTTCAAAGAATATTCTATATGTATATTTTGTGGTCCCCGATGTTCCTTCCAGGAGAATCACTTGTATTTCTTGATACCCCGATGTTTCTTATTGGAAGAACTAATAAGAGTCATGAGGTAGTCCCCTTCAATTGTAATTCGGGTCATTAGTACCCCAGTTGTGGTTACTCAAGCCTATAGGATTAAATTAGGATTACTTGAGCCTACATAACTGAATTAATTATTAAGTGAACGGAAAAATATAAATAGAGGTGTGGTGCTCCTCATTTGACACACACACACTCACTTGTGTAGTGCATTAGAGAGAGAGAGAGAAGTAGCTGGAAAAGGAGGAGGATAAGTCTTTTGGTTTTACCTTTTACCTTTTTGGGGCATCTATATTGAGGAAGCTTTTGTTGGGTTTTTCCCTTTAGGGTTTTCCCAGGATAAATCTGTGTTGTTCTTGTGATATTGTTTCTTTCAGTGATCCTGTTTATATGCTTTTGTTATGAAATTAAAATTAAATGATGATTATCAAGATTAGCATATGGACTTTTAACATGGTATCAGAGCTAGACTAAATAGGACAGCTTTCACAAGGTGAAAAAGCCCTCTCTCTCTCCTCGAAATAAATTAGGGTTTCAAGAAAAATTTTGATTTTCAAAAGACTGCTTGCGTAGAAATTTGCGCCCTCCCAGAGCGCATCTATTGAGCCTGGAATCAAGGTTTTTGGGTAAGTGAGTCTCCGGGAAATTCAAACCCTAGTTTGACAGTTGCACCAAAAAACTGTTGAACCAGAAAAGTAGCTGGAAGCTACAGAAGCTGAATCTCGCAAGTTTATTTGGAAGGTGAAGACTTGAGATCTCCAAAAACCAAGCACACCAAACAACTCACCTCAGTCAAGTGCATCTCCTAGTGAGTTCAGTTTCTCATCCCACATAATTTCAAAATTTTGTGATTTTCTGACAAGATGGCCCCAAGCACTGAGCTTAAGGACAAGATAGAAGGAATATAGAATTTTCGAGCATGGAAATACAGAATTGGTCTCATTCTCCAAGAGAATGATCTTGATAAGTACATCAAGGAGGAAGTTGCAGAACCTGAAGAAGCTGAAGCTAAGGAGAAGCACAAGAAGGATATGATTAGGGCACAAAGGATTATTGCCAACTCTATCAAGGATCACTTGATCCCTCAAGTGTCATCCAAGAAGACTCCAAATGAAATGTATGATTCCCTATCCAGAATGTATGAGGGTAGAAACCTCAACAGAAAGATGAATCTAAGAGCTCAACTGAAGAGCACCAAGATGAATCATGGAGAAACCATCCAAGACTACTTCACAAGGGTTTCTCAGATCAAAGAACAACTAGAAGCAATTGGAGACAAGCTTGATGAAGATGAGATGGTTATGACTGCTCTCAATGGTCTCACTAGACCCTAGGATTCATTCATCCAGATGATGTGTGTCGGAAAGGAAAGCATGAAGTTTGATGTCGTATGGGAAGATTGTATTCAAGAGGAGACTAGAGTGGCAAATAGAGAAGCCTTACTAAAGGAGGATGATCAAGCCTTATCCACTCATACCAAGAGAAGAAGAATTCAACCCAAATTCAAGAAGAGAAACAAGAGGAAGTATCAACCTCCCAGGAAGTTCCATAAGACAAGATAAAGTATTCCCTAAAGGGACTACTCTGGATTTCAATGTTTTCATTGTGATAAGATAGGACACATTGCCATAAAATTGTCCTATGAAAAGACAAGAATATAAGATGAAGATCAACAACAATAAAATACATCATGCTCATCCAATTGAAGATGAGGACGAAGAAGAAGAAGAGGAAGGACCTCCAAGAAAGCAAGCAAGAGAAGAAGATGCAGAAGAATATGTATTATTCTTATCTCTCTCCGGATCTATTACACCCGGAGAAGATACTTGGCTTATTGATAGTGGTGCTTCAAAGCACATGACGGGACAAAAGAAGACTCTATCAAGACTTGAAGAAAAGAACTCTCCTCAAAAAGTATCTCTAGGAGATGACTATCAATATCCTATCAAAGGAGTTGGTGAAGCAAGCTACAAGCTTGATTCAGGAAATCCCCTAAAGATGAAGGAAGTATTGTATGTACCAGGTCTAAAGAAGAATCTACTTTCTATCTCAGCTTTAGATAAGAAAGGATTCAGAGTTGCATTCATAGATGGCCAAGTACTCATGTGGCCCAAAGGAAAGAAAATTGAAGATGCAGTTGTTATTGGTGAAGAAGGAGGCATGTATAAACTCAAGGGGCACTCAAAAACAACCTTTGTTCATGAGTCCACAGACCCTAGTGAACTATGGCATAGAAGGTTTTCCCACATTAAGGCACTACCTCATGTGAACAAACTAGTGACGGGATTGCCGGACATGAAGATCAAACATGAAGGTATTTGCAAAGGATGTGTGAAAGGAAAGAATATCAAGAATCCATTTCTGAAGAGCAAAAAAAAAAACAAAAGGTACGTTAGAATTGATTCATTCAGATGTGTGTGGTCCAATGTCCTACACATATTTAAGTGGTTTTGAATATTACATTACATTTATTGATGATTATTCAAGAAAGACATGGATATATTTCTTGAAAGCAAAGAACAAAGTGTTTGAGAAGTTCAAGGAATTCAAATCCTTGATAGAGAATCTCTCAGACAAAAGGATCAAGACACTCCGATCAGACAATGGTGGAGAATACACTTCAAAAGAGTTTGAAGCCTTTTGCAAAGATGCTGGAATCAAGAGGGAACTAACTACTCCCTACAATCCTCAACAAAACGACGTTGCAGAAATAAAGAACAGGACTATCATGGAAGCAGTGAAGACAATGATATATGATCAAGATCTTCCAATGCATCTATGGGCAGAAGCAGCCAGAACTGTTGTATATGTACATAATAGAATATCTCACAGTGCTCTTGGATTCAAGACTCTAGAAGAGATATTCACAGGAAATAATCTTGAGGTAAGTCACCTCAAAATATTTGGTTGTCCAGTTTATGTTCATATACCGAAAGAGAAAAGAACCAAGTTGGATCCTTCCAGAAAGAAGGGGATATTTGTTGGATACTGTGAAGTATCCAAGGCATTCAGAATTTACATTCCTGGATTCCATCACATGGAAATAAGTCGAGATGTAACATTCGATGAAGAAGCAGCCCTCAAGAGATCCAGGAAGTGCCAACATGAAGAAGTGTATGAGAAAGAGGCACCTCCCAGAAATGAAGAAACTACATGTCTCCCTAAAGATGAAACTCCTGAAGAGCATGACATGACAGATCCACAAGAACCTTCTACAATGGAAATGTCACAAAAGAGAAATCCTGCTTGGGCAAGAGAGATTATACAAGAAGCAGAAAGATATGTTGCTCCTGAAGGCTCCACAGGAGTAAGTAAGAGGCCCAATACATTTTCCAACTATGTAGCCTTGATGTGTGATCTTGTAGATTAAGAACCTACAAACTACGAAGAAATGGCATAGAAGAAAGAATGGGTAGAAGCAATGAATGAAGAATACCAATTAATAATGAGGAATGATGTATGGGATATAGTTCCCAAACTAGAAGGAAAGAGTGTAGTATCCTCCAAATGGATCTACAAGATAAAACATGCAGATGACGGAAGTATCGAGAAGTATAAAGCAAGATTTGTGGCCAGAGGTTTCTCTCAAAAAGAAGGAATTGATTATGAAGAGACTTTTGCACCTGTAGCACGGTATACTTCAATTAGAGCTATCACGGCACTTACATCCATGATGAAGTGGGACTTACACCAGATGGATGTGAAGACATCCTTCCTGAATGGTGTGATTGAAGAAGAAGTATACATAGAACAACCACAAGGATTTGAAGTTGAAGACAGACGTACTCACGTATGCAAGTTGAAGAATTCCCTGTATGGCCTGAAGCAAGCTCCTCGAGCTTGGTATGGAAGGATAGATAGTTTCCTGACAAGCATGGGCTTTGCCAAGATTAAAGTCAATCCTAACCTTTACCTCAAGGTTATAGAAGATGAACCTATCATACTATTACTATATGTGGATGATTTATTTCTAACAAGGAATGAGAAACAGATTGTAGAAAGCAAGAAGAAACTCACCGAAGAATTTGAGATGAAAGACCTTGGGTTAATGCATTACTTCCTAGGTCTGGAAGTATGGAAAAGTTCATATGGAATCTTTCTCAACCAGGGAAAGTATGCTATAGAGATATTGAAAATATTCAATATGTTGGAATGCAAATCCATGGCCGCACCCATGGATACCTGAAGTTATTAGCTGATGACTCATCAGAGTTAGTGGATGTGACTCAATACAGACAGATTATTGGCCCATTGATGTATTTAACAAATACCAGACCAGACATGTGTTTTGCTATGAACACCTTGATTCAATATCTAGTTTAATCTAGACGGGTTCACCTGATAGCTGCAAAGCATGTGATGAGATATCTAAAAGGGACTATAGACTTTGGTCTATACTATGATGCAAGCCATGAGTTTAGACTGTATGGCTATACGGATGTAGATTGGGCTGGAAGTGTATCAGACAGGAAAAGCACATCAGGTGGATGTTATAGTCTAGTGTCTGCTATGATGTCATGGTTTGGTAGGAAACAGTCCAGTATTGCTCTTAGCATGGCTGAAGCAGAATATATAGCAGCTTGCTCTACTAGTTGTGAAGCCATGTGGATTCAAAAGCTAATGTCAGTTTTATTCAACCTGGAATTGGAGACTACCGTGATTCTATGTGATAACCAAAGTTGTATAAAGATGATAGAGAACCCAGTGTTCCACGATAGATCGAAGCACATAGAAATATGGTATTTCTACATTCGAGATACGATGCAGAAGGGAGCCATAAAGCTCCAGTATGTAAGTATTGATGAACAAGTTGTTGATGTGCTGACGAAGCTTCTGTCTCGGGTAAAGTTCGAACACTTTCGAGACAAGCTTGGTGTTGTTCGGAAAGACCTTCCTTGAAAGGGGGAGCAGTGATGTTGCAGTGGGATTGTATCAACCCTGGGCACTTTCCCTAAAATGATCCGATGACCTTAGTCCTTAAGAATGAAGAGGGGTTGTATCATCCCAGGACATACGATGCAGAAGGGAGCCATAAAGCTCCAGTATGTAAGTAC
Organism: Pseudotsuga menziesii; assembly: GCA_001517045.1. Taxonomy (NCBI): domain Eukaryota; kingdom Viridiplantae; phylum Streptophyta; class Pinopsida; order Pinales; family Pinaceae; genus Pseudotsuga; species Pseudotsuga menziesii. The sequence goes on along the minus strand of LPNX010125078.1, from coordinate 5,428 downwards.
TGATGAACAAGTTGCTGATGTGCTAACGAAGCCTCTGTCTCAGGTAAAGTTCGAACACTTTCGAGACAAGCTTGGTGTTGTTAGAAAAGACCTTCCTCGAAAGGGGGAGCAGTGATGTTGCAGTGGTATTGTATCAACCCTGGGCACTTTCCCTAAAATGATCTGATGACCTCAGTCCTCGAGAATGAATATGGGTTGTATCATCCCAGGACATCTGTCCATAATGGATTCGGTGACTTCAGTCCTCAAGAATGTGGTGGGATTATGTCATCCCTAAACTTTGGTTCAGAAATGATCCAGTGGATTCAATCCTCAAGAATGTGGTAGGATTGTATCATCCTTGAACTTCGATTCAGAACGGATCCGGTGACTTTGATACTCGAGAATGTGGTAGGATTGTATCATCCCTGAACTTTGGTTCAGAATGGATTCGGTGACTTTGGCACTCGAGAATGTGGTAGGATTGTATCATCCTTGAACTTTTGTTCAGAACGGATCCAGTGACTTCGGTACTCGAGAATGTGTTAGGATTGTATCATCCTTGAACTTTTGTTTAGAATGGATCCAGTGACTTTGGTACTCGAGAATGTGTTAGGATTGAATAATCCTTGGACTTAGTCCTAAAGTGATAGGGACTAATTATCCCGTAATCAATCTGGTGACTTCGGTTTTTAAGAATGTGGTAGGATTGCATCATCCTTGGACTTAGTCCTAAAGTTATAGGGATTGATTATCCCGTAATCAATCCGGTGACTTCGGTTTTTAAGAATGTGGTAGGGTTGCATCATCCTTGGACTTAGTCCTAAAGTGATAGGGACTGATTATCCCATAATCAATCTGGTGACTTTGGTTGTCAAGAATGTGGTGGGATTGCATCATCCCTGGACTTTAAGTCCAAAAGTGATCCGAAGACTTTTTTGTCTTTGTACTATGGATTGCAGGTTGTTGCTGATGATGATGATGTTCCCGATCGAAAGATCAGAGTGTGATGATGACGTTACTAAGTGAAAGATCAGAATGTGATGATGATGTTACTGATCGAAAGATCAGAGTGTGATGATGATGTTACTGATTAAAAGATCAAAGTATGATGATGATGATGATGATGATCGAAAGATTAGAGTATGATGATGATGATGATGTTGATCGAAAGTTCAGAGTATGATGATGATGATGTTGCTGATAGAATGATGATGTTGATGATCAAAAGGTCAAAGTGTTGATGACGATGTTGCTGATCGAAAGGTCAAAGTGCTGATGATGATGTTGTTGATCGAAAGTTCAAAATGTTGATGATGATGTTATCAATCGAGCAGTCAAAGTGTTGTTGCTGTTGAAGATTGAAGATGAAGACTAAAGTACTGATGATGATGTTGTCGATCAAAGTGTTGTTGTTGTTGAAGATTGAAGATGAAGACTATATGATGTTGAAAATCTTCCAATGATTTATAGATGTGTCACCTTGATGATGATGCTGATGATGCCCTCCTTCTACTATTGTTGTTGTTGATGATGTTGATGTTGTTGTTGTAGAATACCCTTCTCGTTAAGGGGGAGTGTTGAAATACTGTAACTTCGAAGAATATTCTATATGTATTTTTTGTGGTCCCCAATGTTCCTTCTAGGAGAATCACTTGTATTTCTTTATACCTCGATGTTTCTAATCAGGAGAACTAACAAGAGTCATGAGGTAGTCCCCTCCAATTGTAAGTCGAGTCATTAGTACCCTAGTTGTGGTTACTCGAGCCTACAAGATTAAATTAGGATTACTCGATCCTACATAACTGAATTAATTATTAAGTGAACGAAAGAATATAAATAGAGGTGTGGCGCTTCTCATTTGACACACACACACTCACTTGTGTAGCGCATTCAAGAGAGAGAGAGAAGTAGCTGGAGAAGGAGGAGGATCAGTCTTTTGGTTTTAGCTTTTATCTTTTTGGGGCATCTATATTGAGGAAGCTTTTGCTGGGTTTTCCCAGGATAAATCTGTGTTGTTCTTGTGATACTGTTTCTTTTAGTGATCTTGTTTATATACTTTTGTTATGAAATTAAAATTAAATGCTGATGATCTAGATTAGCATATGGAATTTTAACAGTATAAGGGAGATATTGTAACGCTATGTTGTAACGTTTATCGATATTAAGTCGATAAAAAAAAAACCTAATATGAGGGAGATCTTATAAGGTTTGTCGAGTAAGGTTTGTTACTAACAAAATAATAAAAAATAAAAATTTTAATTATCCGCCAAAATAAATGTCAACAAAAAAAAACCTAATATGAGGGAGATCTTGTAAATTTTGTCGATATGTTGTAATGTTCCTACCTAACAAAATAATAATAAATAAATAATTTAGTTATCCGCAAAAAAATGTTGGCCTTGCACATGGTTTTAAAACCATGTGCAAGGTCTCATAAACAACCCATGGTCTTAAAACCATGTGCAAGGCCTCCTGTTGGGCCAGGAAAGGGCACAAGGAAGAACTCGAAGTGCAAGCGCAAGAGGAAAAGTAGGCATGCGACGAGGTAAAAGTGGGTAAAGGAAGAGAAGCAAGTGCATAACAGAGAAAGCTATGACAAGGAATGGTGCGATGAAGGAAAAGTAGACCCAGATTTGGTGGAATATTGGCAGGTAGAAGAGTAAAGGATGAGAAGGTACAGGTCAGGAAGACCGTAGGAGTTTGAGTCAATGGAAGACTAAAGGACACTTTTTGCGGCTAGTTATGGCCTGCAATTAATGTAATGAAGGACGTTTCTACAGCCAATATGGCCTGTAATAAATATATGAAAGACGTTTTTGAGGCTACTTATGACTGTAATAACTGAGTTGTATTCAGTCGACCCTATGCAGTCTTGTAATATATATAAATAGGAAGAACCTATTATGTATAAAGGTTCGGTTTTTGTTCAAAGAATAATTAGAATTGTTTTGAAGAGAAAAGATCAGAGAGAAGTCTGATAGTAGTAGAAGGCTGTTGAGTCACGAATCTACAGCTGAGTGCGCAGATTTTTTTGTAAGATTGAATTTGCAGCTGAGTGCACATATGGTAGAGTATAAGATTCGATCTAGGTTGTGTGCGGATCAGTAGGAGTAGAAGAAAATCATAATATAGAGATCATGAGAGCAAGAAGATTCTGAGCTAGAAATACATATCTTAAAACAGTCTGTAGTCAAGTCCTAGACTGCAAGGTGCCATATATTTCCCATGCCATATGAAGAGCACCTTGGTGGTTTCTTACCCAAATGGGTTTCCACGTTATTTCGGTGTCACATGAATGTTGAATGTTTAATGGTTAATGTTGAATGTTTGATTATCTTGCATTGTTTATGGTTATTGCTTGAATGAATTTCGCAATATTGATCAAAGAAGTGAATTAATTAATGTTTAAAGTATCGCCGAAGCATTGTGTATTATTTCATGGTTAAATACTATGAAGTTGTAATATTGTCTCTCTACTGTCATTTACATTTAAGGAATCGGTCGCGTCGCACAGTTGCGCCAGTTGTTAAGTTGACAAGGACAAGGTTGTGTCGTACGTCGGTTATGTCGCACTGTTGCGCCTCTATCGAGTAGTAAAAGACTACATCCTTCAGACTCTGTCGAGCGCCTTGGTCGTGCGCCAAGGGACTGTAATCCCTCGCTGACTACGGAAACATGGTTCTGGAAGTTACACATTAATATATCTCGGGTGAGACTCTGCCTACCTCGCAGGTGCTTCCGACTGAGCTTGCTCTGTCGGGATGCTATGTTTGGGTGTTTTGTTGGTTTCATGGGTTTGCTGAACCTGGGTCGCGAGAGTGGGGAAAAGTAGGCCAACACCTCCTAAACCATATACAATAAAACCATTGGTTGTTTAGGAGGGTCTTGCAAATGGTTTTAAAACCATTTGCAAGGCCCTCCTAAACCATGGGTTGTTTAGGATGCCTTGCACATGGTTTTAAAACCATTTTCAACGCATGTCTAAAACATGTACAATAAATCCATGGGTTGTTTAGGAGGCCTTGCACATGGTTTTAAAACCATGTATGGGGCAGATGTTTTGAATACTAATATACTTTAATTTATGCAATACTTGAGAATCATATTAACATTATCCTAGTTTCCTCACTTGAAGCTATATTTAGGATAGTATTAAAATGTATGTAATCTCAAGGTTTTAAATAAGGGTTTTTAAATTATGGGACTATGAAAATATAATTAAAATTAAAATTAAAATATAATTTAAATTTAAACTATATTTAGACTTTTTAATTTTTTAATTTTAAATTTAAATTTAAAATAAAATATAATTTTATATTTATATTAAATTTATATTTATATTTAAATTAAATATAAAATCATTTAAATTTTATATTTATATAAATAAACATATTATTCAAGTTTATATATGAGTTCTTTACATTGTATAATAAGAAGTACTTGTGGTATAGTGATAAGGGTGTTGGGATAATGGGTGTGAGGTCCAAGGTTTGATCCTCTTAGATCACGTATTTTTTTAGAAAATATATTGAATTTTATACTTGCATAGATTTCAGTGTATGGTGTTTTAGACTTGCATCGATTTCACTGTATGGTGTTTTATCATTGCATAATTTTCCGTGTAGTTGTTATTCCTTGGATGCATTGATTTCGGTGTAGATTTCATGGATGCATAAATTTTAGTGTGGATTTCATAGATGCATAAATTTCAGTATGGATTTCATAGATGCATAAATTCAAGTGTAAATGTTACTGCTTGACATTTTTTATATAGAGTCTGAACTAGAAATGGAAGATGTTCATGTCAAAGATGCTATGAGACAAACATGAGAAGAACCAAAAATACAGAACGTAGAACGTTAGAAAGCATATCAAGGAAGAAAATCTAACGAAATGACAACAAAAGAACGAGAAGTACTTAAATAGGTCGTTTATTAATTGATCTGGCACTATCCTGAGAAACAACATCCTCCAATTTGTTGACAATCAAATTTGTATACTTGCACTCCATGTTCCTTTTCCATACCTTGGATCCAACACATTTGTTTCTTCTCAGGACAACCCATAATTCCAATGGATATGACCAGACCAATTCAACTTAACATGTTCCTTTCAATGCTGATCAAACTCCAATTTTTGTGTCACTACCTAATATGGCGGCATATATGAAAAAGATAATTTTATGTGAAGGAAGAATGTTGTGTGAAGTAATCTTTAAGTTGTAACAGTTAAGGATGTGTGTAATGAGATAGAATAAGGTATATAGTAAAGTGAATTTAAAATTTTCAAAATGAATTGTCATATTTATTACTTAGATTATAAATTGAATTGAATGTCATATTTACCTTCTGGGCTGATGCACAATCATGGACTCCTTTAAGGACACTTTAGATGCCACATAATACTAGAATAAACAAAAAACTCTGATTTTAGGTGACAATTAGGG
>LPNX010125077.1:20941-72783 GCA_001517045.1 Pseudotsuga menziesii | reverse complement strand
TTTTTCAGTGTTTTAAGGCACATAGGAAAGCAAGACTAGGTGAGGTGAATCAGCTTTGTTGCCTCTTCCTCCTCCACTCCTTCCTCCATGAAAAAGCATGTATGAGCAGCCATTTGACCACTCTTTAGCTTTCCCATGCGCCCTTGCTAATTCGTGGGGTCCTTGATAGATTTGGGATCATCTTTTTACACCTATGGGGGATTTGCCTATTTTGGGTAAGCCTGCTTTATGCTAGATTTGGATGCTTCCTTATGCATTCGATTTGCTCATGTATTCTATATATTCAGAAGCCTATGTTATTACAGGGTTGGCTATTGTACACTCAGTTAATATAATTTTGTGTTACAACTCCATATTCAGTCTCCATTGTTGATAATTTTTCATGATCAATTGTTAATTGCTGTGAGTGAAATTAATCTACTGCAGGCCTAAATTTCTACACATAATTTATCTTCATAACTATATATATATATATATATATATATATATATATATATAACAAATCACATCATTCCTTTGTTGCAACAGTGTCAGCACAACAGTATAAAACAAATTAAACCATCATTTATCAGAAATGTGACAGAATTGGAAGAGATCACAGCGACATTAGTAAATCATAACAAAAATGTGATAAAATTGGAGTAGATCATGGCATCATAAATCATAACAGATTCAGTACACTTCTCATTGATATCACAATAGAGAAAATAGGAAGACAAAAGACAATATTTATGTAACAACCATCATGTCATATTCATTCCATGCGATGGATCCAAAATAGATGATTCTTCCTCACAGTCGGAGACCAATTACATCCCAAAATTCAGACAGATCACAGATAAAATAGATGACTCATCAAAACACTAGATAGATCATGCTAGATCTCATACTTCATTGATTGATGCCTTTATCTTTTCCATCCCCCCATCATGATATAAAAACAAGCTCTATATATAGGCTTGCGCTTTTACATTGAAGGTCCATTTCTAACTAACTTCTAAACACTAATGACCTATGGTGACAAAACTTGGTCAAATAATATATTAAATATTCAAATGGTTATCTTTCCACTCATCACACTGATCTGGCCTTGTTTGGTGTCAGATGAGCTTGCACAGCTGCAATGACGCTATGCAAATCACTTACCAAAACCCTTTCCAACAGGCCCCCAACACAATATTGTGGCTCGTCCTCAAGCTGCGTTAGGTTGACAAGGTATATGTCGATGTCTGGGCCTTGAAATATTCAAACTACTGCGAGATCTCTTGAACCTGCAACTAGACTCTTTTGGTAGTGCTTTGACAGCTAATAAAACTTGATATACAAGGTGTTCTTCCCTAGCCTTTCCATTGACCATTTGTTGAATTTCTTGTACCACTTGCAACATTGCAACTGCTTTAACAGCTGATTGTCCATCAATTTCTTAAAACTCATATAACTGTGTGTGATGATTTTGTTGGCGTTCTTGGGCATGGGAATCTCTGTGCTGTATATCCTTCAATTCTTCATTCCATGTGATCTACACCATCAATGACATTTCCCATAGCGATGTCTTCATCCTCATCAATTGGCCTTCATCTTCTTGTGCCTACATTGTCAACTGGTCAAGTTGTTCATCCTGGACAACATTTTGCTAGAATTGCATTTTCACCTCCATGATTATCTTGGATTCTTGCTCCATTTTTCTAATTGGGTTGCTATTTCCTCAATAGAAGCCTTCTATTCGACAACCTGCTCCAACGGCGTTGTTGGATGGACCAGGGCATTGAGCACCAGGTTGGTGTCCTAAAGTTGGGAAATAACTTCCCCAACTTGCTTGGCCTTAGAGAATGCAGTAAGCTTAGTCGTGTTCTCAAAAATATGTTGACATGCCTCATTGACAGCTTTCTTGACCTCACCAACACTGTCGCACAGCTGCGCCTTCTCAATGATGAAATGGTCTTGCACCTTATTCAGCTCAGTAATTTCTTTGGCAGCCTTGTGTTGCAGCTTGGCCTACACTGCCATCAATGCATTTATTTCTCGTACATTCTCTTCTTCTATCTGCACCCTGACCTGATGCAACTCCTTCGTTTCTTTATGAAGCTTCTCGGTGGGGCTCTGTGGTTGTATGTAGCCATCAGTTAGGTCCTTCTATCTATCCTCCAACTCCTAGGCAGCAATATGTTGTAGCTCCCCAAGAAATTGAGCCGGTAACTTGTTCAGATCCAAGGCAACGCTCTGGATCGGCTGCAGTAGTTGGTTCACCTCTTCATTTCATGCATCGATCACAGTTGGGGAAACTTGAACGTTCCTAACCCAGGGCTTGGCGCTGATCAAGGAGACTTCCTACATCACATGTCTCATAGATGTACCTGGAAAAAATATAAAAAAATGGAATTCAAATTATCTCTTACCACACCAAATTCTTCGTGGTTGAAATCTTAGATCACCTGTGTTGCAGCCTCAAAGGAGTCAGTGGCCGCTTTGATAAACTGTTGTAGTTGGTACTCCATCCTTGATCAGATACCACTTCCCACATCATATTTCCAGTGCCATTTGGTGCAATTCTCCTCCCGCATGCATTATGATTCAGCCTTAGGGTCCATCGATGACTCATTGTCAGAGTTGTGAACACTCCACTCCTTCTAGACAGGCTTGTCCAGGACATCGGATGGCAGCTCCTTTGAGAGTTCCTCCTGGCTCATGAGGTTGCACCATTCCACTAGCCAATCTTGAACAATAGCATCCAATTCCTCATCCGTGACTTTGTAAGGAAGAGGTAGCCACTGCTTTTCGAGTTCCCGTCGTTCCTGAATGTAAATGGAATGTTGCCCAATAGTGACCTGAATGACTCGTTGATACTTGGCCGCTGCATAATTAGAAAATTGGGGAACTACGATAGTTGTTGCTTGTAGCGCTTCCCAGTAGACTCAAAATTGAATTACACAGTCGTCCTGTCGACTGGGATCCTTAACCCACCACAAATTCTAATATCATGCGCCATGACACACCTTCACCGCATCCACTTTCATTGGTTGGTAATTTGCGAGTTCCATCCAGGTGAAAAGTGCAATAATAATTAATATAAAACTATATGAAAATGTCCACCTAGACTATGTAGTGAGAGCATCGTTGAGCAAATGGTTAAGAAAGAACAAGGCCCAGTTCATTTGCATGCCTTCGACACATTTCTGGGAACATGTGACCACGCCCGAGTTGCACTAGACTGGTTGATTCCCTTGAACAACCTTGCTCACCAAAATCCACTCCTTGATACACACCACCTAGCAATTGAAGCTATTAATACGATAGGCACGGTCATCCCACTATAAGACAAAGTGCTCCTTTAGCTGTTTGGTAATCTTCTTGTCGGTATCCCTACCACAGATATACTACGCCGGATCTTCCTCGGCCTTTGACAAGTTCATAATTCTTGCAATTAAATCTACTATGATAGGAATGGGATCATTCAAGTAGAGCATCCCACCATGAAAATAGGCCAAGAGTTGTTTAACACACGCATGGGATTCATTCAGTCACCCAAAATGAGGCATATTGATGAGCCCCAACAATCCAAAGTTGTCCAACTCGCTCGCCCATGGTTGAGGAATCTGTTGAATTGGGGAACCAGGCACCATTGAAATTGATTCATAGGGCTCATCATGGAAAACTTTAAGCACCAACAAATCATGGTCCTCAAACTTCAACTTGATCAAGGTAGGGATGATATCGACTGAGCAAGTCATCCCTTCTGACAGTGGCGCTAATTTTGCTAGATACTTTTGGTTCTTTGTAGGCTACCTTGGCTTTGTTCCTCGACACGTACGAGAAACATATCCCAAGATATCATGAAAAGAGACACCCCTGGGGACTGCAGACTCTATAGCTCCCGAGCTCGATGGCCCGGTCTATTCAGTCCCTTCTCCTTGGACTCTGGACGAAGTGCAGGAGTGCCTCTTCTGCGGCGGCGTGGAACTGGGCTTCTAAGCCTACTACTTTCTCATAGGGATGGAAAATGAGCTGACTAGCATGCTCATGAATTCTTCTTCTTCGATAGACATGGGTCAAATGGGGGACTCTTGTTCACTGGAAATCTCAATTATGTCAAGGTTGCTTAGCATGCCTCACACCCTAAACCTGACAATGCACCTGATGACTCTAACCTTCTACTTTGCAACTCACAAAAATCCCACAACACAACTGCATGACTCACACTTTTCTCAACACTCTGCTTGCTCAATAGAACAATGCCTTCCTCCTGCATCCCACGTACTTTTTATAGGAACCTCCCATTTCGAACTCATTGTTATAGCGGATTTCACCACACTAGGTGAATCACACATTGTATGGCCTTTCCCTGTCCCGCTGCAGACTCATTAGCCCCTATGGACCATTTTTTTTCTTTTGATGTATTCTTGAACATCCCTAAAAACATAAGAAAAATGATATACGCAGCCTTTCCCCCGATAACCGCATACATACGCGGATATTCCCTCTATAGTCGCGTACATCGGGATGTGTGCATAATCCAAAACCTTTTGGAGCGTTCCTTGACTTGGATCTGACTCATATGACTCCCGGCCTTCCATATGCCTTCGTGCATAGGAACGCTCCTTCACTTACTTGTTCCCTAGGATGGATGAAGCTTCGAAGTTCATAGCACAGGGCCCAGCTGTGTTAACGAACCCTTTACAGCATAACTAGAATATGAACTCGAAGTCCCATGATCAATCTAGTGATGAAGATCCACCTGAAACTAGTGGTCGTGGGTGCATTAATATGGTCCGTGCTGCAAAAGTTGCGATGCGTGCGAAATATTCATTAGAGGAAATTTCAACTCAAAATGGGCCTCCTAAAATGAATTCATAAAATAATAGTTAAAATAATAAAATAATATTTATTAATTTTGGAGGAAGAAAAGAGAAAACTACTTTTTTGTTTGTATTTTTGACATATCTCCCTGTGTTTTTACTCAAATTTCGATCGGGAGAGATTGTTGGATGTAGAATTAAATTCCGCATCCAATGAGTACCCACTCGGCATACTTTTGACGGACCCCGCTACCCCAAAAACAAGAAATACCTGAAAAAATGGAATGATGACATCATCATTCTGTTTTTTCAGGTATTTCTTATTTTTGGGGTAGCGGGGTCTGTCAAAAGTATGCCGAGTGGGTACTTGTTGGATGCGGAATTTAACTCCACATCAAACGAGCTCTCCCAATTGAAATTTGATTAGAAAAACATGGAGATATGTCAAAAATACAAACAAAAAAGTAGTTTTTTTAATGATACCTATCCCCAAATTTATATTAAAAAAGTGTTTAAGACCTATACGGTATTTCAAATTTAAAGAAATTTCATTGGCTAACACATGATGACATGCAATTTGAATAAAAGTTAAAAGGCCCATTTTGAGTTGAAATTTCCTCTAATGATACTTCATCACAACCCAACCCAGGAAAAGAACCTGATCCACCAGGAACCCCTTTGCGCATTGAGAAACCTACGGATAAACCTGAGGCTGCACCTTGCATTCCTAAGGAGGTACTTAAGTGTTCGGGTCATAACCAAAATGCCCAAACCGCCCAGAATTATTCAGTTGTTGAGGACTTGGGCCATACTCCTTGTGCGATGTCTACATTGGAAGTGCTTCAGAGTTGTCCGTCACAAAGGAAGGATTTGCTTTCCGCTCTTGGTGTGAATGGTGATGATTCTTCCTTAGTGATAAAATTTGAAACCGCAGGACATCAACCTCGCTTGCCCTACTATGTGTCCCTTTTGATGCATGTAGAATGTCTTAATATGATCGTCAAGCGCACTGTGATTGACGAGGGCGTTGCTGCTTCTGTGATGTCTTTGTCTTGTTGGAAGGGTCTTGGTTCTCCTAAGTTGTCAAAATATACGACCATGTTAACTGCTTTTGATGGGAGATCATTTAGGCCGCACAGTATCCTTCCTTATCTTAAAGTCAGTTTGGGAGGGAAGACCGTTGCGATAGAGGCCGAGGTGGTTGATGCGCCCCTTGACTACAATCTCTTACTGGGAAGGAACTGGATGTATAGTATGCAAGCCGTTGCATCTTCCATGTTTTGCATTGTATGCTTTCCTCATAATGGGAAGATTGTAACGATTGATCAGATGGCATTCAAGAATCCACCTGTTAGTGCATCTTCCGAAGTCTCGGTTCCGAAAGTCGAACATTCCCAGCTGACAACTAGGAGTGTGGGTGTAGGTATGTATCCGTCCCTCATGGGAACCTTTAGTTGTCCTACACCCGTCCTCATGATAGGATCTAGTTTCGATGGTGCTTCGACGTCTACGAGATCGGTGCATTTTCGTACAAGTCATATGAGAGATCCTTGGATTATTCCTTCACCGAGTCCTTTGAGTGAGGCCATTGAGACGAGCGTGCTGTTGCCTACAGTCATGATAGCTTACCAAGCTAATCTTCAGTCTGCTGTAGAGCCTTGTTCTTCCTCTTCACGGACGGAGGAGGAAGGCCCCTATGTGCTGCCGGCATGGGCAGTACAGTCTTCTCATGCCCACGAATGCCTTGATATGGTTTTCCCTTTAGATGAAGTGATTATTGAGGCTATGTCGCGAGTTGAGCCACCATGGGAGGAACTTCATCATAGATAATATTTCCTTCTAGAGCTTGACCTTTTGGAGCATGAGGATTATAGGGAGATTCTTAGTCAGAAAGTTGGTAGACCCATGGTTCCATTAAGCTCTCCTAGTCAGATGGCTGATGGAAACATGGAAAACATATCATCAACTATGTCTATCAACATTTCTCGCAATCCTGGTACAATTGAGAATGTCTACATTGGGGTGGATTGTTCCCAAGATGAGATTCGAGAGTATACCAAGCTGTTCAAGTAATTTCGTGACATTTTTGCTTGGTCTTACAATGAGATGCCAGGGATTGACCCTCGGATTATCGAACATGAGATTAAGACTTATCCCAATGCTAAGCCTGTTCAACGGTGTTTACGCGCAGTAAATCCTAGGAAAGCACCCGCCATAAAGGAAGAGATAGAGAAGCTATTGAAAGCTGGTTTCATCTATCCCGTTCCCTTGACAGAGTGGGTTTCAAATCCCGTTTCGGTGGATAAGAAGCAAGGAGAGATCCGTATATGCACTGATTTCCATGATTTAAATCATGCCTGTCCTAAGGATAACTTCCCCACACCATTTATAGATCAGATTTTGGATGAGTGTGCGGGTAGTGAGGTGTTCTCCTTTACGGACGGCTTTTCCGGGTATAATCAGATTCAAATTAAACCCAAGGACCAACATAATACCGCATTCATTTGTCCTTGGGGAACATTTGCGTATCGAAAAATTCCTTTCGGCCTTAAAAACACCGGAGCTACATTTCAGCGGGCGATGACCTTGATTTTCCACGATCTCGAGTCCATTATTGAAGTATTTTTGGATGGCCTCGCTGCTCATTCTCGCATGAGGATGCGTCATTCTTATCACTTGAGATTGGTGTTCGAAAGATGCCGACACTATGCTGTTAGATTAAACCCTCATAAGTGCATATTTTGCGTGAAATCAGGTCGTTTGTTAGGATTTATCATTTCGAAAGAGGGTATAAGAGTCGACCCTTTGAAGGTGGAGGAAATACTTCAGTTGTCTCCCCCATGAAATATTCGTCATCTTCAGTGTTTGCAAGGCATGGAAAACTTCCTACGAAGATTTGTTGTCAATTTCACCAATTTGACTAGAGGTTTCATGTGTCTCCTGAAGAAGGATGCTCCCTTTGAATGGGATGAGCGAGCCCAGGAGTCCTTCGATGCACTTAAGCAAGCCCTAGCATCGGCCCTGGTGATTAGTCCTCTAGATTATAGCTGTGATTTCCTATTATATGTGGCCACGTCTTTAGAGACGATTGGGATGGTTTTGGTTCAGGAGGATGAGGAGCTCCAAGAGCATGTCATATATTATCTGAGCTGAAACCTTATTGACGTAGAGATTCGGTATTCTCATGTCGAGAAGCTTGCCTTAGCTACCATACATGCAGTGCAGCATTTGAGACATTATATTCTCCTTCGCCAAACCTTGGTTGTTTCCCATGTCAATCCATTTCAATTCGTCCTCACTGGTAGGACGATTGGGGGAAAATATAATAAATGGATTGTCATCCTGCAAGAGTTTGATCTCGAATTTGTTTCGGCAAAATCGAAGAAATATTTAATCTTTGCAGAGCTCATATCGGATTTTTTGAGCGAGGCTAAGGAGTCGGTATGTGAAGATACGTTCGTTGATGAACACATTTTCTTAATCTCAACGACTGAACCATGGTATGGAGATATCATAGTATATTTGCAAACATAGAGGACCCCTACTCACCTCTCGCGAGATGAATGACGTCGATTACATCACGTCTCCAAGAACTACCTCATAGTGGACAATACTTTGTACCGCCATGGGGTAGATTCCCTTTTACGACGTTGTTTAACTCATGATGAGGCTGAGGTAGTGCTTAATGATTACCATGGAGGGGCGTGTGGTGGTCATTTATCTGGGCTTTCTACAGCTTGAAATATTTTGAGAGCAGGATATTTCTGGCCGTCGATCTTCAAGGATTGTATTGAAGTGGTCAAGAGGTGCCACCCTTGCTAGGTGATTGCACGTAACATGCGCTCGAAGCCTGCCCCGTTACACCCTATTATCACCACCGGTCCCTTCACCAAATGGGGGCTTGATTTTATGGATTGCAACCCAGCTTTGGATGGGGGGCACCATCATATCATAGTGGCTGTTGATTACTTCACAAAATGGGCTGAGGCAAATGCCTATAGTAAAATCCGACGGTGAGATAGCCGCTCACTTCGTATTCAACCAAATCATTTCTAGGTTTGGGATTCCGAGAGAGCTTGTCACTGACCATGGCTCACACTTTCAGAACCGTATGATGGAAGAGTTGGCATCCAAGTTAGGGTATAAGCAAGAGCACTCCTATTCTTACTATCCTCAAGCGAATGGACAGGTTGAAGCAGTGAATAAATCACTTAAGTCCATTCTCCAACGAACCATCACACAAAGTAAGACGAATTGGCATATTATGTTGTACCCTGCTTTGTGGGCATATCGAACCGCAGTAAAGACTGCCACTAGTTTTTCTCCATATCAGCTTGTTCATGGAGTGGAGTCGATATTGCCGGTTGAATGTGAGATTCCTTCATTGAAGTTAGCCGTGGAACTCTTACCAGACACTTCACCTTTGGAGGAGCATTTGGTTCACCTTGAGCAACTCAATGAGCAATGTAGAGATGCCTTGGTGACTCTAGAGGTTAATAAGCATCGCGTAAAGGCCCAATATGATAATTCTGTCTGTCCGAGAGTGTTTAGTGAGGGAGACTTGGTCCTTTTGTGGGATCAATCGAAATAACCCTTGGGGACAGGGAAGTTCAATCCTATGTGGCGTGGTCCTTACATGGTCAAGCATGTATTAGAGAAGGGTGCCTACGAGTTAGTGGATTACGAAGGGACGGCCTTGGCGGAGCCTAGAAATGGGCTCTATCTTAAAAAATACTATGCATGATCTTTAGCCAAGGTTGCTTGTTGTATATTATTGTACAACTTTTTTTCATAGTTAGGTCTTGTTTATCGTGATCGGGTTTTTGATTAGTTTTCATTTCTTGTGGCAGATGTCAATGGAATCTTCCACCTACATAGGATTCGCGGATGGTGCAAGCCATCACACTCAACACTCAGCCTCAGCTGCTTGGGTGATTTATACTCCTATGGGTCATATACTGTCTTCAGGAGGTGTATTTCTATGGCCATCTTCCAACAATGTTGCTGAATATAGTGCCATTATCGAGCTTCTATGGGATGCCATTTCGCATGGTGTTCTCTCTCTTGAGGTACGTCTTGATTCAGAGTTAGTAGTGTCACAGCTCAATGGTTTGTACCATGTTAGAGATTCGACGTTATTGAGGATATTCTTACGTGTGAGATTGTTAGAACGACAGTTTGAGAATATAACATATATACACATTCCAAGAAATTATAATCAAATTGTTGACTCATATGCTAACTATGTGTTAGATTGGCATTTGTTTCATTCATCATAAATTAATCATAAACACAATTTTTACACATGTAAATAAATAAACCGATCACCATAAAAAAAATTTATATATCAAAAATGTGGTAATACATAGTGTCAGAATACAAAATTGGGGCTTTGAAAGCCACCATCATATACACGGTAGTACAAAATAGATACACTCCCAGGTGTCTAGTCCTGTGGAGGTGGATGAGGGTTGTGATCATGATATGTCACCATGGCTCTAGCTAGCCACTGGAATAAATGCACCCATGTGCGTGGTACACCCACCACCTGTCTCTGCATAGCCTCAGGCAAGTCCTCGACTTGTTCCATGGGAATCCTGTGAGTCAGTCGCACGAAGTTGGTATGGATGATTTGGAGCGTTCTCTCTGCATCCACACCGGTGATATCGTCTCCTCTTCCCCTCCGTCTATGACGTGGGAAGCCCTCTGGTCTTCGTGGTCCCACATCTGCACATGAATGGTAGATGTCATTATGTATTGTCACCGAAAACTATGTCTTTTTGATTCCATTAATCAAGAAAACACAAAAAAAATTAAATAATTCAAAAATTTTAAAAAGAGTAAGGGTCGCGATTCGTTACCTATGTCTCCATATGCTGATCCTGGTGGTAATCGCATGTCCGGATCTCCCCAGAAATCTATCCCTGCATAAGGGTATTCCTCTATGGAAACAATATGTCGTTGCCACCATGGAAAAAAGTCTACTGGATAAGGGTTGGCCACCCTACCACCCCCCAGTCTGCGCATCGTGTCTACCCAACGTCGTTGGGATGGATCTCGAACCCCGTGGAGAGGAACATCCACTCTAGGTCTCAATCCTAGAACACGCTCGAAGAAAAATGTGCCCAAGATGCTGCTGAACCCGAAGTTCCGTATCCTACCTGCCTTGCACTCACTGAGCTGATGTTTCATGTTGCTCAGTAGGGAAGTGCTCCAGTCATAGATGGTCGGTGTCATGCACTCCACCGCATATAACATCAGTGGCCGAGAGGCCTGATGGAGTGATGCTAAGCCTGCTATCCTGCCCAGTGCCAGTAGTATGGCCTTTAGGCCCAGCACATGTATAGCATTGGTGGGAACTTGGCTCCCCACCTTCTCAGTCTCTGGGTAGCAGTACACAGCTATGTACTCATCGATAGTCAGCCCATGACCTAGCCCTCCTTTGGCAGGAAGGTTCACCATCTCACCTCGCTGTGATAGACCTGTGATAAAGTAGATATCCTCCACGTCAATTTTGAGGGACATCCTGTCTAGCCGAAAGGACTCTGAGTCTGGATCCCAATAGTCTACCAGCATCTGTAGTAGTCCTAGTTTGGCCCTCAAGCCACCTAGGCACCAAAACTTGTAGAGTCCACATCTTCTTAGAGCTTCTTGATCCATTCTGTCAGCCCTTACTGCTTCCTCTACGTCACCATGCTCGCGTTCTCGCCACTCTAGCACCATCCTGCATGAGAAATTGACCAAAATGTCCATTAGATTCATGTAAATCCTTATGCGCGGCATCATACACGGCTATTTTGAAAACAACTGCGTATGTACACGGTTTCTAGTCCCTTTTCCGCGTATAGCCAGCCCTATACGCGGAAAAAGCCTCGATACCCGCGTGGGCCGCAATGCTCATGTAATTTTGGCCTTAAAAAACTCATTTGACCATGAAAAATTGTAAAAATTGTATTGAAATGCAAGCAGAGAACATGAGTAAATACCTGGAAGAGACGGTTGTGAATTCCGCTGGCTGGATCTCCTGGAATTTGCAGTTGAATATCAGAGCTCCAATGGGTAAAAGTTTCAAATGATTTCTATCTTTTACTATTTATAGAAAAATTTTCAAATATTTGAAAATTTTTACCCCCTTTCCTATAGTTTTGACCGTTTCTAACCATTTTGGACCGTTTCTGACTTAATTTGTGATGTAGAAGACCATTTTCAGTGCCGTTTTAGCCTTTGGATTGACCCGTTCATACTAATCTCAGGTATAATGTCTATAATGGCATATAGGTTAGGTTCACCACCATTTGCATTTTGCATGACCTTATGACCATGTCACTATATCCTTAGGTACGAACCCACTCTATTATGTCATGGAACCTTCTTGCTGCTATAGAAGTGGCATGATATGAGTGGTAGAGCCTCACCTTGCATGGGTACCCTAGTTAGCGCCTTATTTTCATTTGGTGCCCATGTCGATGTTTCCCCCTTTAGGGTGTGGGAGTACGTTGTATAGTATTGCCATGAAATTTAGCAAGAGCTTCATACTCCTCTTGATCTTATGTTGGCTGTGACCCCCCGGACTCCCTTGTATCAAGTTGTGGATGCATTATCATGAGCTTTTCCTGTCTTATTGAGCTTTATTATGGCTCCCCTGACATTGCGTTTCAGCCATATAGCCCAAGCTTGTCTCATGTCTAGCCATGCAGAGCCTTTATTTATATCCTTCGCAGCTTGATTCCCTTTTTACCGGGAGGGGATTTTCCCCCGAGTGTCGATATCCTACACATGTATCCTTGCATTGAGCATAGGTATGTTCCACTTCTTGGAACTAGTTTGTTTTCCTTCATGACACTCGTCTCCTCCTAGTTTGTAACTATAAAGCTAGTTTATTCTTTTTTCAATCTTTTCAAATAACTGAAAAAGACCAAAAAAATCAAAAAACCAAAAATCCGGACAAGAAAAGATATTATCTTTGGCAGCTGTCGAGTCATGTCGCCTTCGAACAGAGCATTGTATATCACATCCATTGGTTGGGTTATAGTTTGACTTTAGGAGCTGTACTCGTTTATCTGAGTTTATCTCCATTGATTGGTTATGCTTCCAGTACCTATGGAGCCTCTATTGATGCCTCCTACATCATAGATATGTCCCACTTTGTATATTGAGTCTATACTGCCTTCATTCAGTCACCATACGTCGTTATGCTCTTGTTCGAAGGAAGTTGAAACCTGAGTCGGCCATTCCTGGTACAATTACTGGTTCGTGCACCTTATGATCGAGTTCTTCCATATTATACAGCCTTGCTGAGTACCTCATGTTGGATGATGGGGGTTTCCCTAATGCCCTCCTTCCAGCGGATTTCATCCCATCGACTTTAGATCATTTATTCTGGGATTGGATTCTAGAGTCATTTTGAGTTCCTTGAGACTTGCAGTCATCAGTGGCAGGTTCTCTCGCCATCGAAAGTTTTGGGAATACATCAATGTCCCCTAATCGATGGATTCTCTCAAGTGTTCGACCTCAACACATTTATTCACACTTGTTATTTTTCACTCTAGTACCTTGATTCCCATTTTCATTATTGGTGGGTGATCTCGCATCTGTTAACGGTATACATCAATGACTGGTAATCAGACAATGGACTACTATGTTCAACCTTGACACCTCTATTCGCATAGTAGGACATGTACTCGTAGCAGTGTGTGTAGAAGACCTTCCAGATTGGTGGCATCCACTATATGCTACCTCCTTGATCGTGGCAGTGTTCATGAGATTTCAGCTCTCGTGACTTGTTCCAGTATATGTCAGACATTTCCAGTCACTATGGAGATCTTGATCTATTATAAATCTTCAGCCTTTGTGGAGATCTTGATCCTTTGTATATATTCATCATGGAGATTCTGATCTATGTATATTGTATGTGGCATTGACCACATATGTGTTATCATGTTTCATGCCTATTCATGGCCATTGTACTCTTATGTATCTGGGACTGCTATATGTTCGCAGTTATATGCAGAGTTGTATTATGATATTATGCTAATTGGGTGGCTAGTCTTCCATTTGGGTACCTTCATCACTTCACTTCTGGGATGGACTTATAATGTATTTTGGCCATCGTATAACCCCTTTGATCTCATACATTAGGGGGCATCTGTTATAGCGGATTTCACCACACTAGGTGAATCACACATTGTATGGCCTTCCCTTGTCCCGCTGCAGACTCATTAACCCCTATGGACCACTTTTTGTCTTTTTATGTATCCTTGACCATCCCTAAAAACATAAGAAAAATAATATACGCGGCCTTTCCCCCGATAACCGCGTACATACGCGGATATTCCCTCTATGGTCGCGTACATTAGGATGTGTGCATAATCCAAAACCTTTTGGAGCATTCCTTGACTTGGATCCGACTCATATGACTCTTGGCCTTCCATATGCCTTGAGATCGCATGGATTCGACCTTTCAGTATCCATTTGAAAAGCTATATAAGGAACCCATTGAGACATTGAAAGAATAAGAGAGAATTGAGAGTAACGAAACTATAGTCCATTGTTACCAGAGCTTATGCTTGAGTCTACATCCCTTTGTCCCTTGGAGCACTGTTGTGTTCTTCCCAAGCTTGCCTTTTGCTAGTAAGCTTGATATCAAAGTGATGGAGGATTGAGGTGGTGGAGGCCCAAGTGGGGGATTCAGTTTCTTCGGTTCTCAGACGTGCCGTCAGAGGTTGTCACTTGTAATCTCTAATTCATATTAATAGAAATATCTTTTCTTGTCCAGTAATGTGTATTTGAATGATTATTGCATCCATTGGAATATGTCAAATGCTTTTACATTATTGATTATATATGCTAGAATAGATCTAACACCATGAAATATAGTATGCTTGTATTGTTTACTTGTTGTTGAGGACGTGCTATAACAATTCAAGCTGAAGATTGGAAAGCTCAATGGCGATCTACTTCAACCATCCGGAATAAGGTACGAGGTTCAATCCTTTAGTGTTAGATGTTTTTATTTATATTGCATATTGGGAAAGATTGATTTCTGGAGTCTAGCTGTCTGTTGTGGTACCCCAAGCCATAGGAATTTCTCTCCGTAACACTCGCCATTGCCAAATCTACCACCTCCATCATGACGAAATATGGTAGTAATGACACCAAATCCCATGAAAATATTACCCTTCTAACGGTCATATTGACCATTAATGCACATTGCTTCAACAAGAACCTCCAGCTAACTGTTTTAAATACCTACATTTATTACTGATTTGACCAATCCACATCCCTACAACTTTCGCAGGTGATCTCCTTTCTGTCGCTACTAAATCCTATCCTTGCACAGCCTCTTCCCCTAGGATTTCCTTGCTGCTAGCTAATTTTATTTTTTTCACAGTGCCTCAAGTAGTGTGTAGCTCTACCCTCATCCTATAGGGCTTTAAGCAACTCCCATTGATGAGCGTCGGCAAGACCGCCCCATCTAATTGTTGTAACTGAACTGCACCTCCAGAACTAATGGAATGAACAAGATACGGACCTAACTAGTGCATCCATAACTTACCTGGATGTTTCATGAACTTGTTGTCATATAGAAGCACCAAATATCCTTCCGCAAATATTTTTTTCTTAATGTGGCGATCATGCCACGCCTTCTATCAATTCTTCACAACCCACTAGTGGAAGCTTGAAATAAAGCAGTCTTCTTCAAGATGGATGATCTACACAATGTGCTCTTTTAATGCTTATGCATCATCCATGCCGGTTCTCGCAATGATGTGCATACTAGGAACAATGTATTCCATGTGCATGACTGCCTCTTTCCCATATACCATCTTGAATGGCGTCTATCCTGTCATTAGTTTGTAAGTGGCATGGTAGGTCCATAGCACTACTAGAATTTTCAAGTCCCAGTCATTGCGATTAGCATTACATACCTTTGTCAACGTTGTTTCCAAAATTTTGTTGAACGCTTCGACAGTCCCATTCGCCTGTGGATGGTATGGTGTGCTTCTCTTATGTTGCACCTGCCATTAGAGGAATTTTGGGGTCTAAAATGGGCCTCCTAAGGAAAATAATAAAATAATAGTTAAAATAATAAAATAATATTGATTAATTTTGGAGGAAGAAAGAAAAAAACTACTTTTTGTGTTCGTATTTTCGACATATCTCCCTGTGTTTTTACTCAAATTTCGATCGGGAGAGCTCGTTGGATGTGGAATTTGATTCCGCATCCAACGAGTTCTCCCGATCGAAATTTGAGTAAACACACAATGAGATATGTCGAAAATACAAACAAAAAAAGTAGTTTTTTTTAATGACAAATATGTGAATTCAACCATTATGGTTGACTTATTTTATTGAAATTCTATTGGTTCTTGAATTCCAACTCACAAAAACTTATTTTGGCACGTTTTCTTATAAGGCCCATTTTAGACCCCAAATTTCCTCTAATGAACTCCTCAAGTAGCGCTCGCATAGCATGGTTGATAAAGTGAATTCCTTGGTCACTCATCAATATTTGAGGAAACCCAAACCGTGTCACAATGTTTTCAAAGATGAACCTCACTGCTGTCGCAGCGCTACAATCCACAATTGGTGCAGCTTCTGTCCACCTGGTCAAATATTCAGTTGCAGTAATGATATATTGTGCCCCATTATTCTTCCCTGATGGATTAATAGGACCCACAAAATCCATGGCCCATTTTCCAAAGGGTTGCAGAGTCACCTACGACACTAGTAGCATCTCATCCCACTGCGATGGTTTACCAACATGATGGTAGACATCACATATCCTTGTATATTCTATGGCATCATTATGTGATGTAGGCCACCATAGCCTAGTGTGCAACACCTTTTGCATAGTATCCCTTCCTCCATTGTGACCTCCCGCGATTCCTGCATGTGCTTCTTCTAGAATGGGTCCCTCCTCATGCGGTAAGATACACTGTCGCAATATTTCATCTAGGCTAAGCTTATATAACTGCCCAGCAATTAGCTGGAAATCTAAAGCCTTTACTACCAACTGCTTCTTTTGAATGGTCAGCATTTCCTCTGGGGCGAGATCAGTAGCCAAAAACTGAATGATCAGGCATAGTGATCACCTACGATGTCGACACGAAACAATTGTGTGTCTAGAAATCTGTCATCAATATTGGTCAGTTCTTCGTCAATCTCAATACAAGATAGGTGATTAGGGACAGCATTCAACCATCCCAGTTTCACAACTATTTCAATGTCAAATTCCTGGAATAGAAGCAGCCACCGAGAGATCCCCCCCCCCCCCCCCCCAACAAAGGCTTATTGACCAAGTATTGCAAAGAAGAATGATCGGTGAACACCTTAAAATGTATGCCAAACAGGTAGTCCCTGAACTTTTGCAAGGCATGAACCATCGCCAAGTCTTCTCTTTTATTCGTTGTGTAATTTCGTTCAGCAAATGACAATGTTCTACTGGCATATGCAATTGGGTGATCTAGGTCTCCCTCAGCTAGTTGCATAAGCACAAACCCTAGTGCAATATAAGAGGTGTCGATGTGCACATGGAACTCCCTACTCCAATGAGGAAAAACTAGCATGGGTACAGAGGCCATCTTGGCCTTCAATGTGTCAAAACTGCCTTGACATTCCTAAGTCCACTCGTATGCAGCATCCTTTTTTAATAGCTTCTCCATAGGGGCAGTAATCACAGTGTATCCTTTGATAAACTTGTGATAGCAGCCTGTATGCCCCAGCATTTCCTGAAGCATCTTCACATTCGTCAGCGAAGGAAAGATAAGAATTAATGCTATCTTTTCTAGATCAACCAACAAACCATCCTTACACACTATGTGTCCGGGTAGCATTCCAAATGGCGCACAAAAAATGCACTTCTTAGAATTTAATACAATCTGATGTTGTCGACATGTTTCAAGAAACAATCGCAAGTTGTCAATATGGTCCCTAATTATCCCATAGATAGTCCAATCATCCATATATACTTGTAGGAACTTTTGAATAAAGTCTTTAAACACAGTGACGACTACCCGAGAGAATACTGTTGTTGCATTCTTTATCCCAAAAGGAATGACTGTATATTGAAAACAGACCCATTTAGTGACAAACATGGTCTTTCGATGATCCTCCTTTGCAATCCGGATCAGGTGGTACCCCGAAAATCCATCCATGAAGGAATACATCTCCTAATCATCTACTCCTTCAAGGAACTCATCTGTAAAAGGAGTCGGAAATAGATCATGCACACATGCATCATTCAACTTTCTTAGGTCAACACAAATGCAAATTTTTCCGGTATTTTTATACTAGACCACCATAGGGCTTATCCACTTTGATTCTTCTATAGGTTCAATGATCCCAACATCCTACATATAGTCTATCTCAGCCTTCACATGGTCCTTGTATCATGGGTTCAGTCGATATGACCTCTCTCGTACTAGTTTTGCATCTGGTTTCAACAATATTTTCATCTCCCCTAAATTCCCTAATATCCCCTTCATTTCTGAAAACCACGTCGAAAAAGGATCCTTGAATTCATGCAGTAGGTTCATGATTTTGGTCATTGTCTCCTCATCCCAATAGTCTCCGACATTGGAAAATTTTGGGTTCTCTTCAGAACCAATGTTGACTTTCTTGATCTTCAGCGATTGACTCATCGAATTCATCAGTATGTCAGGTGATGTGATGTCACGAATTCCTTCAGACTCTAAAATATTAACATTCCGCAACTCATCATCATCTTCAAGTTCCCGAGAGAGGTTATAGCATGTCATCATGGCTTGTGTTAAGCAGTGTGCATGTGGATCAACTGAGTATGCGATAGGGATGAATTTCAACACTACGTCATAGATGATTTGCAATGCATTATGTAACTTTGGGTTGGCATCCCAAAAACTAAAAGTCTGCGCAAAGCAATCAGACAACTCCTCCCAAGTGGTTATAGTTCTGCACAATCCTACCGCTACATACTAGGATCTCGACATCTCCTCTAGAGTGTTAACAAATGCATGGACCCACTCATATTTGGGTCACGATTCCTATAAGACCTAACATTCTATCAAATTATTGGTGGGGTCATTTAGCCCATCGTATCTCCCAGCATGATAGACCTTCGAATTGCCGAAGCACACCATCATCACTCTATGACACTATTCCCAGTCATGGATCATATACTTGTGCATCGCCCACCATCGGGATGGGGTAGCCTTCAGTCCTACATCCAGGGATAGTACCCTTTGGGGATCAAACACTTTCCCTTCAAATTCTTGAAGGAATTCTGATAACACTGCCATCCCTTCATAAATTGGTAACTCAACAATCCCAGTCATGAAACAACGGGGAGACTGTGTAATCAACCTGCATTTCCTAAATGACACTTCATGCAACGTATTCTGCCAATTTTCCAAAGCATCATTAGAATCAGAGGATGTATAACTAGTGCTACACCATCCAAGTCTTCCATCAACGATAGGATGGGTATAGTCTTCAGAGATATTATAAGCATGATCCCAACTTCTACTGACTTCATCCTTCACTGTTTCAATATACCAGCGTCCTTCCTAAGGGTCCATGGGAGCGATGACCCTGACATCCTAGTTCTCAAACGTCATGACCCATTTATTGAAATTGATGACCTCCATGCTGTCACTAGCCTACCCAATCCCTAGCAATGCAGGATAAGAACCTCCATATTCAACCACTTCTATCACATCGAAATCAAAATGTGTTTTCATACTGATAATATCGACAACTAGGTTTGAGACGGGACCAATGGGTTGAACGTTTTCCTGATTTGCTAGTCACAACTGCACTGTCGACCATCCCAATGTTGACTTCCCCATTAGCTTCTAGGTTTTCTTGGTTAGAATTCTTACATCTAATCCAAGATCTATAATAACCGAGTCAACCTCATAATCTATGTTCTGAATGTTCATCTACATCTCCTTTCCTGTATTTTTATTTTGTAAGGAGTTCACCGTGGAATCCTTCAATGTCTTATCCTGGTGGTACAATAACATCTCAAGCTCAACAAGGGTTTCGGGGTCCCTTTCCAGTGATAGAGAACTCTCAAAGAACTGCAGTAAGGTACCATGTTGCCACGATGGTCCCACCTCTACAGATGGATCAAAAGGAGATGACATGTCAATAATCGGTAACTTACTTGGATTTCTCCCGATTGGATGTTGGGCCTTGAAGAAGCTATCTTTCTCCATCGCAATATAAAATGCTATCTATTTATTTCCAGCGATTCAAACTTGCTTCTGCAGTCTGTCTTCTCCAATAGTCACACCGACGTGAATGACAAACCTAACGTCGACATCCTTCATTCATGATTCATCTTGAATTGTGGCAACCATTGATCCTTGATTCAGGTTCTGAGCTTGATTCAATGGTGGGTTCTGATTCAATGGCTGATTCATTGGTTGATTGTGAGTCTGGGCAGGTTCTGAGTCTGAGTCTATGGTGGGATCTGATTCTGCATCATCAGTTGGTTCTATAATTGGAACGTTGGCTGGTTCTAACTTTGCACATTCTACAACTGAGGAATGTTTTTCAGCCTACCATTTTGCAATCAGCTGAGGGAAATTTTTAACATTATGCTCATCAGCCGCATAGTATGTACACTGCACATGAGGGAAATCCCTCTGATAGTGATCGAATACTCCACAGGTATAACACTGGATTGATTCTTGACCTCATCCTCCTCCTCGACCAAAGCATCCTCCTCCTCCTCTAAATCCTCCTTGGACTCCTCCTTGTTGAAACTGAGGTTGGGCCAACTACTACTACAGAGGGTTTGGTTGCTGCTGGACATAGTGCATAGCTTGAACATATTGTGGCTGAGGATGAATGAGTGGCACCTAATTATACTATGGTCATGGCGCATACTGCAGTTGTGCTACAAGATGTGGCTGAGGTGAAAACTGTGGCTATGCTGTAAACTGTTGTTGCAGCTATGATAGGATAAACGACATCTGGGAAACAGTGTATACTATACCTACGCTACTAGTTGTTCCATATGTGGTTGCACTTGCATTTCTCAGGGGTCCTCACCTTTCACAAAGTATGAATCATATGTCCATTCCTGGAGCAATTCATAAGCTCGACATTTTTTATCATCATGTCCAACTGACCAAAAAAAGGTATAGTACATATTTTCTGCCTTGGTAATCATCTTTTGCATGTATTCGAATTTCTCATGTCGATGCCAATAGACCTAACATATGTGCCACCATGGTATACTAGCATAACTCAATGGGTTTGGGGCTCCTGAAAGTAAATAATTTCGTAACGTTTGACATGTATTCTTGGTGTGTATATCCGCATTACACCGGGTGCACCAAAGGTCGTTATGATCTTCCTTACCCTTCTTGATATCTTGCAGTTGGAGTCTCATATTGGCCAACTATGCTTGGATCTGGTTCATCTCAATCGCGGTTTCTCCTACTGGTGATGCTTCTAATTTCATCATGATTTATAGAGCCTTGCTCTGCATCGCAATATTTTGTTGCATTAGCGGTTGTGTAATATGTGGGACAAGTGTGGCGATGAACCACTACTTGTGCTAAGCATTTCTCATCTTGAAGCTGACTCAATCCATCAACTCCTTAAACCATTAATCAAAGTCCCAAATTGTTTCATTAGGGAACTACTTGATTTCTTTCAACATAGTAATGTACTGAGCCTCAAACTTTGGCTTCTTGAATTCTTCAAACAATCCCTTACGGATTTCATCCAACTTTTTTGTTGTACCTATCTAATGAACTAGCATGAATCTCATGTACCACTCCAGCGCATGACCCATGAGGGTGGCTTTCAGCTGGATTTTCTTGACATCATCATCTACAGTATGTCGAGCAGTCCAGATCTTCTCAAACAAGAACCAATATTGATCTAGGTCTTCAATGTTGTTTCCATTAAATATTGGTAACTTCATTTCATCACCCGCCATTCTGGGACTTCTTCCTCCAGCAAGTACTCTACCTCTAGACTGCTACTGACACATCGGGCAAGTCGATATAGAATGTGTGTTTCTTCTTGGTGGTGGAGTAGTGCATGGAGGTGTGGACACGTTACTACTGGGGTTCGATCTTTTCATCCTTCTGGGCATATCCCAGGCCTGGTCATCCTCGTTGTCACTGAAAGGTCGCTTTGTCTAGTGTGTTTGTTCCTCATGGCATCTCACTTTGATCGCAGCAATACCTTCTCCCGTACTCTTCCTCTTCTCTTGAAACTTTACTCCTCATCTTGTACAAACACTAGTTTCCTTGGTGAACTTCACACTTTCACTAGAACTCATGCCCATCTACCCCTTACCTTTCCATGTGTCTCCCCCCATTTGTCACGGTCCCTACATCCTCCATACACTAGATTTCCACTACTCTTGGTCCATTTTCAGAATACCTTTTTCACAGACAAGCTGTTTAATAGATAGCTGTAGAGACAACAAAAATATACCTCACGGTCTGTTGAAGAACTCCCTTTCCGCTTCAATAAATGACTTATTGGAATCAGCTGAAACTCGGTAATGTAGCCCTCCAAGATACTGGCCAACTACACCTCCACAACTCATGATGCTTTATTGTATGTTTCTTGTAATTCCTAGATCAGCTACGGCGTCCAGGATTGCGGCTCTCCCCCTTGGAATTTTTTCTTCTTCGAAATGAACTTCACCAGCCACTCATGCAAGATGATAGGAAACTCACAGAAGAACCATTCATGAGGACCGTCATGAATAAATATATCCAGCCAATTTCTCATCAATAACTTTGGATTCTGGTTTTTGGCTTCAGCAAACTCTCATAGTTTTAGACAAAACCATCCCTCAATATCTTGACAAGTCAGATGCCAAAACATATGCTCCTTTCAATCGCAAGTCAGTCCCGACAACGAAACCATTTGTTGGTGAAAACCAACCAACAAACCCTCATCGAAAGGGGTTCTCACTCTTTCGACGCCCAACTAGCTCGATCTCCCTGAGCACCGACCGAGACAGGTTTTACCCTACCCAGCAACATCCGCAGAGTGGATGAAGTCTCACCCGAGATATTCAAGGGAGAGTTGTTGGAACCAAGTTTCTAGTAGTAAGAAGGGAAGATATGGAATCCAATGGGTAAAGTAGCATAAATATCAAATTATAGAACTAAGCTAGTGATCATAATTTATCTTCATAACTACATATCTAACAAATTGCATCATTCCTTTGTCCTAGCAGTGTCTGCACAGCATTATAAGACAACTTAAACTATCATTTATTAGAAATGTGATAGAATTGGAAGAGATTGTAGCGACATCAGTAAATCATAATAGATTCAATACACTTCTCATTGATATCGTAGCAGAGAAAATAGGAAGACAAAAGATAGTATTTATGCAACAACCATCATGTCAGATTCATTCCGCGCAATAGATCCAAAATAGATAATTTTTCCCCACAGTCGAAGACCAATCACATTCTAAAATTTAGACAAATCACAGATAAAACACATGAGTCATCAGAAAACTAAACAGATCATACTAGATCTCAGAATTCATTGATTGATGTCTTTCTCTTTTCCATCCCCCCATCATGATATCAAAACAAGATGTTTATATAAGCTTGTGCCTTTACATTGAAGGTCCACTTCTAACTAAATTCTAACAACTAATCACCTATGGTAACAAAACTTGGTCAAATAATATATTAAATATTGAAAAACGGTTATCTTTCCACCCATCATACTGATTTGGCCTTGCGCAGTGTCACATGAGCTTACGCAGCTGCCGCGACGCTCCGCAACTCACTTACCAAAACTGATTCCAAGAAAATGGAAGATGTCATGATCCATTTATCAGCAGATGAGAGGGTATGTCAGTGTATAGACATTGTTGTAGTAGATATCCCAGATTCCTAGGGTTTGGTTATGCGCTGGGATTGGGCAGCAAAATTAGAGGGATACTTTGCATCATATTGGTCACATGTATGGTTACCTTATAAATGTTTTCAGAACCAAATAAATGTGTTAAGGGAACCTCAAATGTAGTACAATGTAACTAAGTTGGAAGGAAAGAATGAACTGGTCAATTCTGTGTTGGGAAACTATTTTCTTGAGCTGGAGCTAGGAAATTACCAAGCTAAAGAATCTAGTAACATATTAGATATCCAGCCCGATCTCCTTCAGTTTTCACGAGCTGATAAGATTGATTGTAATATACTAGAGTTAGTCTTAGATGTAGTTAGTAGTTCAAATTCATTAGGAGTAGAAAATTTTTGTATTCTTTATTTTGACAGTTCCAAAACCTTGGAAGGATCAGGAGATGGATGTGTCTTGATCGATCCAGAGAAAAATAAATATTTTCTTTCATGTAGATTAGAGTTTAAATATACAAATAACACAGCTGAATATGAAGCAATAGTCCAGGGACTGAAAAAAGAAATGGAATTAAAAGTAAAAAATCTAAAAGTGTATGGAGATTCTGAAATAATTGTTAAACAAGTTTGAAACAAAATTCATTGCATATCACCTCATTTGAAGGCTGACCAAAATGAAGTTCGATATTTATTAACAAATTTTCATGCATTTAATATTTCTTCAACTCCTAGAGGAAAAAATGAAGTAGCTGACTTGTTAGCTAGTTCAGCTACAAGGCCGATACCTTTAAATAACAAATGTTCAATTGAACTGCTATTCAGGCCTTTTGTTCCAGACAACATCACCAATCTGAGGTTGTTTGATGATTATCAACAAATATTGGAATGTCTAATGAATGATGATACATTTAAAGGAGCCATAATAGATGACAAAGAACATCAATAAAACCTCCAAAATGGAAATTTCATTCCTAACGGAGTCAAACTTTGGAACGTATGTTTGATCTACACAACAAGTTTATAAAACCAACGAATGTCAAGACACACAGCTCATCTTTGCAATTCAAGCTGATAAGTCTAGGGTCAGAGGATGAACCCAAATATGTGAATTTGGAGAAGTGTTGTTCACCATGGAAGAGGAGTTAATTCATCAATTTAGTTAGAAAATACAAATATGTATTTTCTTGTACCTACGAAGACCTAAGAAACTTATGACACCAAAATTATACGTCATGTTATTCCAATCAAAGTTGGAGTCAAACCTTATCAGC
The DNA here is from genome assembly GCA_001517045.1 of Pseudotsuga menziesii. Lineage (NCBI taxonomy): Eukaryota > Viridiplantae > Streptophyta > Pinopsida > Pinales > Pinaceae > Pseudotsuga > Pseudotsuga menziesii. The sequence goes on along the minus strand of LPNX010125077.1, from coordinate 47,881 downwards.
ATCCTATGAGAAAGATACATCCCAAAATAGAACCCCTAATTCAAAGTGAGGTGAAAAATATTCTGGATGCTAAGATCATATTCAAAGTTAGACATTCAAAATGGGTCTCAAACTTGGTGCTGTTGGGGCTCCGACCCTAAAGGTCCTTAGTTTTGGTAACTCCACAGTTTTTGAGGAAGTGTAGGTAGAGTTACAACCTAAAATAGTCTTAGGGGTGTCGCGGGTGGGTCGAACCCCCTTTTTGTAATTAACCCTTGGGTTAAATCCAGGGTTAGGGTTTTGGGCGCCCATGGTGTAAATCTATGGTTTTGTAACAGTGCGCTATATAAATAGGCACTTATGTAAAGAAGTAGGGTTAGGTATTGAATGATTATTTTATGAAGCTAATGTAATGCGAAGATAAGAGATTGTATAAGGGTTTTTGTAAGAAGGTTAAGTCCCAGCTGTGTGCGTGGATGACCTCTGCAGCAGTGTGTGCAGAGGGGTTTTGTTGGTGAAAAGGAAGATCTGCAGCTGTGTACACAGAGGCCTGCTGCTGTGTGCACGACTTTGAGGACTGAAGGGATCTGCAGCTGAGTGTGCAAATCAGAACTATCGTTTTAGTTGTAAAGAGTTAAATAAAGCATAGTTCTGTGGACGTAACCCCTACACTGGGGGTGAACTACGTGACATCTAGTGTTGTGGTTCATTTGTGTGATTTGTTATTATATTTTATGCACTGTTAAGTAAATAACTGATAAAGTAAGATTGCTGTTAATAACTAGCTTCGCTGTGAATTCCCAGATAAGGGTTGTGCAATAACTGTTTATTTATCTAATTGTGAAGTTGCATAATTGATAATACAAGCATTGTGTTAAGTGATTATTAATAGTTAAAGACTAATGGTAAAGTAAGATTCTCTCTTCTGCTTGCAGAAACCTGATTCTGCGGCACCGCATAGCTGTTTCGGGTGAGACTGTAGCCTGTTCACAGGCTGCTGCCAAAAGGGCCAACAATGTGGGTCTTTTGTTGGTGCAAAGTTAAAGGTGAAACCCGGGTCTTCCCATTTAGCCCAACAAATTGGTTCCGTTGCCGGTTGAAATCAGTATCTGTTGAAGGGAGATCTATGTCTTACCTCGAGGGCTATGTTTTGGCGACCCTCTGTAAAAGAAATTGGTGATTGGATCGAAGCGACCTATTTGAAGTTTGTAGAACAGGAAAATAAAGATCCCCGTCGTAGCGTGGAACAATTTTTGCAAAGGTACATTTTTTCTGATGTTCATGAAATTTTCTTTGGTACTATACACATAGAGCTGCACCAGTGGTTATCCAGGTTAACAAAAAGGAGGACGAACTTCCAATAAAACCAGTTTCCTTCCTGGACCCCCGCAAGAATTGCTATCTTGAAAAGAGTGAACAACGCGATCTCGCGAGCCGTGGATTTCTGTACTGCGTGAACTCTCGAAGCATTTGTGACGGAGTTCGCCATCGACACAAGTACCTCCTTTAGCGAAGCTGAACCACAATTTTTCAAAGGACCAAGGGGTAAGTACTTGAACCTATTTAGTTTGAATATTAAAATACTATTGGCTGAAAAAGGAATCTTGCTTATAGAATCAGATTGTTATATCTAGTATTGTTAACCTATGATTGGAAGTGACTGGGACTTCGACGAGCAAAGTGGTTTGCTGCGAAACAGCAAAAGATATAAAAGAGATCTCGGCTCCTCCACTAAGTACACCCCTTTAAGCTCTAAAACCTCTGAGTCCGCTGAGGTCCCCTCTGTTAGAAACCCTCTGATAACCCCGCAGCAAAGACCTATTATCCCCGAGAACCTGTCGTAGTCTGAAAGTAACCCTAGCCCGAGTATCCCTGTCGCAGGCCAGTCTTCCCCAGCTAGTCCAAACCCTTCCTCCCCCCCTAAAATCCCAGATGGCCCATGTTCATGATGACATCAAACTACCAGTTTTTAAAGGAACTGGGTCAGAAGACCCAGAGTAGTTCTGGTTTCTATGCAAAGCTGTGTGGACCGTGAAGAATATTACGGACATAGATGTTCGACGAGCGCAGCTGATCACTTCTTTCAGAGACCGATCCCTAACTTGGTTTATGAAGTTTGCTAGCACGTAGAATCTTGTCTTGGCTGACATCAAAGCAGCATTGATCCAAGAATTTAAGAAACCTAAATCCGAGTCACAGTGCATCACTGAGTTAAAAGAGATTCAGCAGCAGCGAGGTGAATTTGTGTGGGACTTTGATCAGAGATTCAAAGTTCTTCTTGACCAAGTTAGCTTCATGATTGGACCAGCACAACATAAGGAGTGGTTTATTGCAGCATTATTACCTCACATCAGAGCCCCACTCATGCAACAGAAGGTTGCTGATCAGCAAGAGGCCTTAGAAATTGCCATAAATCTTGAAACTGCACCTGTCAAAGATAATTGTGGCATAGCTCAAATTCAAGCGCAGCTAGCAGAGATGGATTTAGAGCTTCGCGACATGAAAAAAGGGAAGTCCACCCGTGAAGAGGTATGGTGTATACGTTGTCAAATAGAAGGCCATGACAAGGACCAGTGCCCAGCGCTAAGAAACTATTTGAATACTGGCGCACCAAACCCGCTGAATCCTAGTGTTCTGTACTGTGAGATCTGTCAAACTACTGGCCAGCATCGACCGGAATACTACTATCTGTTACAGAGGTATGTTCAAGTCCCAAAGAACCCTTACTGTAAATTTTGTAAGTCAGTAGGCCACAATGAAGATGAATGTCGTAGCTTCGACCTTATGAGGGAACGGACCTACGACACTTATAGGATCTACTCGGATGCACAAGGCAATGATGGATATGGTTACCGAGGTGGTCGAGGCAGTTTTAGAGGCTGTGGTCATGGTATTCCTAGAGGAGGTCGAGGTCAAGTTATTTGCTATAACTGCAATCAGGCAGGACATCTAGCTCGAGACTGTCAAAACCCAACCACGACATGTCGATACTGCAGAGCAGTCGATTATGTCATCGAGCAGTGCCCACAGTTGCTAGCTAAAATTCAAGAAAGGAATAGTAAACCTAGTCCGAGTGTCCAGTTGATTGCTATTGAGCCACGACCAATCGCAGCTGTTAATGTGGTTACAAGAAGTGGAGCTATGATAGATGCGAAGTGTCCGGCGAAGCAGCCTGACGAAGCTTGGGTTCACAAGGCCGTAGAGAAAACTCCAACATTTGATGTTCGACGAGAAAAAGAAACTTTTTTGGAGGCCAGACAAGACTTTGTTGATTCAGATTTACCAGCACCAAACAAGCAACATCAGCAGCTGCAATCCCAGGAAGACTCACAAGGCCAAGTAAGTACTCTGTCATCGTTTTTACAGAGTTGCATCAAATTGTTAAGAAATCAAAATGCCTTAAATGAATTACAAAAAGTTATTCAGTCTTGTGAACTTCATCAAATTCCTAATAGCGAAAGAGCTATTAGTAGAGTTAGAAGAAATGGAAGAGAGATGAGACTACATGCTCAGGTAGGAGAGTATGACATGAAGGATATTGTTTTAGATCTGGGTTCTGAAGTCAATATTTTAACTAAGCAAACATGGGAACAAATGGGAAAACCTACCCTCGATTGGTCCCCTATACAGTTGAGACTAGCCAATCAGCAGAGGATTGTACCCTTAAGAATATTTCCTTAGGTACCAGTGGATATACATGGAGTCAGTACTGTAGCAGATTTTGAAGTTATTGAGATCATTGATGACAGTAACCCCTATCCAGCTTTGCTAGGAATTGAGTGGGAAATAGATAGTGATGCAGTTATCAATCTTAAAAAGAGACAAATGACTTTTGAAGGGAAGGGATTGAGAGCTATACTACCATTGGATCCTTCTCAAGGAGAAAGATATACGGAGCTAGTCCGAGAGGAAGATCAGGATATTCTGGACCACATCTATAATATCACAGCTAAAGAAGAAGATTATGTTGAGCCTAATGCCAAAGGTGTAATGGATTGGCAATGTGATAGCTCCTGCATGTCTGACTCAGATGATGGTCTAGAGAATTAGCAGAATCGACTATACGAGCTACATGGCCATCGGTGCGCATGAATTACCAAATCTCTTAGATTCCTTAGTGCACATGCCAGAGACTTGCCTACATATGATGGGTTGATAGATCCAGGAAAATTCATTGCACAGTTCTTAGAACAAGTGCCATAATCACAGAGAATGCAGACTCTGGAAGCAGCATTAAGAGCTACAACAGCGAGATGGTGGAAAGGCCACAGGAAGTATATTCACAGTTGGGAAGCTTGCCAGAAATTTCTACGCCTCTGATTCCTAGACCAATCTCAAGAGGTGTGATGTAAGTTCAATGGGCAGAACAGTCCTCAGGAACATTTGAAGCAATGTTATGCAGCATGGGAACATGTACCTCATGAGGAATGGGTGCATAAGTTTGTGTACACGTTGGAACCTATAGCAAAAAACTGGTATACGGAGGTCGAGCTTCGACACAGTACTGTAAGTTGGGATGATCTTGTTGATAGTTTTATACTTACATTTTCTATTAATGAAGTTTGTCCTGCTTTAGATGCAGCTGTTAGATTGATCCATACTAATATATTTGATGACCAAGAAATAAGGGAATACCAAACCGATTGGGCAGCACAAGAAGCTAATGCAGTTGAATGTTACAACCTCGCAATTGATGAGGATGACGATCCGTGTAACATTAATATTCCAGAGTCAGAAGGAAACTACGAAGTACACGGACCAGTGGTCGAAGCACCTGAAGTGACTCAGCCTCTGAAGACGCAGACCATAAACATTGGGTCAGAAGAAAACCCTAAGTATGCTACAATTGGAGATTATTGGGATGATGAAATGGTAAGCAAAGTGACCCAACTTCTCCACGAGTATCAAGACCTATTTCCAATGAAGTTTTCTGAGATGAAGGGTATCCTTGGTGATATAGGAGTCATAAAGATCCCATTGAAACCTGATGCGAAGCCTATGAAATAGCGCCCATATAGGCTGAACCCCAAGTATAAGGAAAAAGTTAGACTGGAGTTAGATAAGATGCTTGCCGCAGGAATTATTGAGCCTGTTGAAGAGTCTGAATGGGTCAGTCCGATGGTAGTCCAAGAAAATAAGACTAAGGGTGAAATCCGAATCTGTGTTGATTTAAGGAAGTTGAACGATGCGTGCCTACATGACCCCTTTCCTACTCCTTTTACAGATGAAGTTCTTGATAATGTTGGAGGTCAAGAAGTGTACTCTTTTACTGATGGATTTTTAGGTTACCATCAGATCAAAATTGCTCCAGAGGATCGACATAAGACAACATTTGCTACAGAAATGGGATCCTTTCAGTACACAGTTATGCCTTTTGGACTAAAGAATGCACCTGCCATGTTTTCTCGAGTCGTAATTTTTGCATTTAAAGACTTTATACATAAATTATTAGAAGTGTATTTTGATGACTGGACTATTTTTGGGTTACTAAAAGACCACATAACTAGTTTAAGACTTATGCTGGACAAGTGTAGACAGCATCAGATTTCTTTGAACTTAAAAAAGTGCATCTTCTGTGCACCCTTTGGAATCCTGTTGGGTCATATTGTTTATAAGCAAGGATTGATGGTGGATCCGGCAAAGATAGAAATTATCATGAACTTGCCACCTCCGAACTCAGTCAAGCAATTGCGCACTACACTTGGTCACACTGGGTACTACATGAAGTTTATTAAAGGTTACGCCCAGATCACAGCTCCGATGGAGAAATAGTTGAAGAAAGAGATTAAATTTGAATGGACACCTGAGTGTTAAGAAAGCTTGGACATCCTAAAAGAAAATATGGTAACTGCCCCTATCCTAGTGTTTCCTGATTGGAACAAGGAGTTTCATGTGCATGTCGATGCTTCCTCGATTGCTTTGGGCATAGTACTGGCTCAGACAGGCGAAGGTAATATTGACCACCCTATTGCCTTTGCAAGTCACAAATTATCCATAGCAGAAAGAAACTATACTACGACAGAAAGGGAAGGTTTAGCTATGGTATATGCTTTGCAAAAGTTTTGACATTATGTGTTAGGTTCTCACTTTAAAATGTTCACTGACCAATCTGCTTTGAAATACTTGGATAACAATCCTGTGTTGGGAGGAAGAATATGTCGATGGCTAATATTGTTCCAGGAATATGACTTTGAGATTATAGTTAAACCAGGAAGACTTAACTTGGGACCTGACCATCTGTCGAGGATCGAATCAGGGGAAGAGCCTACTAGCTTAGATGAAGGTCTTCCTGATGCTCAGTTATTCGCTATCCAGATGGTCGATGACTACTTTCAGGACATTGTTCAGTATTTGGCTACAGGGTTTGCACCCTTGGAGATGACAACATAGCAGAAGAAGTAGTTGGTGGTTCGGGATGCTAATTTTACATTGATAGAAGGACAACTGTACAAGATGGGACCAGACGAAATCCTGCGCAGATGTGTCTTGGAGCATGAAAAACCCTTGATTTTGGCTGAGGCACATTTTGGCGCAGCAGGAGGACATTATGCAGGGAAAGCTACAGCATAGAAGATTCTGGCAGCAGGGTTATGGTGGCCTACACTTCATAAAGATGCCAGGGAGTACTACCACAACTGCAACATCTGTCAGAGGATAGGAAAACCATCCAGGAGGGATGAGATGCCTCTCATTCCATAAGTAACCCTACAGGCCTTTGACAAGTGGGCTATTGATTTTGTCGGACCTATAAATCCCCCTTCAAAGAAATCAAGAGCAAGGTGTATTATTACAGCAACCGAATACCTTACTCGTTGGGCCGAAGCTCAACTAGTCAAATATTGTAGCGCTGCTACAGCTGCGAATTTCATCTTTGACAATATCTTAACAAGGTTTGGATGTCCTAGAATTCTTATGAGTGACCAAGGGTCACACTTTTTGAATAAAACTATTGAAGCATTGACCGAAGAATTTCAGGTATATCACCAGAAGAGTACTGTGTACCATCCTCAAGCAAATGGAACTATGGAAGCCTTCAATAAGATTCTTGAGCAGGCTCTGACCAAGGTTTGTAATATTAATAGAAATGATTGGGATCTCAGAATCTCGGTAGTGTTATGGGCTTATAGAACCACTTGCAAGAAGTTGACAGGTCACACACCTTCTCGGCTGGTTTACGGGCAAGAAGCAGTTATGCTAATGGAGTATATTGTTCCTAGTCTCAGAATAGCTTCTTTCATAGAAATGGATGACTCAGGTATGTTGAATAAAAGGCTAGCCCAGATAACAGAACTAGAAGAAGACAGATTCATTGCAGGGTTCCAGCAGCAAGTGCAGAAGGCTAGAGAAAAAGCATGGCATGACAGGCATATTAAAAAGAAGCAATTCCAGATAGGTGACCTTGTGCTCTTATACGATAGCAAATTCATGAAATTCCCAGGTAAGTTCAAGACACATTGGAAAGGACCGTACATAGTACAGAAAGTTACTGATGGTGGCGCAGTACAGCTAGCTAAGTTGGATGGAGAAATTTTATCCTCAATGGTAAATGGCAGTCGTCTGAAGAAGTATAGGGACAGGCTGGGACCCCCTAATCAGCAGCAGCTCTAAGAAGGACAGTCTGACCCCCAAGAACAGTTGAAATGTGGGTACCGCATGGGGTAGTAAGGAGCAAGGGTTAATATTGTGTCGCAGTTGCAGGTAGTTGTTATGTCGAAGGTCTAAGGTGTGTCGCAGCTTAAAATGCGATGGATGGGACAAAATAAATTTGGCAGTGCCGACACGAGCATTACTTTGCATACCTATAATAATGAGATTTCAAGGGAAAGCCTGGCACCGTGTGGACAAGATTTCTGGCATTCCGTCAGATTTGGTGTCATTAATGCACCATGATGACAGATTCTGTTACAGGATTCTATAAAACACTGCATCGGCCTGGGACTCCCGCATTAAGCACTTCTTTGAGTTTCTCAGTTGGAACCATGTCAAACAATTGTGAAGTCCAGGAGTTAGTATGAGAGTTCAAAGACAGAGGGTTGTAGAACCTTCTGAGTAATTCGCCAGTACAGTCCTATCCGACTAAGGTACAAAGGAAGGCAGAATTTTGCTCTAATTTGGACGAAGGCAGGCATAAGTTCGCTCTAACGAGGAGCGACGAAAGGCACAAGGCCTCATAATAAGAATCTGGAGGATCCCACCATGTCTCTGCCTGGCCTGACAGAGCTAAGGCGACTGTTTTTCTTATGCAGCTTGACACACAATTTTTGGGACCCTTAGTTGTGGATGGTCAAGTGTTCGGCAGATAGAGTAACAAGTGGGGTTGCAGATGGATCCGGATGACCTTCCTCAGCATAAAAAGTATGAAGGATGGAAGCAAGCAGCCGACAGTAGTAGGGAGGAGGCACACTAGGTTTCTCCATCCACCAGAACAACAGCAGAGTGCCCCGGGATGGGCCACAAGTGAGTCTTAGGGGCCTGTTGGGGCTCTGACCCTAAAGGTCCTTAGTTTTGGTAACTCCACGGTTTTTGAGGAAGTGTAAGCGGAGTTAAAACCTAAAATAGTCTTAGGGGTGTCGTGGGTGGGTCGAACCCCCTTTTTGTAATTAACCCTTGGGTTAAATCCAGGGTTAGGGTTTTGGGCGCCCATGGTGTAAATCCATGGTTTTGTAACAGTGCGCTATATAAATAGGCACTTATGTAAAGAAGTAGGGTTAGGTCTTGAATGATTATCTTATGAAGCTAATGTAATGCGAAGATAAGAGATTGTATAAGGGTTTTTGTAAGAAGGTTAAGTCCCAGCTATGTGCGTGGACGACCTCTGCAGCTGTGTGCACAGAGGGGTTTTGTTGGTGAAAAGGAAGATCTGCAGCTATGTGCGCAGAGGCCTGCTGCTGTGTGCGCAGCTTTGAGGACTTAAGGGATCTGCAGCTAAGTGCACAGATCAGAACTATCGTTTTAGTTGTAAAGAGTTAAATAAAGCGCAGTTCTGTGGACATAACCCCTACACTGGGGGTGAACGACGTGACATCTGGTGTTGTGGTTCATTTGTGTGATTTGTTATTATATTTTATGCGTTGTTAAGTAAATAACTGATAAAGTAAGATTGTTGTTAATAACTAGCTTCGCTGTGAATTCCCAGATAAGGGCTGTGCAAGTAACTGTTTATTTATCTAATCGCGAAGCTGCATAATTGATAATACAAGCATTGTGTTAAGTGATTATTAATAGTTAAAGAATAAGGGTACAGTAAGATTCTCTCTTCTGCTTGCAGAAACCTGATTTTGCGGCACCCCATAGCTATTTCGGGTGAGACTGTAGCCTGTTCGCAGGCTGCTGCCGAAAGGGCCAACACTGTGGGTCTTTTGTTGGTACGAAGTTAAAGGTGAAACTCGGGTCTGCCCATTTAGCCCAACAGGTGCCAGTACAGAAAAAGTCTAGAGAGATCATACTTTATGTTGATTTTAGGAATTTAAACCCTGCGTTAGATAAAGATAATTACCCTATCACACCCACGGAACAAATACTACAAATGGTCTCAAGTTCAGAGTATTTTTCTCTGTTAGATGGATACTCAGGCTGTAACCAAGTACTAGTAGCAGAAGAAGACAAGCTCAAGACCACCTTCATAACCAAGTCGGGGACTTTTGCATATAGGCAAATGCCCTTTGGAATCATTAATGTTGGATAAAATTTCCAAAGGGATATGGATATAGCTTTCCACGGTCTGATTGGCCAGAGTTTTATGGTCTATTTAGATGATGTTATGATATTTTCTAAGAAGAGAGAAGAACATGCGTTTCATTTGAATCATATTTTCGAACGTTGTAGGAAATATGGCATTTCTTTAAATCCTAAGAAATGTGTGTTCGTTGTTACCAAAGGAAAGTTGTTGGGTCATGTTATTTCAAAGAAAGGGATCTCAATAGACCCAGAGAGAATTAAAGTAATAGAATGGATCCATTTACCCCATAATAAAAAATCTATGTAGTCTTTTATGGGGACAATTAATTTTGTGCGAAGGTTTGTGCCAGAATTTGCTCAAATAATCAAACCTTTGCAACAAATGGTCAAGAAAAGTGTTCAATTCAAGTGGAATTATTCAGAGAAGGATGCATTTAACAAGATTAAGACATCCATAGCTCATGCACCATCACTTAAAAGTCCCAACTTCCAAAAGGATTTTATTTTGTACACTTTTTCTTTTGATGATTCATTATCAGCGGTGCTTACATAGAAAGAACAAGGGGGAGATGAGTACCCCATATTGTTTATGAGAACTGGTCTAGAAGGGGTTGAATTAAACTATCCCAAAGTTGGTAAGAAAGCCTATGCATTTTTTAAAGTAGTGAAGCAATTCAAACCGTATATACTTAAGAACTGTACCAAGGTAATAGTTTCACACCCGGTAATACGATCATTTTTGTACAAAAAGATTTGGGATAAAGAAGAGGTAACTGGGTAACTCTCTTGCAAGAATATGATCTATAATTCAAACCAGAAACCATAGTTAAAGGACAAGGGATTTGTAAATTGATGGCTGAGATTCAAGACAATGAAGATAACAATTGGGCTAATGAAGCTGAATTACACATGGTGGATGTAGATCCTTTATTTATAGCTCAAGAGTCATGGTATGGAGATTTAATTCATTATCTTCAAGAAGGATATTTTCCAGATCATTGGAATCCCAAGCAAAGGAGAGCATTACGTCTAAAAGCATCCTTATATCAGATAATTGATGGAGTGTTGTTTAAAAAAAACTACGATGGAGTTTTTCTTAGATTCTTGGAATGTGAAGATGAAAATAAGATTGTGACAGAACTACATGATGGACCTACTATAGGTCATTTCTTTAGAGATACAACAGCACAGACGATTTTAAGAGTTGGGTATTACTAGTCAACTTTGTTTAAATATTCTCACGCTCATGTCAAGAAATGTGATACTTGTCAAAGGAGCAGTGGGATACAAGAAAAGGAGGCATGACCTTTGAAAACAGTTATTATTTCAAAACCATTCAAGCAATGGTGGATTGACATTATTGGAGAGATCAATCCAAATTCTTCATTGTAGCATAAGTACATCCTGACGGCAACAGACTATTTCACCATATGGGTAGAAGCCACTCCATTACGAAAAGTGAATGAATATGTAGTTATGGACTTCTTGCAAGACCATATTATGACCAAGTTTAGGGTTCCATTTTCCCTGGTTTTTTAAAGTGCTTCATATTTTTCATCTATTAAACTGTCTACATTTGCAAATCAAAAAGGAATTAAGCTACATTATTCTGCTAACTACAATCCACAAGGTAATGGTTTAGAAAAATCTACAAATAAAAGCTCATCAATATTTTGAAGAAAACACTCATAGAAAATCAAAGTAATTGGCATCTAGATTTTCCTAATGCACTATGGGCTGATAGAGTCACACCCAAGATCTCTTAGGTGTGTCACCCTACACTCTATTCTATGGGAAAGAATCTATCTCGCCTCCAAATATTATGTTGCCATCTTCTAAACTATCCCAAATATCTAGAGGAATTGATAATGAAGTTTTGCAAATCTGAATCCATATTCTTCTAAATTTAGAGGATTCTAGATCCAAAACAAGAGAGAGGTTTAAACATCGACAAGAAATGGTGAAGAGATGGTTTGATAAGCACAAACCCGAGAAAAAGGAATTTGAAGTAGGTGAGTTGGTTCTTAAGTGGGATCAACTGCATGATGAGAAGGGATGCACACTAAGTTTCAACAATTATGGATAGGCCCTTTTTAGATTGCAAAAAATTTAGGCCCCTCAACTTACAAATTGCAAGATTTACAGGGGTGGGAAGAGAAATTTCTAGTAAATGGTTTAGCTCTCAAACCATATTTTTCTTAATGCTTTTTGAGTTCTTTGTACATAAATAAATGGTTTGATTGTTTTCAGTTTTGCTTATATTATTTCTATTTGATTTACATGTTACTTTATTTCTTGTAATTTTTGGTTTTCTTTATGTTTCAATAAATTAGCACACTTCTTTCTTTTGAAGTTCGTTAGAGTTCTAGATAAACTAAAATCTTTGACCAAAGATTGCTTGCTATTTGCACATACATAATGCTTAAGGATCCTTTAATATTAGCATATTATCTAAATAGATTATGAACACATTGAAGTCATGTTTAATCCTTGTAAAATAATTAAGGTTAGAAAATTCTAGAATACTGTTTTGAGGATCTATTCACTTCACACTAAAGTATGTCCTAGGAGGCTAACAGAAAAAGACCCATGAAGAGGAAGCATGGTAAGCAGTTGTATTATATTTAAATGATCCCATGCCACAAATGAAAGACAAAAGGATAATAAGAGTCAAAATATCCCAGGAAGAAAACATATATCAAAAGACATACTGAACAAAATCAGTTTGAATAAGATTGCTCGAAAGTTCTTCTCCGTCCGTGGGTTGAAATCAAAATATCCCTCACACAAAAGGACACTATGGATAGAAGAAACTGAACCAAATTTAAGAAAGAAAGAAATCAAGGAGGACTCAAAAGGAAAAAAGTACAGAAGCATTAAAATAATGCAAAATGGCATGGGAATGAGGAACAAATGAATATATATGTTCACCATCTGTTACAATCCTATGGTGTCTAAGTTGGAAGTTATCCAAAGGAAGAGGTAAAATAAACTCCATATCTTGGCCTCAAAAGAGTTATTGAGACTTGGAAATATCGGTTCTCTTATCCCATTGGACCCTAATCAATGGTGAAAAGTTCATAAATCTTGTATTCTAGGAAATCTAGGCATCTTAAAGGAATCCAATAAAATAATATGCGAGGATATTTTAAAAGCAGTTGTTGTTCAAAAGTTAGTTTTTCAGAGATCTGTGTCCACCAGCTAGTCACCAATTGTTGCCACTGCAACAACTCCCAAAAATATTTTTTATATTTTTTGGCCCCCTTGAAAATCTTAATTTCCTTTGCTTTGATTGACTTTTTGATTTTCTTGTCCATCATGAACTTTCAGAAAATTTTCATTTTTTCCAAGGAAGAAAGACTATTTTTCATCCACAACAATCAACCATTTTTCAATTTCGAGCTGCTACAGTGGGCTCATATTCACTTTCAAGTCACTATGGCGAGCCTTTCCTTGTCTATTAGCCGCTATAGTAGAAGAATTTCTATTTTTGGGCTTTCATGACGGTTATCATTTTGACTTATGTACCAACGTTTGCATACTCTCACTATGTCAGCAAACTTCTTGCATTGCGTCTACTACGACGACAGGTCCCTGATTGTTTTTCAATTTCTTTCCCACGAGCTGCTATGGCGGGAATTTTCCATGGTCATGAGCCGCTATGGAGTTTTTCTTTTCTCGCGAGCCGTTGTCTGTGTATTCCTGCTGTGGTGAAAGGTTTTGTATGTCTTTCTTGCTATGGCGGCGAACTTCAAGGTGCGTTGCATTTGGCATCTGGGAGCTGCTACGGTGGAAGTATCCTCCTGTTTGGTCCACTACGGTAGGTGTTCTGCATATCTTGTGCAGAGGTATCATCCGATGTATTATCATGAAAGTGTGTTAGGATTTTAGGCCACTGTTGTGAATGGATTGTTGTGTCCAAGATGCTGTTGCAGATGAATAACCATGATGACTTATGTTTTTGGGCCGCGGTGGTTGGTTCTAGCAGGGATTCTTTTGGGCTCGCACATGCAAGTGTTTTAGGGTTTTTTATAGCCCAAATGGTTTGTTTATTTTCCCACTTCGCTTGTTTCTTACCTTGTGGTTTTTTATTGAGTGGGTGAGCTTAGAAGAATGCTTCCCGTTTGGAGTTGTCTGCACGATTTTTGGGGTGGAGGTCACATGGCTCATACGCGTTAGTGATTTCTCAGCGGCATGACCCTACTTTTAACCGACAGGTAGGTTTTCTCACCTTTTTTCTTATTCCTAGTAAATGATTCGGTAGGGCTTGCAGCTGTCATCGTCGATGGTTAGGTTTGGCCGAGTCTATAGAAGGTTTCATTCCCATTTTCTGTTAGGTCAGACTATCCTCGGTGTTTTTCTTGCCCTAGTAAATACATAGGAGTTATGCATGTTTAGGAGTGTTTTTTACTCATTTTTCTAGGTTAGAGATGATTTTTTAGAAGGCCAAGATTCATGTCGGTATGGATACAGTCAGCCACTCATGCATGGGCATTGGCCTGGGTTGCAATTTTATTTGTCTGAGCAGGTCNCCTTATATTTTGGTCGTGGGAATTGTGGCATCATTTTGCCCTAGGGTGTCACCGCCATTATTTTGGTTTTTGAATATTTGCTTTACTTGTGAGAGAGTTAGGGCCATTTAGGGGTTTTTAGTTTTAAATAGAGCCCATAGGGTTTTTTAGTAGTAGTTCCCACAGTTCACTAGAGTTTTTTTTCTTAGTTGTAACCCTGAACCAGTCATAATGTTATTTCTGATGGAAGGAATGGATAGAGTAAAGAAGTTTTATTTTTTTCTGCTCATATGATGTATATGTGTGATTGATTTAATCATATGGGTGCTAAGACAGTTTTGTTTTGTATGTACTATTTGTAAACCCAAAAAATCCCTCACTAAGCTCTACATGACCTATACCAAACAAGGACATCCATACACAATCCTCATTTGACCCCCACACCCTCAAAAAGGCTCAAAAATATGAAAAAGGGCTTAAAAACCCCTAAAAAGAGCCAAAATAGCTCTCATAGGGGATAAAACCCCTTAAAGGAGCTTAAAACCCCCCAAGCAGCTAAATATTGGGTGAAAGGGGCTAAAATCCCAAAAAAGGGGTTAAAGACCCAACCAGGGGCTTAAAACCCTAAAAATCTTGAGGAAAAGTATAATAGAGTGGTGGGGATCACTCTCAAATCACTTATCATCTCCCTGTCATTACCCTACCTGTGTGAGTGCCTTGAGACCCTTTTCCTCTCCAGTCATTCACCCTCCCTCTCCTCCATTCCTCCATTGAGCCATATCTCCCCATCCATTGAGAGGTTCTCTCCCAATCTAGGGCATGGTGGCCCATTCCAACCAGAGAAGGTATACTTGTATTTTTATGTTTTTTCTTTGTTATATTGTAGTTTTCTAACATTTTGTTGCAGGTTTCCAATGATGGCTTGCAGCTCCTTTGTTTGCTAATAGTGTTGTGCAGGGTTTTTCATTTCGTTTTCTTTCTATTCTTTCCATTCTCACAAGAGCCCTACCCTTTTGTCCTATATACAGAAGGGATCTGTTCCTGCCTATAGCAAGGGTGAAATCCCTACTACACTGTTCATTGTTGAAACCATGCCTAAGAAGGGAAGGAAGAAGCTCAAAATAGCTGAGAGCAATTCAGACATAGATGTTGCTGAAGTCCCGCCTACGGTAAAGGTTGAGATAGTATACAAAGACACCAAAGTAGTTACAGGAGAAAAGCCCGAGTGGAAATGGGGCCAGATCTACCTTATGATGGTTGATAAGAAAGTGCCAGAAGATGGATTGGGGGATCTTTCCTTATATGAGAATATTGTAAGGTTTGGGTTAACCAAGATAACCACCAAGCCATAGGTTTTTCGGTGCGTTGAGGTCATTGGTTGGATTTTGCTGAAGATAGATATGGTGGGGATGATAATCAATGATGAAGAGGGAAAGCCTGTTGCATCATTTGCACCAGAATTCATTTCAAAATCATATAGTCTACCAGAAGTAGAAATAAATGTGACCACATATTGGGTCAAGAGTATTAAGTTTGACTATACCACCACAATGAAGGGGATGATGATTGAGGGAAAAACCTTCAGGCATAAGCAGTCAGAAGAGTATGAAACAACTAGTCTTCAAACCCCATTATGATTAATAACATTCATGTTAAGTAGGATGTATGGTAGGTGTGATGGAAAAACATACAATTTTGGGTAGATTCCACTCATGTATTATGTGGCAATGGAGGGAGCAATATTTAACTGGGTAGTTATCACTACCAAAAAATTGACTAAAAGTATCAAGGTAGCTTAGGAGGGTCTAAAGCAGAGCAAATTGGAATTCTATATGTCGTCCTTTTTGTTAGATTACATAATCTATAGGTATAAGTTTAAAAAGCTAAATTGTGTATGGATAGAAGGGAAGGCCCCTATTTACGTTGCATATCATATTATAGGAGCCCACAAATATCACACTCATTATCAGTTAATTTGTGAAGAATTCATAAGGCCCCTTTATAGGTTAATGTTTATAGAAGATTTCCCATGTCTATCGGAGGGAGCAGTGGAATCTATTAAAGAATTTGATGACTATTTCTTCACCAAGGAAGTTACTTACCTGAAAATGTATGGAGGCACTAGATCACCTTCATTTCTTCCTAAGTATTCAACAAACTATATAGTATTGAAGGAGGCAGTCAGGCAGGTATTCCTAGATGGTTTTGGAAGCCATTTGTTTGATATCAAGAAGGTGATTTCCCACCAGAACCTTTTTACGTGGGAAGTTACAAGTTTAACAGAGTCAAAAGCACTCTGAATTTTGTCAAAGAGCTGGAAATATTCCACTTTGGGGAGAAAAGCTTCCATAGGAATGATTCATAAGGAAAGGTGGAAGCTCATAAAGTTGCTCACAAAGTAAATTTTGAGTATTCCGATTACATAAACAAAGAAGAGAAAGTATTCAAAAATTTCTATAGTATAGCAGCCTTGAGAAAGAGGTTGAAAGCAAAAGAATTTGGTGCTAAAGGAAGTAGCAGCAATAACCCAAATCCAAATGAAGGAGATGAGGAATATGCAAAGAAATATCAGGAAGAAATCACTTATAGGATTGTAGTAGGAGGAAAAAATTTATTGGCTGAAGAATCACGAAAGGATCAGGAAGAAGCTACCAAAAGAAAGAGAAAATAGGTTATTCTAGAGAGAATGGCAGTGTTGGAGAAGGCCTTGGTTAAAGGAGTTTCAAGGTCTAATCAAGGTATGCAAGATACAGGAGGGAAAGGCCAGGATACTGACAAAGGTCAAGGTGGAAGAGGTTCAAAACAAAGCCATTTGTGGGCTAATCTAGAGAACCTACCAACCACATCTAGCAGCATCCTAACAGGAGGTCATGTGCCCATAGCTGAAATGGGACTTGTACCATTTACACCTTCAAAGAAATATGATGTAGCATGTTTGGAGGACATTCATTTTGATCCTAAAATGAATTCCATTGTATGAAGGACAGAGAAAAATTTGAAGGTAGGAGCTCAACCAATGGTCACTATAGTGACGGAGAGAATAGTCATTAGTTGCTATGGGCATTGCAAATGCCTATGCAAATTATCACAATGTGGACAGGCTTATGGAAAAAATTGAGTAATACAAAGGAAATATGGCTGAAATGAAAGAAGTGACGAGGAAAGAAGAAAAGGTAGGAAGAGAGTCCAAAAGAAAATATGAGGCCACTTTGTAAGAGTTTGAAAGGTTTCAGCAAAGACATCAGATCTTAGAAGCAGAACGAGACACTTTGAAATTATCAATTGAAGAATTTAGTAAGGAGAAAAGAAGTATGGAAAATAAAGTGGCATAACTAGAGCTGCAGAATACTGCTACCGAGGGGAAAGCTAAGCATTATGAAACCCAAGTAGTAGCATTAGAAACCTAGAAAGCTTCACTGGAAGTTTCATTAAAAGCATCAAATGAGTAGAAAATGGATATTGGGCCATTGAAGAAGCATGCTCTCACACTTAGAAGTAAAATTCATTAGTTTCAACTTCAAATATTCAAAGGATATGTGGAAAGTTTAGCAAGTAGAGACAACGTTGGAGGAAATTGTGAGTACAACTTCTTACTTTTTAGACAGGACCCAAGATATCCTGGAAATTTTGCAAGGATTTTTGACTTGGTTGGAAACAACCAAAGAACCTCCAGTTGATGCACCCATTAAGGACTTAGAAACAGTGAAGCTGGAGTATGAACTAATTGAATTCGGGAGTAAAGCAGCAGAGGAATTGGTAAAGGTAGTTTGAAGGACTAAAGATGTTTGTGCAGATCTCTGTAGAAAATTTCTCACAACTTCCAATCATTGTCAAACATCTATAAAGAGAAGGTTAGAAGAATTTCTTTCTCATGAATGATTTTTGAAGAAATTGCAGGTCAGATGGCAGGAGGATGAACAAGGTATTTAGCTGGTTAGAGGTTTGGATGAGAAGGTGTTGAAAACTGTAATAGCCCAGGTAGTAGTGAGTAGTCATTTTTTGAAGATCAACTTCATTTGATTACCGCCAAAGTGGAAAATATAAAAGCCCAAGTTTCCAAAAATGAGATCACTATCAGATTGCTAGAGTGATCAAGGTTCAAGAATCGAAACTATATCAACAGATGCAAATATTTGCAAGAAATTAATAAATGATGTGGTTGGGTCCACTTAGTACTTTTTTTTATTAATACATTTTGTAATATTTGCCTAAGTTAGCGATTCCACTAGAAGACAAAGGCATTTTTGTAATTTATTTGTAAAAGAAGCCCAAAGGACAAGGGATACCAAGAGACATTTGAATTTGTATAAATAGAGATCAAGTCGATAAAGTAAAGGAACTTTTTTCATGATATCTTTTTGAAATGTTATTGTAAGAAGAACTACTTCCACTTATAATAAAGAATATATATTTTCTACTGGAGAAGGCACTGTGGAGTCTCAAATGCTTGCCATAGATTGGTTGAATGTTGAACTACTTCTATTTCAACTTTTTATATGAACGGAGAGATCGTTCTAACTTACGAATTATTTCATGTTATGAATGTTTTCCTGTTTATTTCTATGAAACTTCCGTAGTATATTTGAGTAATGAATTTTTTAATTGACAATGAGCTATCTCTTTGTTTATCTTTCTACTTATATTCCTGTATTTTGAAATATGAACAAGTATCTCTAATATTCTAAATACATTTTTATAGTACATTACTCATCATTAATTACAATATTCCTCCCTAGTGATAGGTTATATAGAATTAGTTAGCATTAGTATAAGTTGTTCTTTGTTTATGATTTAGAAGCGAAAGAGGTAAGACGAGAGGTAAGAACCTGTGCATCACATTGTGTGACTCTTCATTATATCTATCGATTGCACTTAATTAGGCACTTGCATATCATACATAAATATAAAACTAAAAAAAAATACACGTAAATGGTGGACTGGACCGTAACCGGTAAAACAAGCTTTAACCGTTACTTGACCTATAGTAGCCAGACCACAAATTGAACGGATTCCCCATACCAAACAATAACGAGCTAATTGGGAACGCTTATTGGGGAGAATCCCTACTGTTGTTTCTTAGGATTTTTCAGGACTCAACACATGGAAAATTAATCATCTATTGTAGTGATCAAGGAGTCTAACTACATTTAACTGATATTAACACACATTAAATATGGGAAAGGGGAACACTTTTGTATTAATAATAAAAGAGAGTAAAGTTACAACCATAAATCCTTGATGTTGCTAGATTTATCCTCTACAATAGATCTACAATCCTTAACACTTACAATAATCCCTTCACACATAAGCTCACTCTATCTTGTCTCTAAACCAAAATTTAGTCCAACAACATAAGGGTACTTTCTTTGGTCTCTGCTCACTCACTCCATGAAGGCTTCATTTATAGGCCAAATTACATGAGATTCACTTATGGAATGGATAGGAGGTGATCCCAATAGGTGAGGAAGGAGAATGCCACCTCTCCCTATATAGTAGGAACCGATTCCATAGAGGCTATTGCAAGGAAGCTTCTAGAATCTTCTTTTTTTCATGTTTTAGGTTGATCGATGCACTTGATTCAAGGTGAAACAACGCCGACGCTTTTTACTCACAAAGGAAAGGAGTCGACGATGCATGCTACCAAAAGCTAGAAAGGAACTGACACATTTTTATCCATTGGATAGAGCATCGATGACACTCAGTTATAATTGACAAACAATACCAGTCATCCTAGGGTTGAAAAAAATTCACCGAAGGAATCTCAGGCTATGCTTTCTGAAGGGTCATCAGGAACTGGTGGATTTTTCAGGTGCAACAATGAATGGACTTTAGATATGAACTATAAGTATTTAAAATAGATCCAAACATGTGTAATATCATTCCAAATATTAATAAGGTCATGTATATCCCACCAGTGAAAGATAATAAATACTTCATACCATGTAATATAAGTAGCACTGCATAAGAGACCAACGAGGAATCAACTAGTGAACTTGTGATTTGCATAGTATTAGGAGTATTCAGAGGTATGGTAAATGGTGTGGATGGTGGTATGTGTTATCACTCCAGGAAACTCCTCTAGGTTGTAGCTCGAGGATTCCTACTAATTAAAAATGTTTTTGGGTTTTATGAATTGGATCAAGTTGGATAACCTATATAACCTATCACTCTCAAGACATGCATGAAGCTCACTCAATCACAAGGCTTTTAGTTAAAACGTGTTCAGTAAATTGACAAAAAGGTGTAGGGATGAAGAACTCACCAGGATGGTATACTTACACACATAACACATGCATATAAATGGCTAAATCCTGCTGAGGATGGTGTTTATAAATCAAATATCACTAAATAACCAATAGGATGACAGCTATCGGCCCTTTAATAAATCTGAAAATTACCTAAATGCACATTCAGTAAATAAACACAGTAAAGAAAGAGATGGTTGAACAAATCACAACAAAAGAGCTTATACTTAGAATAAACCAGATGAGATGCTTGATAATGGAACAGGCTCATAAATCCCCAAAGTCAAACCTTTATTAATGAAATAATCATGGGCTTTATAGCCTTTTACAAAAGTTACAGATCCTAAAAAATAGATCTGTTTACACAAAAATAATTGAAAGTAACAGTTTTTCCAGATTAGGGCTTCAAACCCTTGCTAATTATTTGTTTATCTACTGCAAAAATCTAGTTCACTGAGTCAATTTTAATGACTGAAGTAATAGGTGATAACCACCACTACTAGTTCACTGTGGAATTGCCACCAATAGCCAGTGTATCGACGTTTATTTGAAGTGTCCAGTCCTGTTCAATCCACTCAACACGTTTTCTTTGTTGCTGCAATCGTCGATCGGATGTTGTTTCCTTTATCACATCGACGCTCCAAGCCTGACTGCTGCCGCAATTTCGGTGCTCCAGGGCTCAATTTTTCTGTATTTTTAAGTCACGGTCACTGATCGAAGGCTTTTTCCTCTGTTTCATCGGCCCTCCAAGCCTCATCCTTGCTGTAGTGTCAGCTCCTTAATGGGCTAATTCACCGACAATTGGTTTTTATGATCGTCGATGATCTTTTATTGTTGCGCTTTGTGAACTTTTTCATTTAGCGGAAGCCGTAGTACATTTTTCTTCCACTGTTGTGGCTTCGCAGTGAACTAATACTCCACAACGTCAGCGATCGAAGCTACCCGTTGAACTATCTTACCAATGGCTAGTGATTCCAAATTCCGACGCTGAAGTTTTCATCTACTCGCAGAACCCATAGTCTGTCTTTCTTCCACTGTTGCAACTCTTTAGTGGACTAACTTGTCGACGGTTGGTGCTTTCAAGTTTCGATGCCAAAGTTTTCATTTGCTCATGGAACCCATAGTCTGTCTTTCTTCTGCCATTGCAGATCCATAGTGAACTAAGACTCCACAACATTGGCAATCAAAACTCAAAACTTCTTACCATCGAAGCTTTTAATCCCCCTATTCTCCGCAGTGGCAGAACTTTTAGCCACTATCTTCTCCGCAGTGGCGGAACTTTTAGTCACTGTATTCTCCGATCACTATTTAAGAATGTTTCGATGGCAGTAAAATTTTTAGTAATACACCTTACCGCCGAAGGGGTTCATCTATTGATTGATCGGAAGCCTTTAATCATTATATTCTTTGCAGTTGCAGCTCCTTAGGGAACAAGCTCATCGATCTGAAGTCTTCACAACTTTCGATTGATGTTTGAAAAATGTTCCAATGGTGTAAACCATTTCAGCAATATGCCTATCTGCTGAAGGGGTCTTCCACTTGCTATTTATCTTCCATATTTTGGTGGCTAATGAGATGTTATGATCCTCGCCCAAGCCACCGAAACCACAACTTTGTGAAATTTGCATCAAAAAATAGAGGTCTTCAAAACTGTTAGTGATCTTCATATCCTTCATTGCATCATTTAAATTCTTCATACTATCAAAAATAAATTTATTTTATTTGGGAGATAACATCTAACTCCTACTCGGGGATGGGAACCTCCCTGTGAGGTCCCAAGAACCCCAGACCAAAATTTCTTTCCCTAAAAGAAACTAAGTAAATTAACATTATTCTCTATTGTTCCATTGGGAATGGAGTCTTATTCCAAAAGCAAAAACAACCTACAATCTACTAATTTACAATCATAAGGCCTCGGATCCTCAAATAAAATAGAGTTTTAGGAACCGCCCATTTACTGGGCCATCGAATACCTCTTCACCTTCCAAATTTTGCAATTTGAAGGTGTTATTCTTATATAATTGGTGTATAACAAAAGGGCCAATCCATAAAGAGTCAAATTTTTCCATGTTTCCCCTTGTCCTGTCTGACAGCATCCCACTTGAGGACCCAGTCCTTGACCTGGAAGTTGTCTGCCTTTTCTCTTTTCTCAAACATGCCCTTTATCCTCTATTGATGAGCCTTTGATTTTCCTACAACTTGCTCCCTGATCTACTGTAACTCCACCAAATCCATCACCCTTCTCATCATATCATTTGGTTCATCTTCCTCTTCCTGAAAGAACTTTGCCACTGTAAGGGTGAGCTAGATAGGAAAGATGGCCTCAGTGCCATAAACTAGTTTGAATGGAGAAGTCCCTATGGATCTTTTATCTGTCAGCCTATCAGCCCATAAGGCAAACTTAAGCTTTGAATCCCATCTTTTCTAATTTTTCTCTAGAAATTTTCTAATGATCCAGACTAAGATTTTGTTAGATGACTCAGCTAGGCCATTTCCTTGTGGGTAATAGGATGTGGAGTGCACCAGTTGGACACCCATTGATTCACACAATTTAACCAATGGCCCAGATTTAAAGGCTTGTGCATTATTAGTTACTAACCTTACTGGGAAACCAAACCTACTGAAGATGTTCTCATATAAGAATCTCATGATGACTTGCTGAGTGGCATTTCTGGTGGGTATTGCTTCTATCCATTTGGTAAAGTAGTCAGTGGCTACTAAGATCCATTTATGCTGTCCACTGGAAGATGGATTTATTTCACCTATGAAATCCAGACCCCATTGCTGGAAAGGCCCATTCACTGTAACAGGCCTAAGGGGCAAGGATTTGAGCTACTGCTTCCCTTCAAATCTTTGACATTGGTCACAGGCCCTTACAAAAGTGCATACATCAGCAAAAAGGACTGGCCAATAGTACCCTGCTTTTAATATATTGTGGGTTGTGGTTTTCCAGTAGTGGTGGCCTCCACATGTACTGGAATGAAATTGATGCATGACCTGCTCTGCTTTCTCTTTATCTAGACACCTTAACAAAATTCCAGACTGATCCCTCCAGTACAGCAGTTTGTCAATTATGCAAAACTTAATAGATTTCAATTTAAGAGCTCGTGCTTGGTTAGGAGTAAGATTAGGAGAAACTTCTAATTTTAGCAAAAATTGAATGATACCTGAGTACCACTCACATGAAGATATCTTCTCAGCTATTGCAGGACTGTTATTCTGATCTTGACTTTCTTCTGTTTCAGCTGCTACCATAGTTTGCACCTTTGCTGATCTGACGTATGTGAAATTCATTCCCAGCAGTTCACAGTTTTATTTGGCCATGATTTTGTCCAGACCTAATCCTTTTACCAACTCGATGGGTTTCACCTCTACATCAAACCCAATGATTTTGGTAATCCACTTACCTCTCTTCCCATCAATGTCAAGCTGAGTCAAAACATCCTTCCCAGCAGCTGAAGGGACATACGCAATGACCTTTTCATGAAGAATGTAGATTCTGAAGTTCTTCAAAGATTTTATGAGGGCATAAACCTGCTTCTCAATTGGGTCATACTTCAGCTCATCATTTCTCAGGGTTCTGCTGAAGAAATCAATTGGATGATCAAGACCTTCATCATTCTTTTATAATAGTACAGCTGCCACTATGTCATAATATGCAAAAGAGAAAATGTAAAAACCATTATTGCAGTCGGGACTAATCAGGGTGGGGGCCTCCATGATGGCTTTCTTAATTTCTTCAAAATAATTTTTTGCCTGGTCGATCCACTTGATTTCTGCATCCTTTTTCAGCATGACTATTATATGCTTTACCAGCTCGGAGAAATTTGGGATGAATCTCCTGACAAAGTTTATCTTGCCTAAAAAGGACTGATTGTCTCTTTTTGACCTTGGTATTGACAGCTGCTAAATTGCCTCCACTCTTAATGGATTGATCTTTACACCTTCAGCTGAGACTATGTGGCCTAGGATATTTCCTTCATTGAGTGCAAACTAGGACTTCTTGGGGTTCAGTGATATTCCATACCTTCTACACTTCAGAAATACCTTTCTCAAATGCTGCAAGTGGTCATGATGGCCATGAGAGTAAATTGTTAAGTCATCCAAATATATCAGCACATATTTATCTTTTATCCCTACAAAATCTAGGTCCATAGCTCTCTAAAAATTAGCCCCAGCATTCATTAGCCCAAATGGCATTTTAGCATACATGAAGGTGCCCCAGGGGGTGGTAAAGGTAGTATTCTCTTGGTCATCTGGGTGCACAGCCACTTGGTTGTATCCAGAGAAGCCATCAAGGAAGGACATGACCCTAGCCCATGATATTCTCTGCAGTAGATGTTCCATCTTCGGCAGTTGATAGTTGTCTTTTTTGGAACATTTGTTCAGGTTTCTAAAATCCACATGCAACCTGATTTCTCCATTTTTATTTCTTACCACTACTATATTTGCAATCCACTGGGAATACTTGATAGGCATTATGATCTTGGCTTTGAGGAGTTTGTGGATCTCTTTCTCAATCACTAGTAATAGAAGAGGTCTGATGGGTCTCAGCTTCTGTTTGAAAGGAGTGGTGTCCTTCTCCAAAGAAATCCTGTGCTGGATGATGTTGGTGCCATCGTTTTTAGGTCACTATACTCCCATGCAAAGACATCAGAAAATTATTTTATCAAGATGGAATATTCAGGCTTCTGTTCAACAGTCAACCCAGTGGATAGATTTATTAGTTTTGGATGGCTCTGTCTACCTATGTTGTGCTCTTGGATAGCAGGATCTAGCTCCCTTTTGGAAGGCTTGAAAGGGACATCATTGTGATCAAACAGTTCTTTGAGTGGTACTATACCTCGGGGTATGTGGTTGCTGGGAAATTGGACAATATCGTGCTCATTCACTTTATCTTTTAGCTTGAGTTGCTTGGATTCCTCCAGGTTAAGGTTTTCCTAGTCTATGTGTATGTCAGAGAATTCATCCACTAACTGAAGGAATTTACTAAGCTTCCCATCATTTTCAAACACCCTCCAAAATTTTACATTGTCTGGCAGAAAGGGTTTGTACTTGACCTGAGCATCATAGCTAAGCCTAGGGGGTAAAGGAGGAAAAAACTGAGTTGCAAAGATAGCCAGGGAATCAACCAGGTGATTCAAATATCTAGGAATATATGACAGTTCAAAAAACATAAATGAGTCTCTGAGTTTCCATACCTCGTCCCTGTAGGCCTTTAGTCTTATATTTTTTGTCTGAAAAGTGTCGTTGACCTACTGTATGATGAGGTCTTTGTCCCCAAAAATATTCATGCACATGATCCCCATCTCCTTGGCCACTTTAACTCCCAACAGCAAGGCTTCATATTCTACTACGTTTTTCGTGGTTTTGAAATCGAGCTTATACGATAGGTGAATGTTCTCCTTAGATGGGGAGATCAACATGAACCCTACGCCTGCTGAGTTTTGAGCGCTTGCCCCATCGAAATACATGGCCTAGATCACTATTGTGACTTCTTTGAGCTATGGAAGGGTGGGCTCAGTGAGATGAAGTGATTTCTGCTGATAATCATCTATTTGCAAGATGCAAGATCCAATATCGGTGTCCATAGTGTAGATGGGGTGATTTACTGAGTGACTCTCCTTGCTTATAATGTATGCTAGCTGAGTTTCCCTGTATAATCTCTCATCTTGTCCTTTGAACATGGGAATGGTGGCGTATGTGAGATCCATCTAAATGGTACCACCCAATCTTTTTCTCCATGACCAGGAAAACAAAAGGATGAATTTTGGAGGAATATTAGCCACTACGATGTCCATCATTACGCTTTTTGAAGGCAGCTGAGTTAAGTTTATAGTGAGGTATTTGATGAGGTCCAAACACTTGACCTTCCTGGAGTGAAAGGAGAATAAATCGTGGTAGGTCTTGGTAATGCTAAGGCCGATCTCATCCATCACAGCCTTTGGCATTAATTTATGAGAGGCTCCCGAATCCAGCAAACAGTTATGGAGGATTTTATCATGGATGTTCAAGGATATATAGAATGGTGGACAAGAGTCCTTTAGGTCTTTGATCATGGGGCCTAGGGTTACAACAGGCTTGTCATATTGCAGGTTCACAAAGTTAGTGTCAATGTGCACCTTGGGATGAAGGGAATTCAGAATGGAGGTTTTAAATGCATCGCTCTTCATCAACTCAATTAAAGGGAACGTGATTTTCAATTGTTGAATTTCAGACTCAAGGTTGAAGGAATAGTGCAGCCTATCTAGAAACCTTACCTCATGAGCTGTAGGTTTGAGTTGGACTTGATCAGGTGTGGCTGAAGGTGCTGGTTTATGAATGCTTTGGATGGAACAACTACTTTCTTTGGTAAAACAACAACCTTTCTAACAGGTGCAGCAGGCTGCTTGATGGGTACAACATTTTTTTTTAGTGGAGAAACCAACCTAGACCTCAGTTGGTAACCTCCCTGACCATCAGCCTGATAGAAAGCCTCTTCAGTGATCTGCTCATCAATCATGGCTTCTTCATACTCTTCCTGTGTT
>LPNX010125077.1:0-20905 GCA_001517045.1 Pseudotsuga menziesii | reverse complement strand
CTTCAGCTTCTCCTTCTTCTTCAATGAATTCTGGCCCTTCTTCTAATACAACATTTTGAAATGGAGCTCTTATCCTCTGGTCTTCCCCTTGATTTCTCTCCCTTTTGAGAATATGAATAGGGGGGTTTCCTCTTCTATAAGGGACAAAATTTGGGTTTCGAGGAGAAAAGTCACTTGTCCCTTTACTCCTCACCGACAGATGTCCTTGTTCCTTCAATTTAGACATTTCAATAGTCAGGTTATCTAAAATTTTGGTCATTTTTTCAATCTTGTTCTCTAATGCCGAAGCCCCACTATAGTCTGTTGGCTGCTTTCTCCTATCTACCTTCCCTTTGACCTTCTGAGATGCTAGAATGTTTGAATCTACCTCTAGGGAAGCATCCTGCATGAGTGATAAGGAGGCAATCCTCCTTTCTATGTACCAGTGGGCTTAATCTCAGTGGGGATATTGCTGTACATGTTGTTGAATCTCTTGGTAAAGTTGGAGACAGACTCACCATTTTCTCTTTTCATGTTGTTGAATTCTGTGATATAGTAGAGGTGGTCTCTCCTCTCTCCCCAATGCTTTAGGAAAACGTCATCTAGGGCCTCTATTCCTGCCACTGACCCAGCAGGTAGTTCTTTAAACCACTTCCTAGCCTAGCCATCTAGGCTTTGCATAAAAACTCTGGTCGATACATCTGCTTGTTCTATATTTATATTTTTACCATAGCTATAAAAAGCCTCTAGATTTTCTTTAGCAGTGAAATCCCCTTCCCCTGTAAACTTAGGCATATACTTGAGGTAATCCCTGGTAGGCATGGCTATGAGAGGATTTGGAAAAATTAGGGGCGCATACCTAGCTACTAGGATCCTTTCCATCTTGGTCAATTGAGGGGTAGCCATATTGGAAATGGGTATGGACAGGGATGTGGAAGGCGACACTGATGAAAATATTTGCTAAGAAGGCGGTGGTATACTTATCCCAGTGGAGTCACCAAGGATTGGATCTTCACAAGCAGTAGTGCTTGAAGATGCCCAAGCCCTAGATTTTTCTGATGTATCTAAAAATTTATGGGAATTGAAAGTTTCAGTAGAAGAAATAACAAAAAAAAGATTTCTTGAAATACTTGATGTAGTGTTTTGTGCAGCACTACTGGTCTATCTTAGTAAAGCCTTAGCTTTCCTCAAGATTTCTTTTGGATCTAAAACGGGTGTTGCTAGTGGGCCCTTTGGGTTTGCTCTAGTACTTGGTCTTCTGGAAGCCACCTTATATCAATGGAGTCACCAGATAGATGATTACAACCGTAATAATGTCCAATCCTTGTCTATCATAAAAGCATGGATCTATGTCATATCCTAGGGAAGTTGTGCTTCAATATCATCTCCCCAGAAACGACACCACTTTGTTATCACTTCAGGAAACTCCTCTAGGTTGTAGCTCGAGGATGCCTGGTAACTTAAAATGTTTTTGGGTTTTATGAATTGGATCAAGCCGAATAACCTATATAACCTCTCACTCTCAAGACATGCATGAATCTCACTCAATCACAAGGATTTTAGTTACAACTTGTTTAGTAGTTTGACAAAAAGGTGCAGGGATGGAGAACTCACCAGGTTGGCAAACTTACACACATAACACATGCATATAAATGGATAAATCCTATTGAGGATGGTGTTTATAAATCAAATATCACTAAATAACCAATAGGATGATAGCTATCAGCCCTTTAATAAATCTAAAAATTACCTAAATGCACATTCAGGCAATAAACACAGTAAAGAAAGAGATGGCTGAACAAATCACAACAAAAGAACTTATACTTAGAATAAACTAGATGAGACGCTTGATAATGGAACATGCTTATAAATCCCTAGAGTCGAACCTTTATGAATGAAATAATCATGGGCTTTATAGCCTTTTACAAAAGTTACAGATCCTGAAAAATCGATCTGTTTACACAAAAATAATTGAAAGTAATAGTTTTTCCAGATTAGGGATTCAAACCCTTGCTAACGGTTTGTTTATCTACTACAAAAATCTAGTTCACTGAGTGAATTTTAATTACTGAAGTAATAGCTGATAACCACCATTGCTGGTTCGCTATGGAATTGCCGCCAACAGCTAGTGTATCAACGTCTATCTAAAGTGTCTAGTCCTGTTCAATCCACCTGACACTTTTTCTTTGTTGCTGTAATCACCGATCGGATGTTGTTTCCTTTATCACATCGGTGCTCCAAGCCTGACTGCTGCCATAGTTTCGACACTCTAGGACTCAATTTTTCTGTATTTTTCAGTCACGATCGCTGATCGGAGGCCTTTTCCTCTGTTCCATCGGCCCTCCAAGCCTCATCCTTACCATAGTGTCGGCTCCTTAGTGGGATAACTCACTGACAATTAGTCTTTATGATTGTCGATGATATTTTATTGTTGCACTTTGTGAACTTTTTCATTTAGCAGAAGCCGTAGTCTATTTTTTTTCCACCGTTGCGGCTCCGCAGTGAACTAAGACTCTGCAATGTCGACGAGCGGAACTCAAAACTTCTTACCATCAGAGCTTTGTCATTTAGTGGAAGCCGTAGTATGTTTTTCTTCCACCGTTGTGGCTACCCCTTGAACTATCTTGTCGATGGCTAGTGATTCCGAATTCTGATACCGAAGTTTTCATCTGCTCGCAAAACCCATAGTCTATCTTTCTTCCATCATTGCGGCTCTTTAGTGGACTAACTCACCGACGGTTAGTGCTTTCAAGTTCTGATGCTGAAGTTTTCATTTGCTCACAGAACCCATAGTCTGTCTTTCTTCTGCCATTGCGGCTCCACATTGAACTAAGACTCTGCAACGTTGGTGATCAAAACTCAAAAATTCTTACCATCGGAGCTTTTAATCCCTCTATTCTCCGCAGTGGCAGAAATTTTAACCACTATCTTCTCTGTAATGGCGGAAATTTTAGTCACTATATTCTCCGATCACTGTTTAAGAATGTTCCAATGGCAGTAAAAATTTTAGTAATATGCCTTACTGTCGAAGGGGTTCATCTATTTATTGATCGAAAGCCTTTAATCATTATATTCTCCGTAGTTGCGGCTCCTTAGGGAACAAGCTCACCGATCTGAAGTCTTCACAACTTCTGATTGATACTTGGAAAATGTTCCGATGGTGTAAACCGTTTCAGCAATACACCTATCTTCCGAAGGGGTCTTCCACTCGCTATTTATTTTCCATCTTTTGGTGGCTAATGAGATGTTATGATCCTCACCCAAGCCACTAAAGCCACAGCTTTGTGAAATTTGCATCAAAAAATAGAGGTAGTCAAAACTGTTAGTGATCTTCATATCCTTCATTGCATCATTTAAATTCTTCATACTATCAAAAACAAATTTATTTTATTTGGGAGATAATAGTATGAATGTTTTCATGGCATGCATATCATACTTCAAACATGATTCTAAATCATAATTATTGAGTGAGGAAGAGTTGCTTAAAGACAAGTCAGGATCTAGTGAAAAATCAAAATTATTTGGAGATGAATCTAGGAGACTGATAGGTGGATTATCAAAGAAAGGATATGATATTTATGATATAGATATATCCAAAAATGAATCTATATCATATATGTGAGGAAATTATTTAACTTTGGAACTCAAGGAATAGTTTATACCACCTTGGAACTGCACACTATGACAGTGTTCTCAAGATTCAACATGCTTCTCTAGCTCATATTGAAATTTGATGTTGTGCTTCTCAAGAAGATGAGACCTGATTTTCATATTCTTCTTGCAACATTTATTCTCTGGATGAGATCCCTTTCTGCAATAATAACTCTTGGAATTTCTCTCTTTATTCTCTCTTTCTTCAATGAATCTTCATCAATAGGCTTCGAACTTTCATCTTCAATTTCATTCTCTTTTGATTTGGTATTCTTGCTTCCTTGAAATATGAGAGAATGATACTTTCCCTTGGAATATCTAAGAGAACCCATCTAGATCAATTTATCTTTCTCCTTTGTTAGTGAATCAAAGGAAGTACACAAAGAAGGAATTTTTCAATTAGAAACAAAAAGCCTAGTAGAATGAAAAGTAGACAGAAAACTGAGTATTTAGGACTCGATTTTGATAGAATTGAAAGGATTAATTGGTCATATTTATTTTCAATCCAAAAATTATTGAGAATTAGAAAAATTGACTTGAATTTGGTGAATAAATCCTCAATAGAATCGAAATTTCTTTGGATCATTGAGAATAACTCAATCTCCAACTGATGCGTTCCTAACTCATCTTTGTTTGTATTTGTAACTTCGGAATGTATTCATCTATGTATCTTATGTATTGTAACCCGATGTTTATTCTGGGATGTATCTATAATGTAATTAAGTCATATTGCCATGCCCTGATGTTCTGATCAGGAGAATCAATAATGTAAAGAAGTCTTGTCAAGTCATAGTGGGTAACCCTCCGATTGTCTAAGGGTTAAAGTCCCTGCAGTTATGGGGCACTAGGGTTATTAGACTCTCCTAGTAGAGGTCAGCCCTGGTAAGGTTTTAGTCAAGTTTGGATTAGTATAAATAGATAGTTGGACTCTCTATTTAGCACACAACTAACACACACTCAAGTGTAGCGCATAGTTGAGGAAGAGAAAGACACTGGGACTAGAGGAAAGGGCTTGCTGCTGTCGAGAGATTTCTTTACTCTTTTTGGGTTTCACTTTGGTGCTGATTCTATCTCAGAGGAAGTTGCAGGGTTTTCTCCATTTATGGTTTCCCCGAGGAAAAACATTGTGTTCATTGTCTCTTGTGTTTAATTGTTGTGCTTGTTGTTCTCTCAGTTAAAGATCCTAATGATATGCTAGCTTAATGTTGAAAAACTAACATGGTATCAGAGCTAACCTAAGAAGAAGACACTGTGCAGCTGCAGGAACTAGGGCTTCCTAGTTTTTGGATCTTCCTCCACATATTTTTAGAAAAAGTAAGGTGGATTATCTCTCCTCCTTAGGGTACATCTTTCTGTCGAAAAAGAATTCAATTCTGAGGTTTTTCAGTTTTGGACCTGTCACTGCTGTCAGAAATTAGGGCTTTTTATAGAAGAGGATTTTTTCAATGATCCTAGGCCTAGATTGATCTCCTCCTCAAAATAGAAGTTAGGGACAAATTTCAAGGCATTTGGGTGGACAGAACTCTAGAAAAGAAAAACCCTAATTTGCTCCTGAACCAGCGATGCAGGATTTCAGCTCAAGTTTCAGATCCAATAGCTTGAACCTGGTAAGAGCTAAAATCTTTTGTATTTCCATTTGAGGTTCTCATTTAAGATGTCTCATCATACCAAGCTTGATGAAAAACTTGAGGGAGCTGAAAACTTCCGAGCCTGGAAGTATAGGATCTCCTTGGTCCTAGAAGAAAATGGATTAGACTCGTACATCCATGAGGAGGTTCCAGTTCCAGAGGGAGATGAGGCAAAGGCCTTACAGAAGAAGAATATGGTTATGGAAAAGAGAATCATTGCTAATTCTATCAAGGATCACCTTATCCCATAGGTGTCCTCTCTCAAGACACCTAAAGCTATGTTTGATGCCCTAACCAAACTGTTTGAAGGGAAGAACATCAATCGGAAGATGAATCTAAGGAACCAATTGAAGAATTTCAAGATCTAGAATGAGGAGACCATCCAGTCATACTTTACAAGGGTCTCCTAGATCAAAGAACAATTAGAAGCTGTAGATGAAGAAGTGAAGAATGCAGAGATTGTGATGACAACATTGAATGGCCTTCCTAGGTCATGGGATTCTTTCATCTAAGGAATTTGTGATAGGAAGAAGTTGGTCAAGTTCAGTAGACTGTGGGAAGAATGTTCTCAAGAATAAGCTTGGATAGCATCTCGAGAAGAGAAGATGGGAAGTGAAGATCGATCTCTCATAGTACACTCAAAGAAAGGAAGAAGGGAAAAACATTATCACCAAGGTAAGCATTCTCACCAGAAAGGTTCATCTAAACTCAGATGTTATACATGTGATGAAATAGGGAACTTTGCTAGACAATGTCCTATGAATAAGAATGGGTCCAAGAAGAAGAAGAAATCCAAAAGAAAACATCATGCTCACATTGCTGAGGATGATGATCCTCCAAAGAAGAGAGCAAAGCAAGAAATTGAAGATTCTTCAAGTGAAGATGAATATGTTCTGATTTCCGCTCTCACAAGAACTCTCACACATGGGAGCAAAGATTAGCTTATGGACAGTGGGGCTTCCAAGAACATGACATGCTTCAAGGAATCCTTTGGGAATCTATCTGAACATAACTTCCCCCATAAGGTGAAGCTAGGAGATGACTACCAATATCCAATAAAAGGTAGTGGTGAATCCTCCTTCAAGCTAGATTCTGGAAAGTCTATAAAAATGAAGGATGTTCTATTTGTACCAGGATTAAAGAAGAATCTTCTATCCATATCGGCACTAGATGCAAAACGCATGAGAGTTGCATTCATAGATGGTCAAGTCATTATGTGGCCAAGAGGAAAGACTATTGACGATGCAATAGTGATTGGAGAACAAGAAGGAGGTTTATACAAACTAAAAGGCCACTCAAAACAAGCTATGGTCCATGAAACAGTAGAGCCAAATGAACTATGGCATAGAAGGATTGCACATGTGCATTACAGAGCACTACCACTTGCAAGAAAAGCTATTGAAGGTCTTCTAGAAATACAAGCAAAACATGAAGGGGTCTGCAAAGGATGTGCGAAAGGGAAGAATACAAAGAAGACATTTCCAAGTAGCGAAAGAAAAGCAAAAGGAATCTTGGAAATCATCCACTCCAATGTATGCAGTCCAATGGCATCAAGTTCATTAAGCAGGTATGTATACTATGTTTCTTTTATTGATGACTTTTCTAGGAAGACATGGATTTACTTCATGAAGAACAAAGGTGAAGTGTTCAACAAGTTCAAGGAATTCAAAGCCCTGATCAAGAACCACATAGAAAAGAAGATCAAGACCTTTCGATCAGATAATGGTGGAGAATTCACATAAAATGAATTCAAAGAACTATGCAAAGAATCAGGGATTAAGAGGTATTTGTCCACTCCTTATAATCCACAACAGAATGGGATTGCAGAGAGAAAGAATAGAACAATCATGGGAGCTGCAAGAGCCATGCTTCATGATCAAGATCTTCCTATGCATCTTTGGGAAGAAGCTTCCAGAATAGTGGTGTATGTACAAAACCATACTCCACACAGAGTACTCGAAAATAAGACTCCTGAAGAAGTCTTCTCCGACAAGAGACCAGAAGTTAGCCATCTTAGAATATTCGGCTGTCCAATTTACATACACATTCCAAGAGAAAAGAGGACAAAACTATATCCTTCAGGAAAGAAGGGTATATTTGTAGGATACTCTGAAAGATTGAAGGCTTACAGAATATAATTCCTAGGATACAAGAAGATTGACATCAGTAGAGATGTAACATTTGATGAAGACACAGCTTACAACAAATCCATAAAGAGACTTGCTGAAGAACCTAAAGAATCCGAAGCTCCCAAAATTCATGATACAACCATGAATGAAGAAATTCAAGAAGAAGATCGAGAATTTGAAGAACCTCAAATACCTGTAGATCCACCTCAAGAGAAGAATTCTCATAAGAGGAAACCTGCTTGGGTTTGAGAAGTTATCCAAGGTGCAGAAAGATATGGTGCTCCAGAAGAAAATCACAGAGAAAGAAAGAGAACCAGATCTTGCTCCGGATATGTAGCTTTACTATGTGACTTTATCAAAGAAGAACCTTCCAGTTATGAAGAGGTGATAGAGAAAAAATAATGGAAGGATGTGATGATCGAAGAATATCAATCAATCATGAAGAACGATGTTTGGGATGTTGTCCCAAGACCAAAAGGGAAGTCAGTTGTAACTTCCAAGTGGATTTACAAGATCAAGCATGTTGCAGATGGTAGCATAGAGAAATATAAGGCAAGGTTTATGGCTCATGGCTTCTCACAGAAGGAAGGAATAGATTATGAGGAAACCTTTGCTCCTGTAGCTAGATACACTTCCATCAGGTCAGTACTTGCTTTGGATATAGTGATGAAATGGAAGATACACCAGATGGATGTCAAGACTGCTTTCTTGAATGGTGTAGTAGAAGAGGAAGTGTATGTGGAACAACCACTCGATTTTGAGACACATGACAGGGAGTCTCATGTGTGCAGATTGAAGAAAGCCCTGTATGGTTTGAAACAGGCACCCATGACTTGGTACGAGAGAATTGATAGCTTTCTATCTAGTATGGGCTTTACCAAGAGTAAAGCAGATTCCAACCTTTACTACAAGGTTGAAGATGGCAACCTAGTGATGCTTCTATTGTATGTAGATGATCTGTTTGTAATAGGTATGGATGGGTTGATTGCTGATACAAAGAGAAAGCTTGCTATCAAGTTTGAAATGAAGGACTTGGGTATGATGCATTACTTTCTAGGCATGGAGGTGTGGCAGACTACAGATGGAATCTTCCTTGGGAAAGGGAAGTATGCAGTAGAGATCTTGAATAGGTTCAGGATGATGGAATGCAAGGCTATGGCCACACCTATGGCATCGAACCTGAAGCTATTGAGTGATGCTTCATCAGATTCTATTGATGCTACGATGTATCGTCAGTTGATTGGGTCATTGATGTACCTGAAAAACATGAGACCAGACATTTGCTTTGTTGTGAACACCTTGAGCCAGTTCTTGACAGATGCAAGAAATGTTCACTTGATTGCTGCAAAGCATATTCTAAGGTACCTAAGGGGTACAATTGATTATGGGCTCAAGTACGATGTGAATCAAAATATTAACCTAGAGGTTTATGTTGATTCAGATTGGGAAGGCAGTGCCATCGATAGGAAGGGCACTTCAAGGTGTTGCTTCAGTATGGGATCAACTGTGATCTCTTGGTTTAGCAGGAAGCAATCTTGTGTGGCACTAAGTACAGCTGAAGCAGAGTATGTCACAGCTTGTTCAACTATTTGTGAGGTAGTATGGCTATGGAAGCTACTGTCTGATTTATTTGATCTCTAGATGGATGCTACTTGTATACATTGTGACAACCAGAGTTGCGTGAAGTTGTCCAAGAATCTAGTGTTCCATGACAAGTCAAAGCATATCGAGATCAAGTATCACTATATCAGGGATATGGTGCAGCAAGGAGCAGTGAATCTCCAGTATGTTGCGATGGAGGAACAGATAACTGATGTATTGACGAAGCCATTGGCTAGGGTGAAGTTTGAGTACTTCAGGGAGAAGCTTGGTGTTCTCCAGATCGAGATTTCCTCCAAGGGAAAGTGATGAGTCCCATAGCCATTCTGACATGGTGAGAGGATTGGTTCCTTCCATGGTCAGATGTAAGGGCTGAGCCATTCTCTCATGGTGAGAGGATTGGTTCCTTCCATGGTCAGATGTAAGGGCTGAGCCATTCTCTCATGGTGAGAGGATTGGTTCCTTCTATGTCAGATATGAGTGCTGATTTCCATTCTGGGAATGGAGGCACCTGGTCAGTTACCAGGAACACTCAGTCTAGGACTGAGAGAGCCATTCTGACGATTAGGTCAGATGTAAGGGCTGAACCATTCTATCATGGCTAAAGGATTAGGTTCCTCCCATGTCAGATGTGAGTGTTGGCCATTCTGTCGAGTAGGACAGATGTAAGGGAAATTGCCATTCTGGGAATGGAGGCACCTGGTCAGTGACCAGGTAGCTCAGTCTGGGACTGGGGGCCATTCTGATGAGGATGTAGGATTTGGTTCCTACTAGGTTAGATGTGAGTGCACGCCCTTCTGAACATGCATGTTGTATTGGTTCCT
This sequence comes from Pseudotsuga menziesii, assembly GCA_001517045.1. Classification (NCBI taxonomy): domain Eukaryota; kingdom Viridiplantae; phylum Streptophyta; class Pinopsida; order Pinales; family Pinaceae; genus Pseudotsuga; species Pseudotsuga menziesii. Next base: position 11,095 of record LPNX010125077.1, on the reverse strand, counting down.
TGCATGTGTCAGATGTAAGTGCAGGGCCCTTCTGGATGTGCATGTTGGATTGGTTCCTCACATGTGCTAGATATAAGTGCAGAGCCTTTCTGGACATACATGTTGGATTGGTTCCTCGTACGTGCTAGATATAAGTGCAGATCCTTTCTGGACATACATGTTGGATTGGTTTCTCGTATGTGCCAAATGTGAGTGCTGGGCCTTTCTGACAGGGTTGTGGGATTGGTTCCCACATGGTCAGATGTGAGTGCTGGGCATGCCTTTCTGATATGATTATAGGTTAGTTCCTACATGATCAGATGTAAGTGCTGTGCGAAGACCTTTCTGATGACTAGGCCTACATCCAGCATGAAAAAGGGCTAGCTCTATAGAACTTCCTATGTTGAGAAGAATCATGAGATAGCACCAGTGAAGATTCAATATTGATGATCCAGCAGAGATGATCCAGATCAAGGGAAGATCCAGATCTAGAGATGATGCTCCAGAGATGATCCAAATCAAGGGAAGATCCAGATCCACTGATGATGTCCAGAGATGATCCAGATCAAGAGATGATCCAGATCCGAAGATGAAGATGACTTGAAGACTAAGAACACTTGAATATGCAGATGATCCAAAGAAGAATACCAGTGCTGAAAAATTGTGTCGAAAGAATACCTTCCTAGTTAAGAGGAATTGTTGATGTATTTGTAACTTCGGAATGTATTCATCTATGTATCTTATGTATTGTGACCCGATGTTTATTCCGGGATGTATCTATAATGTAATTAATTCATATTGTCATGCCCCGATGTTTTTATCGGGAGAATCAATAATGTAAACAAGTCATGTCAAGTCATAATGGGTAACCCTCTGATTGTCTAAGGGTTAAAGTCCCCGCGGTTCCGGGGCACTAGGGTTATTAGACTCTCCTAGTAGAGGTCGACCCTGGTAGGGTTTTAGTCAAGTCTGGATTAGTATCAATAGAGAGTTGGACTCTCTATTTAGCACACAACTCACACACACTCAAATGTAGTGCATAGTTGAGGAAGAGAAAGACACTGGGGATAGAGGAAAGGGATTGTTGCTATCAGGAGATTGCTTTATTGTTTTTGGGTTTCACTTTGGTGCTAATTATATCTCAGAGGAAGTTGCGGGGTTTTCTCCATTTATGGTTTCCCCGAGGAAAAACATTGTGTTCATTGTCTCTTGCGTTTAATTGTTGTGCTTGTTGTTCTCTCAGTTAAATATCCTAATGATATGCTAGCTTAATGTTGAAAAACTAACAATCTTAAACTCCAAAGAGAGACTCAAGTTTGGTACATACTTGGTTTGGAGTGGTAAAAACATCTAGATTAAAGAGTAGATAAGGGGATATAGAGAGTCAAATAAATCAATAAGATTCATCCAACCTATTATGCCACTTTGATTTCTCAACAGAATTTGGTACATTTTCTAAAGCTAGAGTAACTATGTATAGTCCCTTACTACACAATAAAATGCCAATTTTGGATTTCCATTCATGATAGTTGAAGGGATTCATGTTTATAGCTAAAGAATAATATGTACTGATATGCTGATGTGCTCAAGGAGAAAGTCTCTTCAACCTGAACAAATAAAACTAGGAGAAAATATTGTAAGATTAATAACAAGCTCTTCTTCAAAGAGGAATAGGAGACTAGATGCACTTTGATGAAGAGAACAAATAGCTCCTCAACTTTGTTGAAATTGAACAAGTTTTCACTCTGATACCATATGGAAATAACAGCTCTAATGCTAAGAGGAATCACATGAAATAAATTGTCTTAACCTATGTGTTAGCACCGCAAATGAGTGCAAAGGTTGTGGAAGGCCCGCTCCTGGGTAACAACAGAACCACTTTCAAAGAGAGAAATGGCCCTCTGCTCTTCTGAGAGGGTTCTCTCAACAAATGTCAACAATGCCAGATATATATATACAAATGAAACTATAAATTGTTTGTAAAATTGGTTGAAACAAAACACAACACCATTGGGCGATGGATTCAAGATATACAATAGGAATAATCAAAACTTAATTCAAGTGATTTCAACACAAGGGCAAGGTAGCCACTTGATCACAATCGATTCATAATTGTCTGGTGGAAAGGAGGAACATGAACAGACCATCAACACAGAGCATTGCAAAAAATGAATTCTTTATCAACTTTAGAAGAAAAATTTGGTGAATACCTGAAACAACAGACGGAGCATAGCAAGTATGAATTCCGAGCTGTTATACTCTAAGTCTCAGATATGAAACAAAACAAAACAGGAGAGATAAACTGGAAAAATATTCACATAAGAAAGGAAATAACATACTGTAAGTGCGAATGACACATGAATCCTTGTATGAAAATGCCGACCTCAGCTCTACAATTATATTAAAATTCTCTTGAGGAGCATATACAGCAAAAATTACATTTGTTTCAACCCTTTCTCCTTCTTCAGGAGGTATATTTATAATATTTAGTTTTCCTAGACCGACATCCGAAAATAAAAATTTGTTACAATCAGAAGGACATCCTCTAACAACCTCTTAGGTGGCACATTGGCTGCAACTTGCGTGGAATGGCCAGACAGTGAAATGTGAAACACGGGATGAAATAGGCACAAGAGCATCCCATAATCCCATCTGGTAGGTGATGACTATACAAAGCTCTGATAAAAGCGACTATTGGGAAAGGAATGCGACACAGAGAAAATTTCCCGCGTACCATCATTGTCACTTCTATGAGTGCGCTTTGAGTTTGGGTGACCCATATTGTTGGATGACTCTCCATAAATCGAGACCAGGCATGGTCGCAGCCATCATGTCGTATGCTTGTGGTTGGAGCTCCATCATTTTTGGGTATGAAATCTTGGGGACTTTGGAGCATGCGGCTTTAAAATCAAACAATAACTCGAAATCACTGGCCAATTTGTCAAAAACGACCTTCCCTGACAACGTTTGTTGCATATCTCCAAATTTGTTGTGGTCTAATTGGCAGTGTACTAGACATTCTTGATACTCCTTCTGAGACATTAAAGGACCCTTTTCTTCCCAGAAAAGGGGAGCCCTCTGCTTACCAGTGGTTTGAATAACTTGAGGACTTCTCAAAATTTCTGTTCAGTAACCTCTATTTTGGCCCGTACCGTCTCCATCATCTTGTGATTAGCCACTATCTTTCTGGCTCCAGAGACAACAGGTATCCTATTTTTAATACCATATATGTTAGCAGACCCATCTAACATAGAGCTCAGGAAGGTTATGGCATTCTCCACGGTCACCAAGGGTCTTTTGTTCACTTCTTCAGATACTATCTGGGCTTGTTTCTTGGCTTCTCTCATATCCATTTCCTAATCTTCAACAATATCTAGGCAGGGCTAGAATTTGTCAGCTTCCATGATGATTTGATCCCAGATCATATGCCTAGAGCCTTGCAAAGCAAGTTTTCTGACCACCTGTTAGCTCAATTTAGCATTTTGTTGAGCCAGTTCTTGGCATTTTTCCTCTGCCTTTTCTCTTCCTTGTTCCTCTTTGACTCTTTCCTTTTCCAGTTCCTCAATATTCTATTTCAATTTAATGAGCTCTGTATCCTTTAAGCCTATCTGGGACATTTCTCTGGAGAAGGAGTTGGTATCTATCTCTCCAGCCACACCTGTGGACTGAATTGTATTTTTCGTGCTTCTACTTTGAAGCTCATCTTCCTTCATTGCTAATATGGTTTTCAATTATTCCTCGCTATTCTTCAAAAGATGGATATTTTCTTCCCACTGTCTCCCATTTTATTCAAGATTCAGCAGCTTAGCTTTGCAATCAGTAAGCTCGAAGTTCAATACCTCTTTTTCCCTTTCGAAGTTAGCCAATTCATATGCTTGAGCAAGCTGGGTGCCAAGGATTTTTAACTTCCTTTTCAAGGTATGGATCTCCTTTTCTTTGTCATTGAGTAATTTCTGAGCCAAACTCCCTTTCTGCATAGATCCTTCTATTTGCATAGCTTCCTTTTGTAAGTTGTTGATTTGGGCTTTGAGCGCTTTATTCTCCACTCTCACCTTCCTTAAAAAATTTGAAGTTTTCGCCCTATTCTCCTCCAGTATAGACATCTGTATGGTAGCTTTAAGAAGTCTGCTATTTAGTATATCCCCAGTCTCTTTGTTGAGGTGTATGATGTCAGTAGTGGGATCCTTTGAAAGGTTCACACTGACCTCAGACACCTTGTTCCCCAATGCCAGGGCTAAGTTAAGGGTATCAGTGGCATGATCCCTTACAGTTTTCAGTGCCACATTGGGGTGAGGCAACAACGAGGATTTTCTATATAGTTCTGATGTCTCCTCGAAGTTTTTATCAGCCCTCTCTCGATAATACCTCAACCATTCTTCTTTGGATGCATGCTTGTTTGGAGTCTATCCGTCAAATACATACTCTTGTATTTGCAATTTGGCTTCCTCGGGATCTTCCTGTCACTGTTCTTTTATTAAATTCTTCTTCTTTTCCTATCCCCTTTTGACCTACACCGATTGCTGTCCCAGTTCCCCCTTTTGTTTTTTGGGCATGCTGGAAGTGTCCATTTCTTCAGTGTCCATGGGCCTTGGATCCCATCTTTTCATTGAACTTGCTGAATAGATGACCAATGATGAGAATTCACCTGCTATCATAGCTACTGTAGCCAACTCTCTTTGGGGAGAAACTACCCCCGGTAGCTGTGAGCCAGTGTACTATTCTGAACTGGTTTCCATTGGGGCAATATTAGGGAAATCGTCCCAATTCGCCACTTCTCTAAGTACAAGTATCTCAGTGTGCTCAAAGGGCCTACATTTGTGAGCTTTCCTTCTTTTTGAAGTCACCTGGTGAGGATCATAATTTATTGCTTGTTCCGTGGAAAAATCCATGCCTCTAAGCAAGTTGGTGACCAGGGGAAAAGAAGCCCTGCTTCTAACTGTGTATGGTTTTAATTCCCATGGAAAAGTCAAAATTGAAATTTTCTTAAAGTTCAAGAAGTGTTATTCTTCGACAATGAGTTTCTTCGAAATTAATTCCAGGGAGAAAACCTCGGGGGTTAGAAAATATGGCAGGATGTAGGGTGGATGTATGAAGCCATACAACCTTATGGTCATTCCAAATTCTATGAGGAACCAATCTCCTATCTTCTTGCTATTTGAAATTTGCAGCATTTACCTCATCTCAGGCAACACCCTAGGTAGCCTTTCCTAAAAGAATATTTCATATATTTCGGCCATCAACTAGTTCATGAATTTACAGTAATCCGTGGCCATATCAGTAGTGATTGCCAATTTTGGTACTTGTAGGTCCTCCTCATTATAGGCTATGAACATCCTCAGTAAAATGATTTGGAATCTAAATAATCTAGTGTCGTGGAAGTTCATGAACTAAGAAAGGATGTTCTTGTCCATGAACGCATCAAATTTAAGGCAACAAGACTGATCGGATTGTCCAAGCAATTCAGGTTCGGCTAGACAAGTACTTAAGACGAAAAAAAGACTCAGCAATGACTCGAGGATGTACATGTTGGTATCTAGACCTAGGAACTGGCTGGATAGGGATATACACCACTGAGTTTCTTCATTGAATTGGATGAGGTCGATAGGGTAAGATAGGTCGATGGGTTCTTAATTGGGTTAAGAATAGGCATTCAGGAAGGCTTCCTTACTTTGGTTAGTAGAATCTCTAAAACAATGTACAATGTCTTCTTCTTGGTAGTCTTGGGATATATGGGTGAATTCATCTGGGATATCCAAGGCTTTGCAGATGACAAAAGCTTGAATTGGGAAAAGGATTTTAGACTTATACTTATTCATAATAACGCCTTCGGTGACAGAGAAATTACTTGCACACCATTCGAAAAATTCAGGGCAATGGGGGGTTTGGTCAATAGAGAAGAAGTGGAAGAAAGATTCTAAAACACCATAGGTATCTCTACCTCGGTTCTTAAGAGATTCTAATTTGCCTCTGGCGGTTTCAATAGCTTCTCCCACCAGGATGGTATAAAAAATCTCAACATTTTTGTCCAACAAGCTCTCTTCTATCCTGTGACCTATGGCCTTATGCTCTACATCACCCCTCACTCTTACCACTCCTATTTCATCCATTTTCAAATAACACTGAGGAGGTATCAAGGGATTACCTTGTTCTGTAGCATAGTCTCTTGGCCGGTCCGGGCTGGTGCTCTAGATGTGTTTGGATGTTCGATGGCTTCGAGGTTTCAGAAAAGACAAATTTTTGCAGCTTCGTGTGGGCCTTCTTTATAGATTTTCACCCAATCATAACCTTCGCGCATTTCTTAGGCATTTTGTACCATAGATTTTACTCTTCGTGACCTAAGCCTTAGATATGTGGGGTCCTTCATGCCACATTTTTTCTTACCTAGCATGTGCACAGCCCCATCATTGATTGGGAACAACTTCCTTCACAACCGTTGATCTAGATGGACCCCATCGTTCTTCATGAAGTGAGGTCCTGTTTTCCTTCGTGCTACTCTAGATGGAAAAATAAACCATGACCACTGATCTCCCTCCGATCTCATACGCACCGTCAATCAAAATGGCCCGTACCACTTTTCACAATGCCGAACTGCTACTTTCGTCCTCACTATTTTGGGATGCGAAATCATTCTCAGCCATAGATCATCTTGGGTCCCATTCTCGACCATTGGATGCATCCGTTATTTAAACTGTTTCACAAATATGAAGAAGTGGCCTGGGTTGGGCATGTTCACTGTGCAAAATGGTTTGACGTCATTGATCTGCCCTCTGATCATCCTCAGCCTTTGATCATGACTCCCCTTTAATGCCTCTAGTGTGGACAATGCTTTCTTCTTAGCCTCGCTTCCCTGATCCATGGACTATCTCACTAGATTTTGATGTTCACCACCAAGGCTTACCTCAAGGTTGAGCGCTATCTTGTGTGTGCCATCAACCCTTTCTGCGAATACTACACTACCTTCTCAACACTTCTCAATGGGGCTGAAGGATGCAAGTATCATTTATAATCAAAATTTAATAGAGTGTTAACAACCGGCCCCACTAGGGATGTTATCCTCCTAGTGATGTAGCAAAGAACCCCCAGACTAGTCGCCTCATCCATTGAGAACCTCCTACTATTTTATTGCCTGAAAGAAAAACTAACTTTGAAAGAATGGTTACCTCTTCTGATCTTAGGGCCTTCTCCACGGGCTTCAAATCCTCTTATTCACTATCCATACTTATTAAAACATAAGGCATATTTACACTATGATACATGGACCTAAATCCCTTTATTCCAAGTAGTGCTTCAGGAACCTCCCATTCACCATGCCTCCTTCATACTGCGACCCATTTGGATACTGCAAAATGAAGGTGTTGTCTCCTCTATGCATTGCAATAAGATAAGGGCCTACCCACAAATGGTCAAATTTTTTTTGCTTCCCTTTGTCTTCGTGAGGGGCATCCCATTTCAACACCAAGTCATCGACCTAGAAAACATCTTCTCTTACTCTTGTGTCGAAGGTATTCTTCATTTTCTCTTGGTGTATTTGGACTTTATCATAAGCCTTGCCCCTTACTTCATTAAGCTCAATGATCTGGTTGATTCTTCTTTGAATGGGATTGGGCTCGTCCAACGGATCCCGTAATAACTTCATGACTGGAATGCCTAAAGAAGCAGGAAAAATTGCTTCAGCTCCATACACTGACTGAAATGGTGAGATACCAATGGCCCTTTTGGCGTTGATTTTGTCGGCCCAGAAGGCATATTTCAATTTAGTGTGCCAAGCTTTCTTGTTATCCTCCAACAACTTCTTAATGATCCTCACAAGGATTTTGTTAGAATATTTGGCCAACCCATTCCCTTGTGGGTAATAAGTCATAGAGTGATTTAGGCTTATATGGTATTTATGGAAAAAATTGATCATCTTTCTGGATTTAAATGCAGGGGCATTGTCGGTCACAATCTGCTTCGGGCAACCGAACCTTGCCAGAATATTGTTTTCTATGAAATCCATTATCACTCTTTCTATAGCTCACCTAGTGGGTGTGGCCTCAATCCAATTTGTGAAATAATCAGTGGCAGTCAGAATCCACTTATACTTCCCACTTATAAACCCATAGTATTTACCCACTTAGACATTAATTCATTTATTTTTGTCTTATTTTCCTAGTCCATGAGTCCCACCATGTGCAAGTTGCTAATTGCCTATCCATAGAGGTCAAACTTGCCATCTTTGACTCATGTAGTGCTTGGGAAAGCTTTAGGAATCAAATCTACTTTATTCCTGGCCTCCTAGGCGCCCTTCTGCTTTTTCTGCTTTATTGCCTGCTTTTTCAGTGTTTTAAGGCACATAGGAAAGCAAGATTAGGTGAGGTGAATCAGCTTTGTTTCCTCTTCCTCCTCCACTCTTTCCTCCATGAAAAAGAATTTATGAGCTTCCATTCCACCACTCATTATCTTGCCCATGGGCCCTTGCCAATTCGTGAGCCTCATGACAGATTTGGGATCAGCTTTTTACACCTATGGGGGATTTGCCTATTTTGGGTAAGCCTGCTTTATGCTAGCTTTGGATGCCTCCTTATGCATTCAACCTATTGATGTATTCTATATATTCAGAAACCTATGTTATTACAGGTTTGGCTATTGTACACTGAGTTAATATAATTTTGTGTTACAGCTCCATATTCAGTCTCCATTGTTGACAATTTTGCATGATCAATTGTAATTTGTTGTGAGTGAAATTAATATATTGCTGGTCAGAATTTCTACATGGTATCAGAGCCATTGTAGGTTATTACTCTCCTTCAAAAATTGTTTTGCAGGTTCGACATCAAGACTGGGAGCCTTCTACTGACAGCCGGGACAGATTTTCTAAAGCTATGGATTCACAGAAAACTATCTTGACTCCCTTCAACTATTTTGAATGGAAAGCAGAGATGGAGATATTGTTGAGAGTGAAAGGCCTCTATAGGGTGAATATGGAAACAGAAGCAGAGCCCAATGTGGCTGCAGAGAAGATCAAATGGCACAATCGGAGAGATGAGGCTTATGGTCTCCTATGTCTCAGTATTTCCCGAGACCTCCTTTTCCATCTCGATGGATTAACTTCATCGGATCAAGTATGGGAGAAGCTGTCTAAGCTTTTTAGAAAGATAGATGAGATTTGGGGACATCAGATCGAAAATGAGCTGATTTCTCTGAGTCCCAACAGCTTTGAATCCCTGCAGCTATATTTCTCCAAGTTCAAAGCACTAGTTTTGCAGCTGAAGCAGTGTGGTATCGAAAAGAAAGATGAGCAGCTCATATTGGCCATCCTTTCGAAGCTAGGACCTGACTACTCAGTCTTTTTTTTTACCTTCTATGCCACAAAACTCACAGCTCGAACCTCGAAGATGCCTAGCATTGCAGATTTCATGGAATCTCTCACACAAGAACAAGACAAGCTGGTGATGATGGGCACCATCAAACCTTCCAAAGACCAAGCTCTGGTTGCTGGAGATTCGAGGGTGGATTCTAAAAGCAAAAAGAAAGCTAAAAATCCACCTGAGCAAAGAAGAGACAAGAAGTAGTCTCCAGAGGATCAACAAGGTCCCAAGAAAAATACCCAGAAGAAGAAAAACAAAGGTGATATGAACAAGTGCTCATACTGTTTGAAGGGAAATCACACTGAAAGATCTTGTATGAAAAAGCATATTGATATGCTGACCAATCTCCTAGAGAAGAATGGCATCTCCCTTCTAGAAGGCTCAAAGAAGAGAGAAGGAGGATCAAGTTCTGATGACAGAGAGAGAGTTCATGCCCTAGTTGCTGGCACATCATGCTCACCCATTTTTATCATAGATTCTGGAGCTTCAAGACACATCGTTTCGACTAAGGAGGCCTTCTCCTCACTGGATATGTCTAAAGGACCATCTATTGTACTGGGAGATGACTCTCTCACTGAAAGTAAAGGCAAAGGAAGGATAGAACTTGATCATGGTAACTTCAACAATGTGCTGTATGTCCCTGGTCTCGCCTCCAACCTTCTATCAGTGTACTAGATGACCCACACTGGGTCTCCTAAGAAATTCATATTCTCACCAGATGAAGTTGAGATCACAGAAATCTCAAGTGGAAGAATTATTGCAAAAGGAGTAGCGAATCATGCCCAAAAGGTATACATGTTTTCACACTTCTTGCCTTACTCAAACCCCTCTGCTCTTCTTATCCATGCTAATGAAGCTAGCAAGCTGTGGCATGAAATATTTGGCCATTTAAATTACAAGTATTTATCTTATCTTAGTGAGAAAGATATGGTCATAGGGTTGCCCAATATTAAATTTTCCAAAGGATTTTGCCAAGGCTATATCCTAGGAAAACACCCAGAGCACAAATTTGAGAAAGCCAGCCATGAGAGAACCTCTGCACCCTTCGAGCCGATTCACAGTGATGTTGCTGGACCATTCCCTCATATGTCCATGAGTCAGGCCAAATATGCATTGACCTTTATTGATGATTTTTCCAGGTATTGTTGGGTTCACTTCATGAAACACAAGTCAAAAGTTTTTGGCCTATTCAAAGTCTTCAAGGCTTTGGTTGAAAACCAGTGTGGAAGAAAAATCAAGGTACTCAGGTCTAACAATGGTGGTGAGTATGTCAAGACTAATTTTATTAACTATTGTGCAGATGCAGGTATTCAGATGTAGCATTCTATCCCCTACACACCACAGCTAGGTGATGCGAGTGCTCTTGGTAAGTTTTAATATTTTTATGTGATATTTGCTTATGGTGGCTGGATGTCCTAACCGGTAATACCTTCAGTGGCTCCGTTCGAAGACATGACGGACCTGTCTGGGGTCAAAGGTAAGTGTTCAATAACTTAACTACCAGTGCCCAGATTAGGTAGCCCGGCGCCCACACTTGGAATTTGCCCACATCCTCGGTATTTATCGAACAACGCCGGTGCGTTGGTTATAAGGAAAAATTTTAGTTAAATTCCTCTTGTGGGGTTTAGAGATCCAATGCCGTTTCTGGGTATTCCGATCGAAGATCGGTAAGAGCATACTCTGGCAAAGGGGGAAGGGGGTTAATTAATTAAAGGGATGTGAGTTGCGAATTTTATTAAGTTAATTAATTAAAACTCTCCGACAGAGAG
>LPNX010125071.1:2044157-2060004 GCA_001517045.1 Pseudotsuga menziesii | reverse complement strand
ATATTAAATGCTTCTTATATTACATTAATCAAGATACATTTATAGGGTAAGGGGAATTGAGAGCAGGTATAGTTTGCCCGTCGCAGGTATAGCATCCCCGTCGCTATTCCTGGGGTTTGCATTTTTTTTTTAAAGTTATACAAATCGTGGATACAGCGACGGCCAGGCGTGGATACAGAGACGGCAAGGCGTGGATACAGAGACAGCAAGGCGTGGCTATAGCGACGTCTTATTCCTGGGTTTGCATTTTTTTTAAACCTTATACAAAGCGTGGATACAGCGACGGCCAGGCGTGGATACAGAGACAGCCAGGCATGGATATAGTGACGGCTTAGACATCTAACGAAATATAGAACATTGTCGCTCTTGCAACGCAAATTAGGGGTCATCTCTATTGCGACGGAATTGTTTCCACGGAAGAAAAAAAAAACACTTAAACGTGGCAATATCCACGATTTTCCGTGGATATTGCCACGTTTTGCCTTGGCAAAATTGATCACTTGTACTAGTGCTTAATCCCTTTCTTCTTGGCTACTTCTTCATAGCTGGAAGAATCTGCATCAATGATGTCACTCAATAGTGTCACATAACTGGAGTGTGTATGAGGCCTCTTACTTTCTTTGGAATTCTCATCATACTATTCTTCATCTTGGATCGTCTTCATCTCTCGAGGTGGAACTATTGTTCTCTTTATATTCTTCTGAAGCTCTTTATTTCGCCACGGTGTCTCTGACCTGGGGAGCTTCAAGTCCCTCTTCTGAACTGTCGTTACTTGTTCTTCGGAATGATCTACAAGTCAAGTTCAGTTGCATGATTAGAAACATCTCATAATTTCCAAAACATATTAATAGTGAAAAATATATGTCACGTAGTCGTGCAACTATCTTAGCCAATGCTACAACATTCATCCATATCCCGTACACATACAGTAACTTCTAGATGCCTTCTACCCCAATGTTATTTGTACTACTAATATGTTAGCAAAGAGGTTTCAATCTAGATAAGTAGCAATGGAATGTTGTATAGCATCATTGACTTCTTACCCATCATGTGCAATTCAGTAGTATAAATGCAAACACACAAACATGCATAATACATCAACTGGATATAAACAAATTCACAATCAAACAATATCATGAAATGACAATTGAACACTTATCTATGTTTGTTTGGTGGGTAGACTCCTTCTTGATCCTTATGTCCTCGAGTCTTCTACTTCATCATATTCCTCATTCACAACTGCATCATTTCTTATCCAAATGATGAGATGGATAAGAGGTTTTTCATGAGTTGAATCCTTCTGGATTAGTGTACATATTCATCATCGCTTGAGGAAGTTTGATCTTTAGTTGCTCCCATCTTCTTTTCTCTTGTTATGAGTCGAGCTTCTTCTTGTGTGCACTCTTCTCAGAGCCTTTTGAAGGTAATCAACTTCCTTCTGGTACACATTCCTTGAATGAATGAATCCCATGATCTTAGGAAGCCATTCAAAGTGGTTATAACAATCTCTTATTCTTCTTCGACTGCTTCGTCATAGCATCAAACGCTTCCTTTGGTTTCTTCAAGGATGACACATGAGGGATGAGATTATCCTTAATAGAATCTATAGTGATTCTCTTGGCTCTAGCCTTAGCCTCATCTACCTCAGACTCTTAGAACTTCCTTAATGATATACTGATCCAAGTCATTTTCTTCAAAGATTGGGGAGGTCCTATACTTCCATGCTTGGAAGTTATCAGCTTCACCAAGCTTGTCATCAAGCTGGGTGTGATGAGTCATTTTGAAATAAGCACCTCAAATGGAGATAGCAAGGATTTAGATCTTACCGATTGAAGGTGTCCAACCTGGTTTCGTAGCTTGTTGATCTAGGGTTTGTTAGAGAAACCCTAATTTTCCAAACTTAGAATTTCAAAATTTTGATTAGACAAAAATATGTGCCTCTTCAAGGCGAGTTGTCCTATGTACTCCTTTTCTGAAAAAAGTGGTGGGAAGCTCTCGAAACAAGAAGCCCTAGTTTCTCCAATTTCTTCTCCTGAATTTTCTGATATTGATTTTGTTGTATCTCCGAAGTTTCTGCTCCTCACGGTTTGAAACTTCGCACTAAGTTAGCTTGGTTTTTCTTCTTTCCAACCCCATAGGTTAGAGCAGAATTGGATTCTCCAAGTGGGACTTATGTTGAGTTTATCAAGGTGACTGTTTTTAGTACTATTCAGCATAGAGAACTTGTACGGACTGCCATGTGTCACTGTTTCACATTCTGGGTCTAAAAAGAGGACCACAAAAACTACAGTCTATGCCCTACCTTTAACATCTTGCTAAATTTCATTTGGACCTTCATAGCCCGAGATATAGCAATTCTCTCTAGGTCACGTGTTTATGACTGTATTTTGAAGGAGGCTAGAACCCTGATTTGGAGGAATCGTATCTCCTGAAGTATAGTGAATCTGAGGGTGAAACTTTAACACAAGTTACACCAAGATTTTATCTTTGTCCTGTAAAAGTTTCGACTCTTGATCCTTCTCCAATATCGAGTTATAGTGAAAGTTACAATATGACTAGATTCAAACTTCTAGGGTTTTCAAGCATGAAACCCTAATTTCCAGTAGCTGCCATTGTAGTTGTATTTCGGTTGCACCGTGTCTTCTTTCAAGGTGGCTCTGATACCATGTTAGTTTTTTCTAATTTAATTTACTTGTGATCTTTATCTGAAATAATGACAAGCACAACAATACATAAAAGATACACAAGACACCGAGATTTTCATCGAGGAAACCATAAAGGAGAAAACCTCACAAACTTCCTCAGAATAGTTTCGTCACAAAGACAAGATGACAAGGTATAATTACCCAAGAACAATATGTCTGTAGCATCTTTTTTTCCCTCCTCTTCCTCTCTCTCCTAAAACGCACATGAGAAAGCAAGTGAAGTGTGTAACAAATGAGGAGGGTAACTCCCTATTTATATTCTTTCATTGAGTTGTTAATTGTTGGACACAATGGCCACACTAAGAGGAGGGGTGAATCAGTGTGTGAGCGATTTTAATATTTTTACCTTCTTTTAGTCAATCAGAGCATATCAATCATTATGTCATTAATTGCATAATCAAACTCATCATGAGTCATAAGCACAACATCACATCAAAAGAGACAAGAATATATGGAATTTTGATCTTCATTTATTGTACATGGAAGGCTACAATCTTCTCGATTACAATCAGCACCAATTGGTAAAAAGAGCACAAACTCTTGTAACAGGGTCCATCCTGGTTTTCTTATCTCCAATTAAGAAGGGTTTGAGGAATCAAATCCTCAAGTGCAAGATTCTTCTTGCAAGCAATCATATGACTCTGTTGCACAACCAACCTCTATTGCACAACCAACCTCTGTTGCTCAACTAACCTTTATTGATAAACCAACTCATCAATAATGTTGGTCAATCTCTGCTCATCACTCTGCTAGTCAACATTGTTGGTCTTCTGCTCATCACTACTGCAACACTACCAGGTATGCACAGTTGCTCATCACTGTTGCTCATTACTACAGTTCAACACTGCTGCTCATCATAGTTGCTCATCATTGATGCTCAAGTATCTTTGCACATCAACTTTGCTAATCACTAGTGGTCATTCTTTTATGCTCATCAATACTACTGGTAACGCTGGTCAATCTACTCATGTACACATCATTTTCACGGGGACTTCACTTAGTGAACATATCACATAGCACGTGAGATCGCAAGATATTAAAAAATACCCTTAATTTCCATAGATATTGACCCAAACTATTTTTGTTGAAACCACCTCCCAATACTTAAAACCTCCTCCCCACCCCTTTTTATACCTCAATCCTTATAAACCACCCTACCCACCTCCACCTTAAACCCCTTATCCCCCCCAATACCTGCAATATATTGGTTCAATTTTTAACAATTTTAAAACCCACAATATGAACTAACGTGATAGGATATTGGTCAACAAGTGAAGCCCCCGTGATCATTTTACGCCTCATCATACACAATTACTGAAGAAGTAATTTTGCTCTGTTTTCACTGAACATAAGGCATACATCGTCATGCATCAGCATCATAGGTATGCATCACCGTCATAGGGTATGCATCATCATCATCAAATATACATCATCATCATCTCAGTATGCATGGTTTATGCATCAGCATCATCAAGTATATATCATAGTGCATAGGAGAGCACCATCACACTATGGTATGCATGTACATCATATTGTATAAGTGTGATCAACCTCATAGAGTGTACATCATTATCACATGCATTATCATCATAAAGTGTGTCATATCATAGAATAAAGGTATGCAATATCATCATAATAGCATCCATAATGACTTCAAATATATATACCAGTATAGAGGCTCGTATATTAAGATCAAAGATGAACTCTATCCATGAGAGACGTGCCATCACAAGAGAAACCCAGAAGAATGAACCATACCTTTCTGAAGATCATAAGATGAAGAAACAATAGACAAACCAAAAGAAACTCTATATCATTTCATCACATATCCCTCGTAACAAGCTTTCCAACGAGCTAATAATTTTGTAATTCCGATTCTGTATGAGAAAGTTATGCTAATTTTAGTGAAGATGCCCAAAAATTTCTCTGTAAAAACGAACTACTCCTCTACTACTGTGAAAAAAATCTCTGACCAATTTCCATGAATTCACTTCCCTATATTCATCATTGAATTTTCTTGGATGTGTTTATATACACATTAAAGTGGACATGTTTCATGCTGGCCAACTTGTCTTCAAAGGTAAGAGTGGTAAGAATTTTATTTTTTAATTAAAAGTTGTAATTTGAATTTTTAATTTGACTTTTAATTGTCACACAAACTTCTTACCACTTCAATGGTCAAACCTTACCAAAGGATTGCATATATTTTGTTTGTCATATAATAGGGTGTCCACCACATAAGCCATATGTATGGCCAAGGACTTCAAACTTCTTACCACTTCAATGGTCAAACCTTACCAAAGAATTGCATGTATTTTATTTGCATTATAATAGGGTGTCCACCACATAAGCCATATGTATGACCAAGGATTTCAAACTTCTTACCACTTCAATGGTCAACCTTATGTATTTTTATTATTTTTCTTACCACCTCAATGGTCAACCTTTTGTATGTTTATTATTTTTCTTTTAAAACATCATTCAAAGTCAACCACGTCATTTAAAATTCATGGGAGTGTGTTATCCACATCTTCATAGGGTTGCATCAAGCCACTAGGGATTTTAATGGCATCTCATGTGCAAGGTGCTATCATGGGCTTCAAGCTTGTCACTAAATTGACCATCATCAATCCAATATGTGTTTGGGTGTCTTAACCACATCAAGTGCAAGCAATGGGCAATAAGGTCTTCACAAGGTTCCATAACTTCATTAAGTCCCCAAAGACCACATCATCATACCATCTAACCATGTAAAGTGCAAGTAGTTGACTCCATTACCTTTGCGAAGTTATCAGGGTCTTCATCATGGGTTCCATGGGCTTCTTCATCATACCAGGGATTCCATAACCTATTAAGGACCATACAAGGTCATCATCGTCATATATGAGCTCCATGACCCCAATAAGGGTTGCAAGGTCATCAAACCACTAAGTGTGGGTCCAAGGACTTCATTAGGGCTTCTTCAACAAGCAAGAGGCTTCATAGGCTTCTTCAACCACCTCAACCACACTAGGAGACCCTCAAGGGTCAAGATCCATCATGACATCATCTATGGGGTAGCTGGGTCTTCTCATGGGGTACTATGATACCATTAGAGCATGAATGACCACAGAATGGGTCATTAATGCTTTCTCCAACCCATCTAGGGTCCTCCATTGTCCATCAAGGCTTCAGCATCTTCAACAAGGTGGTGGCTTCAAGATCCAACCTTGTGGGTACAAGGACCTTGTCAACTGGGTACAAGGTGCTTCAAGGCACAAACCCACTCTGTAAGGTATCCAAGTCTAAAACACACTTTGTAAGGGGTCCAAGGCACTGCAAGTGGGACTTGGTGGCATCAATGACAACCTGTGAGGCCATTGCAAGTCCATGGTGGAATCAATGACAATTTCATCAATAGTTAACTCAACCACTGGGTCGATTAGGTTACCTCTGGAGCCGACCTACCGAATAATACACATAAATACATTTTCCTTTATTTAACGTGGGGACTATTGCCCCGACTTACAATAGAGGGTTTACCTCAATGACCATACACAATGATGACATCCCCAAAGGAGGAACACACATCTCCGATAGGGGTACAACAATATACAATAGTAATATACATCAGAATATCTTTCGAAGTTACAATTACAACAACAAAATTTTCCTTCCTTGCACAAATTGTCTAGATATAAGAATCTCATGGTCTAGTAAGACCATTGAGAGAGGTCATTACTAATTCATCTTCATCAATCTTGTCTTCAATTGCTTCTAGTTGTTCTTTGAATTGAGAAACCCTTGTGAAATATTCTTGGATAGATTCACCCTAGCTCATCTTTGTAGTTTTGAGTTGGGCTATCAAATTCATCTTCTGGTTAATGTTTCTTCCTTCATACATTCTTTTTAGGGCATCAAACATCTCCTAGGGTGTTTCCTTGGAGGACACTTGAGGAATCAAGTGATCATTGATAGAATATGCTATGATCCTCTTGGCTCTAATCATGTCATTCTTGTACTTTTCCTTTGCTTCATCTTTTTCGGGCTCCGGCACAACTTTCTTGGTAAACTTTACTAGATCATTCACTTCTAGAATGAGTCCAATTCTGTATTTCCAAGCAAAAAAAAATTATATGCCTTCCAACTTGTCATCAAGCTTAGTGCTTGGAGGCATCTTATCCCAAAGAACAAAAAATGACAAAAAATTGAAATTTCTCATAAACGAAAACTGAACTTACCAAAAGATGTGCTTAACTAAGGCGAGTATGCTAGTACAGTCAATTTCTGAAGAATCCAAACTTTAAACCTTGAAACTGGACTTGCGAAATTTTGGACTTCAGTTTCTGGTTTTGGTTCTGGATTTATGGTTTCCTGGTTTTCCAATTCCAAGTCAAACTAGAATTTGACTTTCCAAAGGATCTGTCCATTGAAAAACTTCAATCCAAGTGCCAAAAGATGCACCTAGGAGGGGCACACTTCCCAACGTCACTTGCACTGCAAAATTTCTCTTCAATAAAAAACCCTATTTTTCTTGTCCAGAGAAGGAGAGAGAGATTTACCTAGTGAAAGTTGTTCTTTTCAGTCTAGCTCTGATATCATGTTAAGTTTATATGTTGTTACAACTTAATTATTACCTTCATGAGCATTTAATACATTTTCACAATAACATAATAAAAAGGATCTATGAAAGATACACAATCACAAGGTACACAACAATTTATCCTGGGAAACCCACAAGGGGAAGAAAATCCAGCAAAACATCCTCAATATAGATGACCAAAGTACAATGCCCAAAGAACAAGGTCGAGAGAGAGAGAGAGAGAGAGAGAGAGAGAGACCAAACCCTAACACGAGCCAAAAACACTTCTCCTCCTTCATTATCCTTCATCTTTCTCTCTCTTGTGCAAAAAGCTTGAGTGAGTTGTGTCTAAACGAGGGAGGGCACCTCCCTATTTATACTCAACTTGACTTGACTTTTTAACCTAACTAGGCCAACCTATCAAACTGACAAGGCCGACCTACCTAGGAAAAACTCAAAATGATATTTATACTAAACTCTTATGGGTACTATTGACCTAACTTACAACGGAAGATTTACCTCGTGACTTTTACATGACCTTTTACATTAATGACATCTCCCGAAGGAGGAGGAATAATAATAATGTAAAGTACAAGTAGAATATTCTTCGAAGTTACATTATTACAACATGGAGGAGTGCGATCGTCAACAATTTATCCAGCAACCCTTGAAAAACAAGGTATGCAAAGGTTTTCTCTCCCAAATTCTCTCGTTTCCATTTGTCATTAAAATCAACAAAACAACTAAAACCCTCATTTTTCACATCTTAGATTTTAACCGTCAAATCTTTTAGAGCTTTAAAACTCGAGTTAATTTGGTACTTAGAACCCTAGGTGCCAAGTTGGATGGCTTTTGGACTCCATTTGCCTATTCCAAGCACTGGCCTACCTAGAGGGAAATCGCCCTCCTTGGGCATTTCCACTTGCTGCTTGGTTGAAGACTTGGGTGTCTTTGTTTTGTGTTTCAAATCGTCTAGATTTCATCAAAACATTGATAAATAGCACTAGAAACTAAATCTTGGCCATCTTGTAGCCGATTTTACATGTATGACATATACTCTTAGCACAATTTGGCCATTTCATTATGGCACTTCCATTGATCCTAGATTTGGTTGCATATGTTATTTCTACTAGGATATTATTTCACTGGTTGAGTATTTCAACACTTGAGCCTTCTCAACCATTACTTTCATAGCTTTATATCCCGGTAGTGTTCCCACACAGTCTAGGGCTCATATCAAGGCATCGCTTTGGTTTGTTCTCATTCTCCCTTTGAGTGTGTCTTGCTTGTTGTTTGGCCTTCTTAGGCTACCCAGGGTCTACCCCTTGGTTTGGCTTTGACTTACCTAAAGCGAAGAGAGCTTCTTTTCGGTGTGACACTTGCATCATTTAGCAAGGGTTGAGGCACTCTAAGGTCACTTGGTCAATTGCCCTGCCCTCTACCCATGGATCCCTCACAAGAGCAACTACATCTTTGGTGATAATAGTACCAATAAAAACCACTAATAAAAATACAAATGAGATTCAAACATTGTTGTTTTTAAGCATTATTATTATTACTACTATTACTACTTTATCTTTATTTTTGTAAAATATTATTTTGGACCAAGGGAATCGATATTGCAATCTCTTTATTTTTGGACTATAAAACTTAATATGAATCTATTTCATAATTGTAATTAATTTTTCCAATTTAATACATTTTTTAAAATTGTGAATATATATATATATATATATATATATATATATATATATATATATTACCAACATTCATTACTACACATCTCACCTATTATATTATAGAAAGTGCCTCTTAACACAATAATGTCATTCAAACACACCAAAAAAAAGAAAGAGAAACAACAATACTCACATATTAGCACAAATGAAAAGCATAAAATATATGATATAGCATAGTAAAAATTATCAGAATCACGTGGCAACCAGCACTCTCCTTGAAATATATCACTCCTTCTCGACTTCTCTCTCTAACAATATTGAATGGTTAACACTTGTCTCCTTGGAAAATAAACTCAGGCAAGCATGATAACAATGAATGGTAGAGATGAGAGCGAAACTTATGATCTCCAAGTTCATTCGTTCACCATAATCTTACAATTATTTTCTTCATCAAATGTCCATGGCTTGGCAAATTCTAAAGCTCCACCTAAAAACTACAATTATTTTCTTCTTCAAATGCCAATGGGTTGGCAAATTCTAAAGCTCCTCCGAAAACTAATTAAAAATTCAATTCAATTCAACCAAAAACAAGCTAAAACCAGGAAATGAAAAAAATTGAATTGTTGAAACATAGCCACTTCGATTGTCTTTTGTAATTGAAGTTTTTACCTTTTTATGAAAGAAATCATGGAAGACGTCAAGATGTTCGCAGGATAGGTCATCGGAGATAGCAAAGGGCCATCAAGTGTATTTTTACTGCTTCCCAAGGCATATCCAAGCTACCCGAGACGTTCCCATCATGTGATGCATCTCTTATTAGCTATGTTTCAACAATTCAATCTTTTATCGGCTATATATTGTCATATTAGCTCAGGTTTATTAGCTAAGTTTCTGCGATTCAATCTCTTATTAGCTATGTTCAATTGAATTGCCTTGTCTTGTGTATGAGCTACGTTTCTTTAGAGCCGGCCAAAGGAAGCCAAAATCGGGAAATGACAAGACAATTCAGCAATTCTTATTAAAGTCTCTAGGGCATAATAATCACAGCAACAAAGACACGAGCATCGGCATAATGCCATAAAGAAGACTCTTGGTAAACAGAAATGACAAAAATGCGTGAAGGACTCCAACAGATTTTATACATTAATTATATGAACCATTATCTAATGTGGCTTACTGCATTACAAAATAACATAAGCATTATCAACTAGCTCTCATCTCACTGCACTGCTATTGAACGCTAAATAGATGAAAATAATTATATAGATTCTACAACTAAAGGCCTCCTCTAAAGTTAGATGAATAACAGACCTGTATAAAAGTCCACTTTATGTTATCAGTTATACTCAATACCGTGTAGCTGCAAAGACTATAAAAGATGCCCGCTAGAGACTGTAGTTCCTGAGATCTTTAGAGACGGTACCAGCATTCCTGATTAGAACAATCAGGTGAGCACCTCCACGTGACCCATTGACATATTAGATTGTTTGCCTTCTCTATGCCAATAGGAGCCATAATTTCAGGAACACGTATCATTGACAAGTTATGTTGTTATAAATAAAATTCCAAACTGGGAAAAAAAGTGCAACAAGATAACGATATGAGAAAATGGTAATGAAGAAGAAAGACCAAACCTACTCAAAGAGGCGTAGAACGCTAAGAAATGCCATGACTCACTACAGTTTAGAATTACTGAATTGAACACTGCTAAGATTATTATGCGAGATAAAGAGTGACTCAAGAGTCAAGATTAGATGTTCCCAGTTGTGTGTGAATTTCAAATTGCCGTATTTAAAACATCTAATAAAAATACAATACAAAGATGAGATCTGACAAGCAGACATGGCATGACCTCTATAGTCAGGGTCTGCCCTGGATTTCAAACCTCTTATTATTTAACATAAATCAAACCATATTTCAAAACTTATATCACCACCTTATGCAAAGCCTTTTATATCCTTTGTCATCCCCTTCCTATCTTAGTTTACTGTCCCAAGATCCACTGCATGCTTTGGTATACACTTTCTCTTGTCCAGAAAAGCAATTCAGATGCTCGTACTTGCAGACCATTAAAGTTTTCAAGTAAAGATAAGATCGCATTTCAACTACAAATTGATTCTGTTAACAATCAGCCAACTACAATATCAGTTTTTGGAGTCCAACCAGTACACACTTTCACCCGTCTCCCGGATTCTCCTTTTATTCCCTCTTTCCATCAACAGGCCAGAAACTCTCAAATGTAGCTCTATAACAATAAAGACTTCTACATAAAGAATTCTAAGATTGATTGTTCTTGAAGAAATATTAAATTCTAAATAGAGCTTTGAAACCATAACTCATGTTTATAACACAATTCGGAGATAGATTACTGGCTAAGGAACTAATAGCTAAACCCTTCCATCTCCACTCAATGACTCCTGGCATAATATGAAATGAAAAAAATGATAATAACACAGAGAGACCAACATTTTTGCATATTGAACTTTCAACTGCATGAATTGCCCCAATTATTTAGAATGCTCTGTACCCTTCGGCAGTTGATAAGTAGGGCGTGATCTATTCCCTTTTATCTTCTTCTGTATCATCATTCAAGCTGAAAGCGTCATTCTCTTTCCTCTCTTTCTTATCTGGCTTCGCAGAATTTTCATCACCATCAACCATAGCTAACGACTTTGTCAAAGAGATCGTCTCTTCTTCACCAAACTCTTCTCCCACATCATCTGAATAAGCATATCTGTTCCAACCAAGAAAGTATCTATAAAATTTGATAGTATTGCACAAAAGTTAAGACTAGCAGCTTGCTAAAGTATATATATATATATATATATATATATATATATATATATATATATGCTTCCTCATATTTACCTGTAGCAGCTCTTAAAGTGAGAATATGGAAAGCAAAAGACATGTAATGACAAGAAACGCAGAGCAAATTCATCTTACCTAGTAGAGTTTTGAGATGGAGCCCAAAGTGCACAGATGACACAAAGCAGAGAAAATGAAAGAACGTGCCAAAATGCACTTATAATCCAAGCACTCTGCCAACGCTCACTGAATGGATCAGTTGCCTTGAAATACAACTGCAATAGAGAAAAAGAAAAAACTATGTTAAACAAGAGTGCAATATCTAAAATTGAAATTGAAAGGGCAAGATACTTGAACGCTCACTGAATGAATCAGTTGTTTTGCAATACAACTGCAATAGAGAAAGAAAAAAAAACTATGTTAACCAAGAGTGCAATATCTAAAATTGAAATTGAAGGGGCAAATACGACATTACTTTTCAAAGAAAATTCCAGAGTATATGCCACAAATCAAACATATTTACAGTACATGATGTTTAATTTATAGCTTATATCGGATAGACATCATCCTGCCAGGATGTTAATGTTCAACAGCCCTAATTTTAAAGGATTGATCTGTAATATTCAATTCAATAATTGATCCTCCAATATTAGAAGGGATATTTTTGTAGTGAAAAACAGTCTGTTGCTGTTTCATGGTAGGAACATTGACAACTGCCATCGAGGATGCATGAAAACAGGGTCACCAAATAATTAGTTTCACATGAAAGCAAATGTATTTCTATGCCAAATTTCAACAATGAAACATTTCAGTAGAAATTTTCTGAGTTTTACTGTTTGCTGGTTTATGTTAACATTTCGTGGTTTTCACTTACAGCCGGTTTTGCATTGGCTGTAAGTTACTTAAGAAATTTGCTGAACAATTAAACACAGTAAAAACACTAACAGGCTGAAAAACACATTTTCCAAACACACCATAAAATGATAGACTCAGAGATTTTTGGCCAATGGCCCTGGAAAAACCCCCACAGGGAAAACCAGTCAGAGAGAGAGAGATATTATTATTTCTTCAAGATAAAAATCAGACATTCATTTAGTCAAAAATCCAACTTATCTCAACCCAGAAAAATTACCAGCAAGCTGCCTTGATTTCTGTGCAAAAGCTGCCTCAGTTTCCGTGCAATTTCAGTCTCGAAAAACAGCCTGGAAATCACTGCTCTTCCTTCCTCGATTTCTGTGCATGAACAGCAAACTGCTGTTCTCGATTTTTGTGCCAAAACAGACCCAAAAATCAGTCAAAGGCCGTACTGTACGGACTGCATTAAATGCAGCCGTGCGACCTCAAAATCTGTGCCAGAAATTAAAGCTGCTGCCTTGGGAAACGTGCTGGACCTTTCCTCGAAACCTGTGCTGGAGATTTACCTCGAAAACAGTGCCAAATCCGTACTGTACGATTTGCAATAAATGTGGCCGTACCTCTTCTCGAAATTCGTGCCAGCAATAAATGCAGGCCGTACCTTTCTCCTCGAGATTTGTGCAACCTGTTAAATGCTGCTGTACTTCCTCCTCAAAATCTGTGCTAGCATTTATGGCTCCTCGATAATCATGCCCACCAAAATCTTCTCTAGCAGGCTGCCTGAAAATCGTGCCCTCTCTCAGTCTCTTCAGCAATCTCTGCTCTTCTTCTCTCTTCTTCTCTCAAGAATGAAAAGTAAAGAGTTTTGCCTCCCTCAATCATTTTTGTCTAAACCCTAAGTGGGTATCTAATCCAACGGTGGAGAAAGATCCAATCCAATGGCTAAGATTCAATGAGAGTAAAAATCACATTTATTTAAATCACTTAAATAAATTTACTCACCCACTTAAATTTATCAAAAAGTGACTTTTACTTTATAAAGTCTCATTAAGTGGCTTTTAATGTGAGGGTCACATTTTTCCCTCTTCTAAGTGACTTTGGCAAAAAGTCACTTAGGGAACATATTCCTAGGTACAAAAACTAACACTCCCTCTTACCGAGGAAGTTGTTCTGCACCACTCCCAACTTATCTCTGAAGAAGACAAACTTCCCCCTCCCCAAAGACTTCGTCAGAATGTCTACAACCTGCTCATCAGTGGATATATACTGTAGCTCAACTGCCCCTCTCTGAACGTAGTCACGAATGAAATGGTACCTGATCTCAATGTGCTTTGACCTGTCATGGAACACTGGATTCTCAGAGAGCTGAATGCAACTCTGATTGTCACAATAGATCACCGTAGGCCTAAGCTGCTGATCAAGTAAATCTACCAATAACTTGCGAAGCCACAATGCTTCACAAGTAGCCTGACTGGCTGCCATATACTCAGCCTCAGCAGAACTTAGTGCAACGGACTTCTGTTTCCGACTGAACCATGACACTGCTGCCGAGCCCAAACTAAAACAACAACCAGAAGTACTCTTCCGATCCCTCACACAACCTGCCAAGTCTGAATCTGTGAACCCAACCAAGCTGACTCCACCCGAACCCCTGTAGTCCAGACCATAATCCACCGTACCTGCAAGATATCTCAGTACGTGCTTTGCGGCAGTCCAGTGCACACTCCTAGGCTCAACCATGACTGACTAAGAGTGTTAACCGCAAAACACAAGTCTGGCCTGGTATTGACCAGATACATCAAAGACCCAATGAGCTGACAATATAAAATGGGATCCACCAACCTACCCGCGGAAGCATGAAGTTGCTTCCAGTTGGTGATCATAGGCGTACACATCGGCCTGCAGTCCTCCATCCGAAATCTCTTCAGAATATCAACTGCATACTTCCCCTGTCCAAGGAAAATATGTCCAGGCTCCTGCCAAACCTCCATCCCCAGATAGTAATGCATCAGTCCAATGTCAGTCATCTCGTACTCCGATGCTAGATCTCTCTTGCAATGTGCAATGAGACGCTCAGCACCTGTGATAAATAGATCATCAACATATAGCAGAAGAATGAGCGGATCTCCTCCAACCACAATGAAGTATAGGTTGGAATCAGCCTCACTCTTCTGGAATCCCATCGATGTCAAGTAAGTATCAATCCTGGAGTACCAAGCTCTAGGAGCTTGCTTCAATCCGTACAAGGCTTTCCTCAGTATGCACACATGAGAATCTCTCCCATGAATCTCAAATCCCTGTGGCTGCTCTAAATATACCTCCTCCTGCAGAAGACCATTGAGAAATGCAGTCTTCACATCCATCTAGTGGATCTTCCAACCCATCTCTGCTGCTATAGATATCACTGCCCTGATAGAAGAATACCGAGCAACTGGAGCAAATGTCTCATCATAGTCAACTCCCTCAACCTGTGAGAACCCCCGCGCCACAAACCGAGCCTTGTACTTCTCCACACTGCCATCCGCAGCATGCTTTATCTTGTAAAGCCACTTGGAAGTCACAACTGACTTCCCCTCCGGTCTTGGCACTATCTCCCAAGCATCATTCTTCATGATGGAATGGTACTCTTCCATCATGGCATCTCTCCATACCTGATGCTGGGAAGCCTCCTCAAATGTGGATGGCTCAGAGTCACGAAGACTCACAACAAGGGCCATATCATACCTGTCTGGCACCACACCAAGCCTTTATGGCTCCACCACTGTCCTGATTTGCTCCTGGGGCCTACCAAATGCCTCTGCCTCCTTCAAGGTCTCCTGAAGCCACTTAGGCTTCCTCTTCCTTGAAGACTGCACCTCGCAAACTGGTCTTGGGCTCTCCTCATCTGAGGAAGTCCCAGTACCTGAAGGTCCAACACCCCGAGGACTAGTACCTGATGAACCTGTGCCTGACGATCCTGTAATCTGAGGACTCAACCCTAAACCTGTCCCTGAAACTGTCCCTAAAGTGCTAACCACCTGAATCACTGAACCTGTAGAAGCTGTGCTTGTACCCTGTGATCCAGTCACTCCAGAAACCTGTGGACCTGATAGCTGCATCGAAGAAGCCTGTACCAACTGAGGTGTGGGAGCTGGTGTCTCCCCCTGCTCTAACTCCCTAGACTTCCTGTTGATGTATATGTAACTTCGGAATGTATTCTTCTATGTATTTCATATATTGTAACCCGATGTTTATTCCGA